>CM053596.1:44997372-45023092 GCA_028646575.1 Pseudocheirus occidentalis
TGGGACTCAGTGTTATGGTTTCTGAATAAAGACCTTGGTTCTGCCTTCCATGTGGAGAGTTTGCTACATTTTGTGATCCAAAACTATACCAGCATATTCATAACCATCATGGGTGTTGTGAATATCTCATTATTGATACACCGCACCACCTAGCTCCGAGTCCTCATGTCATGGGACGATGTTCCGTGTGCAGAAAAGGAAGGCCACGCTTCCTAGACTCATGGCTACAGTTGAAACATTTCCTGTCTCTGGACCTCAGCTTCCTCAATTGTCATGAGACTTTCACTATATCCTCACAAGGTCATGGTATGAAAAGGGCTTTATAAATCTCTCGGGGTGTAATGCTCAGGGGGCCTGGGTTCTAGTCCAGCTGTGCTACTTACGGCTTGAGTGATCTCACCCTCCCAGAGCCTGCTTCCTACCTGTAGAAGGAAGGGCTTGCTCCAATAACAATAGTGGTGTTTATCTATTTTTGTAAGTACATTCATATAAATACATGTGTCTACACAGACACCATTTACATGGCACTTTGAGTTTTGCCCAACACTCTCAAGTCTCACAACAACCCGGGTGATAGAACTATGCTCTTCATACAGGTGAGGGAACTGAAGCTGAGACAGGAAATCCTGGACTCAAATCTCTTCTGAGATACTTGCTAGCTTCATGACCCTAGGTAAGTCCCTTATCTTCCTAAGGGACTGGCTTAAGGTCACATAGCCAGTCTAAGCTTCAATTTCCTTCTCTGTAAAGGGGTTAGACTGTGTTCTCTAAGGAGCCTTCCACCTCTACATCTGCAATCTTGTTCAGGATCACAGTTAGGGAGCACACAAGGAAGGATTTGAACTCAGGTCCTCTTGACGCCAGGCCCAGCACCCTATGCACTGTGCCACCTGGGTGACACGGACCTTAAAGGTCTGCATTCTTTGAGCATTAATGCTCTCCTCTAGCTCAGCTAGACCTCTTGGTCTGAGGAGAGGAAGAGAGTGGAGCGGCAGGCCGGTCCATCTTCTCCATCCTTACCAGGTTTTTGAAGAGGGCAGCCACCTCCCGGGTGAACACAGCCAGGTTCAGGAAGCCTGTGGATAGCTCATGGTTGTTCTGCGAGAGGTGGCTGTTACCGAAGGTCTCCAGGGCCTCACTGTACTGTTCTTCATTCTCCACATGGGCTAGGGAAGCAAGTCCAAGGTTTAGCCTTCAACAGGATCATGTCTTAGGAAGGGAGTATTGTTCTACTGGGTTAGCTGGGGCTGGAGGGTGGGAAGGAACAATGAGGGCTTCTGGTTGCCACCACCTCTGCCACCACCATTGCCACCGCTGCCGCCTGCCATGGCCATCAAAACTGCCCCTTCACTCACCAAGGCCAGAGCTATGAATAGTCCGGACTGATTTCTTTATTCGTTGCAGGATGGCCTGGTCCCCTTCAAGGGTCTAGGAAGCAAAGAAAGAGGGTTCTACAAGAGATCAATAGGGCAGGGGGCCTTTCTTTCAAAACTAGGGCTCAGGTCCCCTGACAGGGACACACAGATACCACAGACCTCCTCTACCCACAGGACCAAAGCCCTTTTCACCCTCCTCATAGAATCACACGATTTCAGAGCTGGAGGAAACTCAGGAAGCATTTGATCCTAACTATTAACTTAAAAGAAATCTTCACAATGCATCAACAAGTGGTCATATAGTTTCCATTTGAAGGCCGCTAGTGATGGGGGCTCATTATGTTTCCAGGCAGCTCATTACACTCCTCCTGAGTCTATAGAGGTGACAAACCCTTTCCATCCAGTACAGAACAATACAAAAAGCACATGTGAAGTGCCTACTGTATGAAGAGGCCTGAACTTGTGACTGGGAAAGATACAGTTTGGATGAGACAATATAAAGTCACTGTTTTCTAGCAGCTTACAGTGGAGTATATAGGCTAAGATACCCACACAGATCACGAAATCAGGCATTATTTTTTTTATTTAGCATTTTCCCCCCAGTTACATGTAAAAAACAATTTTTAATATATCTTTTTAAAACTCCGAATTTCAAATTCTCTCCCCCCCATTGAGGATGCAAGCAATTTATAATATAGGTTATACATGTATAGTCATGCAAAACATATCCATAATAGTCATGTTGTGAATAAATCAGGCAATATTAAATTATAACATCTCCACACAGGAGACTACAGACCTCCATTCAGTGCTATGCTGGAGCCAGCTTAAGAGTTTGTTAAATTGATTGTTAAATGTTCAACGTGAATATTTTCACCTTGGAAATGGAAACGCTACAATCAGAGTTTAATTAATATTATTTTGTTGATTGTCTATACTTAATAAGTAACGGAGAAAATGTTGATAATGCAGATTAAATTGAAAAGTGTGTCATGGCATATTCTTTATTCCAGAAATCCAGTTAATAAACATTTACCAGAGCACCCAGGCTCCCACTCTACCTGAGGCCACAGAGGATAGATCTTTCCTCTTCTTGATGTGGCATGGGTGTGATTATGACTTCCTTGACTCTGGGCAGGTTACTTCACTTCCCCCTCAATCTCCTCATCACTAAAATGAAGGGGATAACCTAGCTGGTCTCAGAGGAAGTTATGGGTATACAATTTTATGATTCCATGTAAAATTTGGATATTTGCCCACATGGAGCAAATTTCAGGTGTCCCTGAAAGTGTGGGTCAGGGGCAAGTATAGGAGAGCAGGTGGCATCTAGATATTCATATCATGGTTTGATTACAGTGGAGAGATCCCTCCTTTCTAGTCATCTCTGCCTGCCTAAAGTGGGAATCAGGAGGATAGTCGCGAGGCCCTACATACTTAGAATGGACATCAGACAAAGAGACAGTGATTTGGAGGAAGATCAGAAAAGGGATCTCCACAAGGAGGATGAGTGAGAAGCTACCTGTTTATAGATGGGAACTCTACCCAGACAGCATCAGTCCTACAGTGGGGTTTGGAGACATGATTAAAGCTCTTTCCTCATTGTGCTTCAGAAGAAACCAGTCCCAGATATAATCCCAAAATGTCAGAGGTGGAAGAGGCCTCTCAGAAAATAAAGGTTCAATTGTACAAAGTAAAAGTGATATTTTAAGGATGACCAACTGAGAAAGACTCAGCTACTCTGTTCAAGACAATAATCCAAGACAATTCCAAAGGACCCGTATTGAAAGATGCTCTCCACCTCCAGAGAGAAAGAGAGAAAGAGAGAGAGAGAGAGCTGATAAACTTTGAGGAAGATAGAAGAATAGTTTTTAATTTTCTTTTTTTTCTTTTTTTTTCTTTTTTCAACATAGTTAATGTGGAAATGTTTTGCATGACTTTGCATGTATAATTGATATCTATTGATTGTTTTCTCAAGGGGTAGGGAAGGAGAGGGAGGGAAAGAATGCAGAACTCAAAATGTTAACAAAAATGGATGTTAAAATTTTCTTTATATGTCATTGGGAAATAACAAATAAAATGTATTTTAAAAAGAAAATGAAGGTTCACAGGATTAAAGATCTAGAGCTGGAAGAAACCTAAGTCCAACCCCCCTGATGCCCAGGAAAAGTGAATAACTTTTCTGGGATCACACACCTAGTAAGTACCTGAGGCAGGATTTGAACCCAGGTCCTCTGGGTTCAAAAAGCAGTGCTTTTCCATATCTCTGGCTTCCTTCCAGACTCGGCTCAAGCACCACTTCCCACATGACATGTTTATTGATCCCCAAGTCTACTAATGCCTGCCCTCACCCAAACACTTTGGATGTGTGTTCTGTATAGTTTATGCTTCTTCGTATCTGTGTTCTCCCATAGTTCCTTGAGAACAAGACTATCACTTTTTGTATTTATATATTTTTGCTTTGCATGTAGCAGTGCCTGCTAGATTGTAGTTGCCTAATAAATGTCTATTTATTGATTGATTAATACCACACTTCCCACTCTGATGTAAAAGCTGGGAGCATTTTCGGAAAAGAGAGTGTCAGACTTGGGAAGGCCCTTAGAACAGAAACTGTAAGAACTGGGAGGGCTCTTAGAACACAGAATATCAGAACTGAGAAGGCCCTTAGAACTCAGAATATCAGAGTTGGGAGGGGCCTTAGAACACAGGATGTCAGAGCAGGGAGGCCCTTAGAACACAATGTTAGAATAAAGAGAGTTAGAAAACCTTAAAGCCTAGGAAAGGACCCAAGAATGCACCCTGATAGAGACTAAGGTTGGACAGGGAAGGGGATTGTCCCAAGTCCCAGAGTGAAGTAGCCACAGAGCCCTGCCAGTCTTGATTCCCCATGCAGAGCTCTGGTGACTCCTTGGAAAGTTGCCAGGAAAGGGAGGGCTGGCCCTCAATGACAAGTCCATGCCCCAAGGAGATGGCTCTTCCCAGAGTCTAGAAATAGGCCCAATAGAGGAAGGACATGTGTGTCAGTATTTCCCCACTCCCCACCTGTCCTTACTCCCCATGGGAACAATGACCACATGACCCCACTCAGTGGCTCTTCTCAGAGGGGTGGAGGTTTGTTCGGACAGTGCCTTTTGGGCAGTCTCCCTCTGTTAGGGTTCAGCTGCATTCCTTCCCTGGACACTGCCTCTCCTGAGGCTCCCCCACCCCTTCCCCACCTCAGAGTCCTGCAGGAGAGAGTCCCTGGGTGTCTTCCAGCTGCCTTGTGACTCCACAATCATGGCCAGCCATCAGAAAAGTGACAATCAGAGCTGGGGAGCATGACTTGGTCTAGTGGAAAGAACACAGAATTTGGAGCTGGGGAACCTGGACTAGAGTCTCTAGAGACTCTGGGCTGAATACCCAGAGGACCTTAGACAAACCACTTAAACCACCATACAACATGATGAACATTTACTAAGAGCAAGGGTCCTGTCCTAAGCACTGGAGATACAAAAAAAAGAGGCAAATGACTATGCGCCTTGGTTTCCCCATCTGTAAAATAAGGGAAGTTGGAAGAGATTATATATTCTCTTCCACTTCTAAATCTTATGACTTTATGATTGTGCATGGATGCCAAAAAGGTCCTGAATGTTGGAGACAAGGCTAGCTTCTGTTATTAAAATACTCATGCCCTCAGTGCCCTGCCCTTAGGTATCCCCAAGGGAAAAACTATGTGAAAAACTACTTTAAATGGCATAGTACAGTGAATTTGGAGTCAGAGGATCTAGGTTTAAATCCTGAATATGCCATTTATGACCTGTGTGACCTTGTGAGAATCATTTAATCTTGTTGGGCCTTGGTTTCCCCATCTGTAAAATGGGTTTGGATTAGATGACCTCAAAGATCTTTCTAGTTCCAGATCTATGATCCTGACGAGGGGTACCTGCATTTTTTTTAAAGAGAGGCCTGAAGAGCCAAGGCCTTAAATCAATCATAATGGCAGACAGCTTACATTTGATAGCAAGCTTTATGGTTCATAATGTACTTGTCCTTATAATAACTCTGTAAGGTTGATAGTGTGGGTGCTATTATTCCCATTTACAGTTAGAAAAATTGAGGTTTAGAGGAGTATGCTAGCTTTCCTGAGGTCACACAACTAGAAGTGGGACCCCTGGAACTCAAACCTAGGTTTTCTGACTCTAAACCTAGGTTTCTTTCTACTGTATCATTCTGCATATCCAAGGAATGAATGTCCAGTGGTAGAATTTAAGGCAACACCACAGGCTAGCAAGATAGTCTTGGTTAATAGTAACGAATGACATTTTACATAGTATATTGAGACTACAAAGCACTTATGGGAGCCTCATGACAGACCCATGAGGGAGGTACCACAGGTATTTTCCATTTTGCAGATGAGGAAACAGGCTCAGACAAATGATTTGAACTCGGGTCTTCTAGATTCCAAGCCCAGAAGGCAATGGGAAGTTTATGGATGCAGCTCAGACCATGCATCCAACTGCTGAGGCCCAAGGCCAGGCAGGCTCGGTGGGAGAAGGGCAGGGCTCCTAGGAGACTCAGCAAACGTCAGCTGCATCTACAGGGACCATTTCTGCCTGGCTGCCTTGGGGATGGGACCTGCTCTTATGACCACTCAGAACAGAGCTTTCCCTCCCCCATATTGCCCAAGGAAGGTGTGAATCTCCTTCTAGGTAGCCTTGCACAGGTACCCAGGCATCCCGCTTTAAAATGGGGTAGGGAAAGGCCCATCTTTGGGAGATTTTATTTGGGTTACTCAAACTTTGAAGAGAGGTGACCGATGTCTCTAGTGCTAAATGAAGTGTTTGGTGAACTGAACTGAATCCAATGTCATTGTCAAAGAGGCCTTAGAACATCATCATCATCATCATCATCGTCATCATCATCGAATGTCCAGACTGGGAGCACCCTTAGAACACAGGGTGTCAGAGCTGGGAGGGCCCTTAGAACAGAGAATCTCAGAGCTGGGAGGGCCCTTAGAACAGAGAATCTCAGAGCTGGGAGGGCCCTTACAACAGAGAATGTTAGAGCTGGGAAGGTCCTTAGAACACAGAATGTCAGAACTGGGAGGATCTTTAGAACACAGGGTATCAGAGCCGGGAGGGCCCTTACAACAGAGAATGTTAGAGCTGGGAAGGTCCTTAGAACACAGAATGTCAGAGCTTGGAGGGCCCTTAGAACAGAGAATGTCAGAGCTGAGAAGGTTCTTAGAATACAGGATGTCAGAGCTGGGAGGGCCCTTAGAACAGAGAATGTCAGAGCTGGGAAGGTCCTTAGAACACAGAATGTCAGAGCTGGGAGGGCCCTTAGAACAGAGAATGTCAGAGCTGGGGGGCCCCTTAGAACAGAGAATGTCAGAGCTGGGAAGGTCCTTAGAACACAGAATGTCAGAGCTGGGAAGGTTCTTAGAATACAGGATGTCAGAGCTGGGAGGACCCTTACAACAGAGAATGTCAGAGCTGGGAAGGTTCTTAGAATACAGGATGTCAGAGCTGG
Source organism: Pseudocheirus occidentalis (assembly GCA_028646575.1). Taxonomy (NCBI): domain Eukaryota; kingdom Metazoa; phylum Chordata; class Mammalia; order Diprotodontia; family Pseudocheiridae; genus Pseudocheirus; species Pseudocheirus occidentalis. Next base: position 45,004,257 of record CM053596.1, read on the forward strand.
GAGGGGCCTTAGAATACAGAATTTCAGAATGAGAAGGGACATTAGTATGTTAAAGCTAGAAGAAATATTAAACTTTAGAATGTTGAGAAACCTCAGAATACTATGTGGAAAGAGCCCTGGACAGATGTGGAGTCAGTGTCATAGAAGGTGTTCTACATAGACTGTGCCTACTCAAGAATCCCTTCTTCTACTGTGCTGAGTCATGAGTCCCAGGTTCCAATTCCTGTTTTGACCCCTTACTCTGTGACCGTGGGCCCTTCACTTTGGGCCTAGGTTTCCTTATCTACCAAATGAAGATGACAATACTTTCATGAGTTACCCTACAGCGCTGTTGTGAAGAAAGCACTTTGCAAACCCTCATGTGTCATCTAGGCTTGAACTGGAGAATGTTAGTGGGAAGGGCCCCCAGAAGCATTCTCCTTTACAGGGAAGAAAATGGATGGTAGAAGACCAGGGTGGCTAGTCAGGGCAGGCAAGTTAGCCTTCTGACTCCTGGACCTTTCCCTACCTGGCCCTTTCAGACAATGAAGTCATCTCTTAAAAAAAGGTCTATATTTTGTTTTTACACCAAATTCATTTATAAACATATCCTTCTCTCCTCCTCTGCCTAGTGAGACATTCCTTGTAACAATTTATTTTTAGAGAGAAAAAAGCAATTTAGGAAAACTGAAACATTAGCTAATTTTGACAACAGACGCTATGCTCCACACCCGTAGTCCCCCACATCTCCAAAGAAGGAGGGAGGTATCTTTTCTCTCTAGGAATGAGAAGCCTAAAATACTGGGTCAGAGAGTGGCCCTTCCAGCCTCTGACATAGCCTAGCTGAGTGACTGTGGCCATGTGACTTAACCTCCAACTTGCTAATCTAATGGGCACCTGGGGGTGAAGGAGATAGAGACCTGGGAATAGTTCAACTTTTACCTCAGACCTTATTAGCTTAGACAAATTAGTTGCATGACCTTGGACAAATCACTTAATCCTTTTGCCTCAGTTTCCTAAACTGTCAAAGGGGATAATAATATCACCTACCTCCCAGAGTTGTTCTGAGGTTAAAAATGGTATATTTGTTAAGTGTCTGGAACATAGTAAGCATTCCACAAACACTAACTACTATCATTACCATTAGCATTGTTATTGTTATAGCACTGTTGATGATGGTGCTGGCCGGCTGACCTGAATTGGTAGAGAGTTTTTTCATCTGTGAGGTCTCTCTGCCAATGAAATCCCAGATTCAGACCCAGTCCTTTCCCTGAGAATGCAACGTGATCTTGAAAAGTTCAATTCATTTCTGACATTTTTCTTCTCTTCAGCCCACCCACCCTCCACGGCCCGGGGTAAGAGGGGAGCTCTGCAGGCTCCTTTGTGGGTGGCCAAGGCAGGAGAAGGTGGGGAGCCGGGAATGCACAACCTTCCACCCTTAATGACTTGGCAGCCTTCACCAAGCCAAGCCAGGCCAGGCCCATGTCTGCTCACTCCCCCTCAGAAGTGTGTGAAGGATAATGGCTCCAAAGAAAGCCTTCCCAACCCAACCTTCCCCTATCAAGGCTCCAAAGTGCCCCTTCCGCCCACCAGGGAAGAGGACCCTTCTTGCCCAGAGTTGCCTCCTTGCCTGGGGGAGCCAAGGGAGGCTGAACTCAGGGGTTTCTATCACCCAACCAAACAGTCTACCCTGAGGAGCTACAGGAGACAGCAAGGAAAGGAGAGCTGTGGCATCACCAAGGAGCCAGGCACAAAGAGTGGAGAAGAGACTGGAGCGGAGGGGATGGGGAGCTTCCCGGGACCGCCAGTGGACACGGAGGTGGCCTTCAGGCTGACCAGCTTAGGATGGGAATCTGAATAGACTTCTCTCTACTGAAGCAACTTAGTTTCTAAATTAAATAGTAAGTGGTAGGGTTTTATTTCTTTTTAACGTTTACTCAGGGGATCTAACATAGCATTTTAATATCCTTTTCCAGAGTCAGAAAACCCAGTTCCTCACCCAGGGCTCTCTAGTTCTGAGCTGTGTTCTAAGGGCCTCCCAGCTCTGACATTCTGTGTTCTAAGGGCCTCCCAGCTCTGACATCCTGTGTTCTAAGGGCCTCCCAGCTCTGACATTCTGTTCTAAGGGCCCTCCCAGCTCTGACATCCTGTGTTCTAAGGGCCTTCCCAGCTCTGACATTCTGTGTTCTAAGGTCTTTCCCAGCTCTGATATTCTGTTCTAAGGGCCCTCCCAGCTCTGACATCCTATGCTCTAAGGGCCTCCCAGGTCTGACATCCTGTGTTCTAAGGACCTCCCAGGTCTGACATCCTGTGTTCTAAGGACCTCCCAGGTCTGACATCCTGTGTTCTAAGGGCCTCCCAGCTCTGACATTGTGTGTTCTAAGGACCTTCCCAGCTCTGACATTGTGTGTTCTAAGGGCCTTCCCAGCTCTGACATCCTGTGTTCTAAGGGCCCTCCCAGCTCTGACATTCTGTTCTAAGGGCCCTCCCAGTTCTGACATCCTGTGTTCTAAGGTCTTTCCCAGCTCTGACATTCTGTTCTAAGGGCCCTCCCAGTGTTGACACGCTATAGTCTAGGGCATCCTCTGGTTCCAGGTTTCTCCCTAGCCATATCAAGTCTCTAACTGTCCTCACAAAAATCTAACTTCTGCACAAAGGCAAAAGTAGCAGAAGTTTTTAGGAACAGCCAAATAGCTTTCGTTTGGCTATGTTTCCCCTTCCACCTCCTGAGCAAGGCGGAGAAGGCAGGGCCCCCAAAGCTGGTTGGTTTCGAGGGAAACTCAGAGTCTTCCTGCAGGGCCCCCACTCCCCCCTCCAGAGCCCGCCTACCTGGCTGGAGCTCAGAAAGCTACATTCTACCAGAGCCAGGACCCCACCCAGCATCCCGGCTGTAGTTTCCTGTGGCTCCCAGCTCTTCGTCCTGCCAGGAACTGGGGCAATCTGAGCGAGATGGCCTGAATTCTAGAGCCAGGCTCCCGACCCCCAGCCCCTCTTGCATTTCAAGCCAGAATCCAGAGATGGCAGCCACGTGGCCAGCCTCCCCACTCTGGCCTTCCCCAGGGAACCCAGGCTACCCCTAGAAAATGTCACGGCAGAGGAGAGAAAGAGGCACAGGCATTTCAAGGGGATTTTTCAAGAGACACCACAGTGGCATTATATCTACTGGCAGAAGGGCAGCAGGGGATCGGAGTCTCCAGGTGGGGACTTTCCCAGGCAGGGAATTTTTTTTTTTTGGTTATGATCCAAATCACAGCCTTTTATTGACATCTGGGTGACTTTGGGCCTTGGTTTCCCATTTGTAAAATGAAGGGAGTTATGTGGGGACACACAGGACACAATGAGGCACGGTGGAAAGAATGCCGGCCTTGGGGTCAGAGTGGATCTCCAAAAGGTCATTTAACTTCCCCAGACCTCAGTCTGCCTATCTGTAAAGTGGGGGTATGTGCTTATCAGACCAGACCACCTCCAAAGCCTCTTCTGGTTCTAGAGCTAGGTTTCCAAGGTACCTGCCAGTTCCACATTCTGTGGTCATTTAGTATTTTTTAAAATCAATTTTTAGTGCTCCCTTTTGGTTTTCCATCACCTAAACTTCCCCTTGTATCCCTTTCCCTCGCCTTTACCAAGAATGATGGCTAGCATTTATGTGGCCCTTCCTATGTGCCAGCACTGCACTAAGGGCTTAAATTTTATCTCATTTGGTCCTTACAACAACCCTGGGATGGTGGTGCCACTATTATCCCCAATGTACAGATGAGGAAACTGAGGCAAACAGGGTTAAGGGACTGGTCCAGAGTCACACAGCTAGTAAGTGTCTGAGGCCAGATTTGAACTAAGGTCTTCCTGACTCCCTGACAGCCGTCCTATATAATAAAGAAGGTCATTTAATCTTAATGAAAAAAGTGACATAGGTTCGAAATACCCCACTGGGCCTCAGTTTCTGCTTCTGAAAATTGAGGAATTTGAACAAGATGAGCCCTTCCAACTCTAAATCCCATGATATTATGATAAATTCAAATTTTTTTTTTTTGGACGGCAATTGGAGTTAAGTGACTTGCCAAAGGTCACACGGCTAGTTTTTGTGTTGAGTGTCTGAGGTCACATTTGAACTCAGGTCCTCCTGACTCCAGGGCCGGTGCTCTATTCACTGTGCCACCTAGCCTCCTCCCCATAAATTCAAATTTAATTAACATCTATGAAGTACCTACTGTATGTGAAAGACCCTGGGCTTAGGGTTAAAAGGGGTGGGGGAGAGAATCACAGGTGTCCTGCCCTCAGGGAGCGTGGAATCAATCAAGTGTGGGGACAAGGGATAAATCTGTATCTACAAGAGGAACAAAGCCCACCTCTAAGGTCTCTATAGCAGTAAGCAGGGTGTCTGCTACTGTTCCCATTTCATGGATGACAAAACTGAGGGCTAAAAGAGGTTTGGTTTGGTTCACATAACCGGAGGTGAAGCAGAACTGGTCCCTGCCCTCGAATTCTCTAACGGCAAACTGAATGCCACAATGAGGCAGGGTGCGAGATACGTGCTCTGGAAATATCCAAAGACAAAGCTCTGAGAATCCAGAGACAAAAAGGAGGGCTCACTTGGGTTAGCCTAGCATTCCTTGGACCCTGGGGAAGGCCCCACCTGGGCTAAGCCCCTCCAGTCATGTGCTGATGAAGACCAGAAGGCTGGTCTGTGGGCCAGCTTCCTCCCCCAGCCTGGGTTCTGGGCCCTGGCTGAGCCTTGGAGGAGAGAGAGCATAGAGCAGGGGGCGTAGGGGGGGTGGTCTCTCTTTCCCTCTCCCTGAGGGCAGCTCAGTCTCAAGCACAGGCTGGCGGAGGTGGCTCACTTCCAAGGCCCACTCCTACCCCCCTCAGACCTCACAAAGCAGGGCCTGGGGGCTGGGATGGGGGCCAGGGCTGGACCAGAGACTGTATTGGTATAGGGAACTCCCAGGTGAGGAAACTCCCTTTACCGAAGCAAGCTGGCATCCTCTCTGCAGCTCCCAGTGCTGGTGTTGCCCAGAGCCACGAGAGCGTAGATGCTTGCCCGGGCTTACAGAGCATTTGTCCTATAATGATGCATTTCTCCTTGATTAATAACATACGCTACAGTTTTGCTTTATCTTCCTATAAGATTGCAATCTCCAAAAAAACAGGAATTGTGCCTTGGCTGACTTTGTGCCACCCCCTGTACAGGCCTCCCTCCACACAGGGCCCATGCTTCACAGTCGCTGAATTAATAAACAGATAGCGGCTGAATGAACGTGTGTAAAATGTGTGCTACACGGCTCTGTCGGTCAGCCAGCAGGACCAGAGCACTGGGCACGACGGCCAGCCCATTCACTCAGGGATTCTCAGTGTTGACTAAAGGTTTACTAAGCGCTCACTTTGTGCGTGGCCTGGGGGTAGGAGGACACACATGTGCATGCACATGCTGGCGTGTGCATACCCCACCCATGGGGTCATGTGTGCACATATGTGTAATACAGGGCTGGACCCCAGGGGTACAAGGACACAAGCGTGTCTGCAAATGAACATAATACATGCTTGTTGTGCTGCATGTGTGTGCACTGAGGTTACAAGGACATGTATGTGTATGAGCACATTCATAGACATGTGTCTAGTGTGGACATGCATGTGTATATATGCTATACTAGGCACTGGGGCATAAGGAGATACGCATATGTATGTGTGCACATGTGCTTGTGTGTGCATACATGTGCATGGCATGCTGGGCACTCAGGTTACAAGGACACATGCATGTATATGCACATATCTGTGTTTACATAATATATGTTCTATATGCTGTGATGTATGCATGTAGCTACACCTATTCTATATGTATGAATACATACACATGTAACAGACACACATAGACATGTACATATGTACTGTCCCGGGCACTAGGGTAGCCACACACAAGCCCTTGTATCTCCATGCCTAGAACAACACATGTATGTACATGCATCATATATGTGTGTGTACTTATGACATGCAATATAACATTGTGTGTGCCCATACAAGAATGTATCTGTCCTTGTACCTCTGGTGCCTGGCATTATAACAGACACACACATAGATGCATAATTATACACACATATATGTGACTATCTGTGGCCCTACAGCCCAGTGCCTAGCATAGTGTGCGCATGTATACACACACCCATGTATACATATGTGTGCATATATGTGCATATGTATGTGGCCTTGTCCCCTCAGTGCCTGGCATAGTATATACATAAATGTGCATATGGCCAACACACACGTGTGTGTCCTTCCCCGCCCCAGCAGGCAGATACATATACATACACACACAGGCATATACTTGTGTATGTACACACCCCAATGTGTGTACATGCATGTAAAGGCTTACACCCCCCCAGTGTCTGGGGCAGTTGGATGGCTGGGCCCAGAGCCAGAAAAGTCTGAATTCAAATCTAGCCTCAGATACTCACTAGCTGGGTGACTCTGGGTAAATCACTTAACCCCTATTTGCGTCAGTTTTTGATCTGAAAAATGGGGACACACCAGAGAAAGAAAGGGTATCTTTGAGAAGAAAACCCCACAGACAACGTCCAATGACGTATGCAGAGTCAGACACAATGGAACAGCCAAACAACAATACCCCCCCAGCACTGAACATGGTATATACACACATGTGCATACAAAAACACACATGCACAGGCATGTGCCTGGCAGGCATGTCTACCCACATGCATGTGTAGATGCATACACACAATCCACACAGTGTGCTCATGTCCATGTTCTTGTGGACCAAGACCAGGGTGTGGAGGGGCAGGAGAGTCTCAGACAGGGTGGTGTGGTGGAGAGTGTTCGATGTAAGTCAGGAATACTGGAGTCAGATCTTCCTCCAGCCCTCACTAGCTGTGACCCCCAGGGCAGGATGCTTGGCCTCTGTGAACCTCAGCTTCCTCCTCTGTAAAATGGGGATAATAACAGGACCACAAGAAATGACACACATACACCTAGACACCTGCTAGCTATCACTACTATTATTAGGCCTGGCTCTGCTACTCACTGGTAGTGTGGCCTAGAGCAAATTACTCCTGGGTCTCAATTTCTTCTGTAAAAATAGAAGACTGGAAGAAGGCCCCTTTCAAGCCATTACAGTTTATGAGTCCGTTGCCAGGCAAATCTGCATTATCTCTATTCACCACTATGTAGTGGGGGCAGCTACGGGGCGCCATAGTGCACAGAGCGCTGGGCCTGGAGTCAGGAAGACTCATCTTCATGAGTTCAAATCCAGCCTCAGACAACGAATAGCTGTGTGACCCTCGGCAAGTTACTTCACCCTGTTTGCCTCAGTTTCCTCATCTGTAAAATGAGCTGGAGAAGGAAATGGTAGACCATCCCAGTATCTCTGCCAAGAAAACCCTAAATGGGGTCATGAAGGGTCAGATACAACTGACTAAAAGGGTTTGTTACACCAGTTCTGGCTGAATACTCTACTTTCTCTATTTATTTAATTGTTTTTCACTTTCTATAGTGTTCCAAAAGTCTTAGTGCAGCAGTCTTAACCACTTCCCTAGTTTAGAAGAGTGCACTAAGACTTTTGGGACACCTTGTATGTATTCTGGACCTATTTTTTATGCACCTGTCTGTGCAATATTATTTCACCTTTCTAACTCCTTCCACTCTCCAATCCCCAGAACAGGAGCTCCTTGAGGCCAGGAACTGTTTTGTTTTCATATCTCCAGCCACCCAATGTGGGTAGCTGCACTTTTAGTCGGTCAACACACATTTACTAAATGTGTTGTATTCATGTTCCAGGCTCAAGAAAGACCCTCCACAAATGGTTGTTGGGTTGAACTAAATTGAGACCCTCTCTCCCCTCAAGTTCATCAACAGTGAGGAAGTGGAATTTTAAAAACTCACTTCTAAGTCGAAGCTTTGGTACGTGAGAGCTCTGTGAGCTTGAGCAAATTCTCCTCTGAGTGGCTGTTTCCCCATCTGTAAAATGGAGATTATATTTGCACTTCTCTCACAGGGCTCACGTTAAGGAAAGTACCTGGTAAAATCTAACGTACTTTAGAAATGGGGGAGAGTATTATTAGTAATAGAGACAAACTTTCTCTTTTCTTCATTCATTGAACCATAAAGTCTAGAACTAGAAGGGCTGACTCTTGCCCCCATTTTACTGATGAGAGGACTATGGTGATCCAGTATGCTTCTAAAATCCTACCTCTTCCACCTATGACCAAGAAGAAAGCTTCCTCCTCCACCACTATATTCATGGAAGCAGTAGCAAAAAAGAGAAAAGAAAAGGGGTGCCCACCCATTGGGGAAGGAGCAAAACAGTCTGTTAAACGAGTGCCTGGAAGAGAGTAGGTGCTTAATGAGTATTTATGGAATGATTGGCTAATGAACGGAACAGAAAGTTGTAGTGCCTTGAGAAAGGAGAAATAGAAGAATTCAGAGAAACACAACAGGGGGAAGACCCAAGGCAATTGACAAAGAGTGAAATGAGCAGGACCAAGAGGGTGAAATACACAAGGACTGGAGTAATGCCAGGAAACACCCCCTCCCCCTTCTTCCTTCCTTAGCCAGGGAGCAGGTATCCCTTCCTGAAGGAGACAGGGCTGATTGTGAGTCATCAGAATGAGTGACCCCCTGTAGGCCCAGAGAAGGGATGAGGAGGTTCACCTCTTTACTTTCCTGTGAGAGTCCAGACTACGAATGTGCTTAGGGCTGTTACAGGGGAGGAGGTAAGGTGAGGACCAAGCATATCCATAAGTGACTGTGATATAAAAACAAAAGGTAGAAATAAACCTTATTTTTTTCCTTCTTCTTTTTTAAAAATAATAACTGAGGCCAAGAAAGGGGAAGTAATTTGAGTAAGTCCACACAATAGCTGGGCTAGGATTGAAACTAAGAGGCTTGGATACTGAAGATAGTTTTCTGTCAACTAGCACTTCCTCTTTCCAGCCTGAACATCCTCTTCTAATGCATGTGAGCTGTGTTCTAAGGGCCCTCCCAGTCCTGACATTCTGTGTTCTAAGGGCCCTCTCAGCTCTGACATCCTGCATTCTAAGGACCCTCCCAGCTCTGACATTCTGGGTTCCAAGGGTCCTCCCAGCTCTGATGTTCCATGTTCTAAGGCCCCTCCCAGCTCTGACATTCTGTGTTCTGAGGGCCCTCCCAGCTCTGACATCCTGTGTTCTAAGGGCCCTCCCAGTCCTGACATTCTGTGTTCTAAGGGCCCTCTCAGCTCTGACATGCCATGTCCCAAGATGCTTTCTGCTCTGGTGGGGTATCTTGAGTTAAGAGGTCCTGGGTTCATTTCTTAACATCTAGGTAACTTTGTGTAAATCACTTACTTCCCCTTGTCTCATTTTCCTCAGCTATAAAATAAAGGGACTGGGTTCAATGACTTCTGAGGTCCTTCCAGCTTTAGAACTATGATCCAGGGACCATGGTTTGAATCTTGGCTCTTCCACACTCAACACCTGTGCATCCCTAGCAAACCATTTCACTTCCCTGGGCATCAGCTTCCATAAAACAAGGAAACTGGATGAGCTGATTGCTCAGGCCCCCAGCTCCAAACCTAGGATTCCACGTTCCCCCTTGTGTTCTAAGGTCCCTTAGATTATTATGTACTGTGCTAGAGCTCCTTCTAGTCCTCATTCCTATGACACAAAAGGCAAATGTGGTCTCCCTCCATTACAAAGTGAACACCTTGAGAGCAACTCCTTGCTTTTCTTTTTAACCCCAGTCTTTAGCTCAGTGCCCAATATATAGTGAGTGCTTAATAAATGCTTGTTGCCTTGCCTTGCCTTGACCAATCTGTAGGTCTGGACAGAGCAACCCATTTCAGAATAACCTGTACTACAAATACTGGGGGCCAGGCCACAGCCTCACCTCCAAGTCAAGCTCCCTGAGAGGCTGAAGGTTGGAAGTAGCCCATGTACAAATGTGCCACAGACCCATTATCATAATGACTAATCAAAGCAATCCTACTTCTATAGCTCCTCATCTGATCCTCACAATCACCTCCAGAGTCAGGCAGCGCAGCCGTCACTAATGCCAACAACCTAATGTAAAGCCTGAGCATTGGATCAGACCTGAATTCAGATCCCACTTTGGACATTTTTTGTCTGTGTGATCTCCGTCTTCAGGTAAGTCACAACCTCTCTGAGCTCCCTCATCTGCAAAGTGGAGAAAATACTATTTATCTCACAGTGAGACTCCAATAAGGTAACATATGCAAAGTGTTTTCCTCTCCCTTACCCTAGGCGGTCCTGCTGGGAAAACCCTGTTTTTTCTTAACCCACTTTAAGCATCAAAATCAACAGACTATATACACTACATTATTTCTAAGTGGTGACTCCTACAAATACGGAAGGAGGACACTCCTCTTTCTATAGCCAGCAAATTGAATAAATCCTTTTCTTCCTAGCCCAATTTCCTATCAACTAATGAAATGGATTATTGTGACGCTGGAACTGTAGGAAAAGACAGTTATGAAGACTGCAGAGAAATCTGGGAAGATCCATATAAACTGATACAGAATCGATAAGCAAACCCAGGAGAACAATGTATCCAGTGATTACAACAAAGCAAATGGTGAACTTGCTGAGAGGCAGTCAAACTCTAAGTAACTGAGAAAACCAGCAATAGGCTTGGAGAACAGATAATGTCTCCGCAGACAGGTGGGGGACTACCAGGGCAGTACGTTGCGTACACAAATGGACGAAACTACTATATTAGTTATTCTGCATTATCTGTCTTTCTTTGTTACAAGGGAGGATGGAGAGGGAAGTGGGTACGTCCAGAAATGACTGTGATAGTGACTTCGCCTTAAAATTTAAAAAACAGGGGCCATTTCCTCCTCCCTCACTGTCTTTTGGGACATGATCATTTGACATTTCTGGTTCCAAGAGTTGCCAAGGGTGAGGGAAGGGGCAGAGTGTTTGGGATTGATTCTTGATACACTAATTTTTTTTTTCAGCATATTGTTTTTAAAAGAATAAAATAGAAAAAGTATGTTACAGGGACTGACTCTCTGGATAGGAGATGGAAGAAGAATTGCTCCCTCCTCCCCACTGCTAGTACCTAATCATTGAGATTACCCACCATTTACACCATGCATGTCCTAGATATGTACAATTTTTTGTAAGTTAATTCTCCCATTAGAATGCAAACTCCCTAAAGATGTCTTTATGCTTTTCTTTGTCCCCTCTATGCTTAATACAGTGTCTAGCACTTAAGAAATGCTTATTGACCAACTAACTAAAGGTGATATTAAAACAAAAGCTGCCAATAAAAACAGAAAAATAAACATATTGAATTTTTAAAAGAATGACTTGTGGAATAATGGACAGAAGGGCAGCATTTGTTTCCTGAAGGGTTCAAGTCCTCCCTCAGAGAAACTGCCGATCTGCACCTGGGAAGGGAGTTTCCACACTCTAGTGACCCCTCTGAGGTACAATCATGACTACAGAACAAATTATCCTGTTTCCTCATTTGATCTTGACAACAGAATTGTCAGGTCATTACCACAAAGACAGATTCATTTTACAGATGAGAAAACTGAGAGATGAAGGAATTTACCCATGATCAGGTGGCCGAGTAGGAAGAGAATAATTCACATCTGTAATGGCCTTTTGGGACTGGAGAGTGCCTTCCATGAACTGTCTCTGAGGGGCTTGGCAGGAGAAGTAACCAGCAGGGCTGGGGTTTAGGCCATTGCCCCATGTGTTGTTGTCTCTGGAAGGCCAGGACACTCTGGCTAAAGCCCACCTGGGATCCAGATGATGCTGAAGACCCATCACAGCCTCCCCACTCCTTGGACTAGCCTGAGTGGCTCGTCCCAGAGCAGAAGTCACAGATTGAGAAGCCAGGGGGCCATTTGGCTCTTCTGATTCACAGTGGACCAGATGGATGTCCAGAGATGGACGAGAGCACTGGCCACTTACTGGCTGGGTGGCCTTGGTGAAGTGAGTTGGCCTCTCACGCTGTTTTCTCATCTGTAAGTTGGGCTTTAATAATAGCACCTGCCTTCCTGACTTCAAGTATAGAATTTTAGTCACTAATATGGCTCGGTGGGGAAAAAGTTGGAATGCTGGACTTAGGAAGACCTCAGTTCACATCCTGCCTCAGACACCCAACCCTTCTTCTTCTTCTTCTTTTTTTTTTTTTTTTTGCTTTTTGGAGGGGAGAAGGTAGGGCAATTGGGGTTAAGTGACTTGCCCAAGGTCACATAATCAGGTTTTTTTTATGTTAAGTGTCTGAGGCTGGATTTGAACTCAGGTCCTCCTGACTCCAGGGCCGGTGCTCTAGTCACTGCACCACCTAGCTGCCCCAACCCTTTTTAATAATAGTGCCTTCCCTCTGTTAATCATTTTCCATTTATCCTGCATACAACGTGTTGGTTCCCCCATTAGAGACTGTAAGCTCCTTGAGCGCAGGAACTGTCTTTTGCCTCTTTTTGTATCCTTAACATTTAGCACAATTTCATAAATATTGATTGATTGATTATCTGTTTATCTGACATCCAAGATGTCAAGGTCATCCACTGCATCCCAGGCCATCGCCAGTGATCTTGGCTTTTGTCCTGCCACTGGACTTCAGTGCCTCTGGAGGCGAGAGTGAGGCTGCTGACTTTGTACAGCTCTGCCTCACTTAAATCCAATCCACATCCAAGTCAAGACATCACTCTGTAATATCATTTGAAAACGAAAGATGAACACAAACGACCGTGTGACCCTGGGCAAGTCACTTAACCTCTCAGAGCAGTTGTTTCCTTAGCCATAAGATGGGTACAATAACGGCCCCTCCCTCCAGGGTTGCTCTGAAGATGGAATGAAAGGCCAATTGCAAAGCGCTCTGCCCATTTTGAAGCCCTGCGTCAATGCTTCGCTGTTGTTCTTATTACCACCTCCCTCACGGGTGGCTATAAGGATAAAATGAAATAATGTATGTATAGCACTTTGTAAACGTCACTTACGGTTCTTATTCCAGATGAAGAATTTGAGGCACAGAGAGGTCAGTTCACTGGCCCAAAGTCACACAGGCGGGAGGTAGCAGAGGTGGGGCTTGACCCTGGACCCAGCATTCTTTCCATGCCAGAGGTCAGAGGAGAGAGGGGCGGTGGGTGCTCACTGGTACCTTCCAGGAGCATGCACAGACCTGCTGGGTTGTGAAGGCAGATGAGCCCTCAGTAGGACTGGGTGGGGGGGCAGGAGATTCTGGGTCTTGAGCTGAAAGAAACCCCTTTTGGCAGATGGAGAAGCCCAGGGAGTTGAAATGATTTCCCAAAGTCACAGAGAGCATCATGAGAAAGAGGAGGGGAGGAATAAGCATTTATTAAGAGCCAGGCATTATGCTGAGAGCTTTACAAACATTTCTTTGGGGAAGGAACATATCGCTGTACATTTGTCAAGCATGGAAGAGAAGATGGGGCTGCAGATGCCTAAGGGAGAAACTTACCTGTGCTGTGTGACCTTGGCCAGATCATTTCCCTCTGGGCCTCAATTTCCTCTTTGGCCGAGGAGGTTGAAGAAGATTATACTTGAGTTCTAAATCCAAAGAACAGCTGGCCTTTCCCTTTACCTCCCCAAACCTCAGCATTCCCATCCAAAAAATGGGGTTAATACAATTCTAAATATCTAGCCGAGAGAGTTATTGTAAGAAATTTGGTTTTTGTAAACCATTAAAGGTCTTCACAAAAGATCTGGTCTTTTTAAAAGCATTAAATTAAAAAAAATACATCCATCAATAAGTTTGCTTTTACATCTTCCAGATTTCACTCAGCTTCCCTTCTTCTCCTCCCTTCCAGAGAGCCATCTCTTATAACAAAGCTCTTAAAGTATTACTATTACAGGAATAATGGCCTCACCCTTTTCCATGGATAAATGGGATGAGCCATTTTTCTGCTACGATTCTTCTAAATTCTATATTCTACAGATTGCTGAGCAGGTGAGTAAAATGGCAGCTTTTAGGGCAATTAATAGTTCCACTTTACAGGTGAGGAAACTGAGGGCCAGGGACATGAAGGGAGGTGAACACTGGATGCAAACTAATCCTCGAAACCATCCTTGATACAGGTCCAGTACAAGAGGGTTTTATGTGCCTTGTCATGTTTTTATGTGGTTTTGGTTTTCTCCTGCTAGGTCTCTCTGTTGTAAAAGCTTTTCTTCTAAGCACTTTGGAAATTGGGAGCGTTTGCCAAGGTATCATCTATTAAAAATGGTGCTCATATGTGTTTGTGGATCAACATTAATTATATTAATCAATATGTTCATCAATATTAATTATAACTACTCCTATTATATGAACCATCTCTGTATTGAAAATGAGAGGCAAAGGGCAAGCTCGATGATGAAGCAGATAGAGCACCTACCAGCCCTGGAGTCAGGAGGACCTGAGTTCAAATCCAGCCTCAGATACATACTAGCTGTGTGACCCTGGCCAAGTCACTTAACCCCAATTGCCTCAAAAAAACCTGAGAGACAACAGTTTGACAGCTCAAGCAGGACCTTAGCATCCTCAAATATTCTAAAAGAATAGAGGAAGGCCTCCCAGCCACACCCTTGGAGGTGGTCAGGGTAGGTCTTAGTCTTTTTACTTTACCAAAGAAGAAATAATCTCAGGGATATTAAGGGACTTTCTAAAGGTGACAGAGGAATCTTCACTTAAGATCACAACTCTTTGAGTGAGTCAGGGTAGGTCTTATTAGCTCCATCTTACAGAAAAGGAAGCAGAGGCTAAGAGCCTCTGAGAGTGAATGTGTCAGACTGGGAGGAATGAGGGTGGAGGGTGAACCTGAAGGAAGGGGCTGAGGTGAGGGGATGCTGGAATGAGGGTCTGGGAGGAGCAGAAGAGGCCACAAGAACTAGGGCCGAAGTAGAGGAATGGGGCTGTTTGTTCTTCTGGGACCGAAGGCTGAGGAATGAAGTGGGGGGGGGGGAAGAAAAGGGAGGGGGGTAAGAGGCCGAGGAAGCCCCTATCAGATGGCCTCAATCTTTTCAGTAGGTGGGCTGGGGATGAAGGTGGGGTCGATGACTAGCGGAGAGAAGAAAAGATTTGGAACAAATCTCTAGAGAAGAGAGGGAGATAAGGAACCAAGAAAGAGAAAGGAAGAAGAATTTTTGAGCAGGAGCCAAGGCCCAGCTGAGGGCGAGGTACCATAAGTACATGGTGGGTGAAACCGGCTTGATTTCATGATTTCACAGACCGACTGGGAAGGGAAGTAGAGACATCAGGGGTCAGAGTGGAGGGGTTACCCAGAGATGAAGATTCCAAGGTCAGGAGCAATGCATAGCTAGGAGCTAGGGATACACGGGTGTGGGCCTACTATGTGCTCATGGAAAAAATGAGACCAACATTGGGAGGCCGGACCAGGAAAATTGGGATAATTGTAGCTGACTATAATTTAGAAATTTACAAGATTTCCCCCTCCCTCCTACAATAGAAATGTAACCTTCTTTGAGGGGAGAGGTGGTTTTTGTTTTGTCTTTGTAATTCTCAGAACCGGCACATAGTAGGGATTTAATAAATGATGGTTGAATTGAATTGAATATGAACAAAAGAGGGTGAAAGGTTGAAGGATTGGAGGTGGCTGGTGGGGAGTGGTATTTAAAAGTTCTGGGTCATGGAAATAAGGCAACCCTGAGATGAAAGAGCTAAAATGTGGCCATATTTATGGTTTTAAATCTAGGTTCAAATCCTGACTTGGCTACTTGGAAATCTGCATGACCCTAGGTAAGTCAATGAGACACCCCAAGGTCTGTTTTCTCAACTGTAAAATGAAGGAATTGGCCTAGATGGCCTCTGACATTTCCTCCCAATGCTTAACATAATATCTGGAATACAGAAGGCACTTAATAAATGCTCGTAGATTGAACAGATCATTCTATTATATAAATTATATAAATCTATTACCCTTTGAGTATAGTTGAGGCAGGTCAGATTGTTAGACAGATTAACAACACAAATACTGAAGTTCCAAAGATGCGGGTGGAGGGGAGAGGGAAGATGATGGGAGGAGAGAGCGTGAACGGAGGAGGAAGATTCGTGGGCCAGGTGCTAATGTCATGGAACGAGCTGAGTAAATGTTTTGATAGTGGTAAGTTTGGGTGAGGGCTATCAGTAGGGATAAGGAAAGAGGGGTAGCAATGGGGGGAATGACCTCTGAAGTCACCAAGATCATGGATGGATGGCATCAAAGGAGTGGTCTGAAAGCATCACCTGGGACACCTGCCTGCCCCATTTCCTGGCCTCTCATCAGGCAGACGGTTACATGGGACCGGTGTCCTCAGGTTTTGTCAGAAGACAGGAGGCAGAGATAATCCTTATTGAAAGGTTGCCAAGTTCCCAAGCCAGAGAGGGGACCAGTTTGGCCTGGTCTGAACCAGGGCGGAGATAAAAGGGTTCTAACCTGCTGCTGTTTCTGCTGCTGTCCTCAGTAGCCCATGCTAAAGGCTGCCTCCTTCCCCTCCTCTCCCCTCCCCCAGCACACAGAGGGAAAGGCCCACACGCATAGGGTAGGCCTTATGCGTGAGTATAAATGGACACTTCTGTCTACAGAGAAGTATTCATAGTGTGGCCTCTCAGGGATGGGGGTTGGAATGAAGCTTATTTAATATTTTAACAAATGATTTGGCAGAGGGAGCACCCAGTGAAATCCCCAGGGTCCTTGGGCTCTGGTGATGATATTCAGTTCTCTTGGGCACAAAGAGCAAGAATTTTAGACCCTTTCATTTGGGGGTGGGGGGATAGATTCTAATCTAAACATCTGGTCCAACCCAAACCTGAGCAGGGATCTGCTTTATAACTTCCCTGGAAATCAGTCCACCAGGCGGCTGTCTGAAGACCTAGGCGATGGGGAGCTCACTACCTCCTGAGGAAGGTCATCGTGTGAGGCATGGCAGAAAAGTAGTCAGTGACAACCAGACAAAGGCGGTGAAAAGTACTGAGGTTGCCCCATGATGCGGTGGAAAATGTGATGAATTTAGATATTTTGAGGTCTTGAGTTGTCTGTGTGATTGTGAGCACATCACTTAATTTCTCTGGATCTCCATTTTCCTCAGCTCTAAAATGATAGGGTTGGATGAGATGACCTATAAAGTATCTGCCAGTGATAAACATATAATTCTATATATCCCTAATTAATTTCATCTTGTTAGATTCAGCCTAATGTTCTGGTGTGGCCCTTTGACTGAATCCAAACTTCATAGAACAAATTCCCTTAAAAAAAGATTTGTTCTATAAAATGTGGACTCAGTCAAAAGGGCAAACCCAAGGTCACTCACATGGTGGGGAAAGGTCCTGTAGTAGGGTAGGCCTGATATATGAATATAAATAGATGCTTCTTTTTGCATCCCTTATTCTTTCATTCAGGGAGGTAGCTAAGTGCTCCCAACTCTGTGTTGCCTGCAGATCTGGAGTGCATGCACGCTATTCTCCAAGTCCTGGACATATATGTTAACCAGACAAGGGCCGAGCACAGATCCCCTTGGCACTGCCCTAGAGACCACAGAGTGGACAATGAAGCATTCGTTCCTAGATGCTACTCTTAGACTTTTATGAAATGATGCAGAATGAAGCAAACAGAACCAGAAGACAATACATGTAAATAAAACAACAATACTGTCAATAAAAAGAACAAGGAAACAGAACTAAGGCAGAGAAAGGACTGGGACATGCACTCCTGTCACTGACAGTTGGTGAAACAAGATGAAGCGTGGATAAGGAGAACAATGTCTAGCATTCTGAAAGCACTTTGAGGCTGGCAAAGCCCACTGGGATTATCTCATGTGACCCTCTGGAAGGTGCATGTTATTATCATCCCCATTCCACCAATGAGGAAACAGCCTGGGAGAAATGAAGGCATATGTCCAGGGTCCTGTGGCTACTAAGCGACAGAGGCAGGATTCAAACTCAGGTCCGGTGCTCTGTCCGCTATCATAACATATAAATCAGTGTGAGGGGAATTCAGGAAGATGACCGTTGGCTGGATTTAAGCCAGAAAGGCTTCAAGGAAGAGGAAGTCTCCTCTGCCTTCAGTGGGCAAGCCCCAGTTGGGTTTAGGGAAAAGAGTTTGTAGCCAGAAGACATGAGTTTGGATATCCTGGCTCTGCCACTAAGTACCTGGATGACCTTGGGTCAGTCACTGAGCTTGTTTTCTGGTCTGTGAAATGGCCTAGAGGGTCACTGAAGTTCCCTCCATCCCTGAATCTGCGATCCTAGGAACTGTCCCCCAGCCCGAGGCAGCTTGGGGCGCCCTGGGCTTTCCCAGTCTGGATGACCTTACCTGCTCTCGGATGCGCACGGACTGGGGCACATGCCGGCCACAAACCAGCCTGGCAGGCCCAGGAGGTGGCCGGGTCAGGCTCTGCCCCTCCACCCCGGCCCCCCAGAGAGGGAGGGAACCTTGGGGTGGGACACGCCCCCTCCCAGTCCCAGCTTCTTCCCCTCACCTCCTCCCGGGCCAGCGCCGCCCCCCGACATCGGGGCATCTTGGCGGCGAAGGCGAGGGCGGCAGGGCCACCCTGGGAGCTAAGGTCGTCTGCGGTGACCGCCAGGAACTCGGCGACGCTGAGCTGCTCGGGCATGGCTGGGGCTGGGGCTGGGGTCCGGCCCCGGGTGCGGGGTGCGGCGCTCGGGACCCGAGACGCGGGACGCGGGGGGGACGCGCGGCTGCGCCGGCTGGGTCGGACCGAGTGGTGCGAGCGCGCTGCGCCGGCGGCCTCTTGCTGCCCTGCCCGGGCACAGTCCGAGTCCGAGGACCCGCCCCACCCCCGCCTCTCTCCTCCTACGGCCAGCCCCTGGAGCACCCTCCTCCACCCCCAGCCCGGCTAGGTCCGCCCCCTCAAGTCCCCATTGCCCTTGGTCCCCACCTTGCCCCG
>CM053596.1:45023592-45071330 GCA_028646575.1 Pseudocheirus occidentalis
CCCACCCAAGAGGTCCCTCCCCCTCCAGGCCCCATCTTCATTCTCCCAGATCTGCCCCCATCTCGTCCCGCCCCCTTTAAACCTCCCTCGACTCTGCAGGACCCTCGGCTCCACCTCCAGACCGTCCTACTTTATTCGTCCCTCCCCTTTCAAGTCCCCGCTAGCCCCGCCCCATGGTCCTGTCCAGCTCCTTCCCACCTGGGCCCCCACGCCGTGGCCCCGCCCTCTGTCTCCCTGCCTGGGGCTCCCCGCAGTCATGTGGGCTCAGCCAGTTTTCCCCTTACCCCTTCCAGTCCCAGCTTCTCCGGGCTCCTGCCCCGCCCCGCTCTTGGCCCGGGGCCCAGGAGCACTGCCCCATCCCCCCCTAACCCGGCTGTACTGGCCCGACTTCTCCAGGACGTTGGGAGGTTCCCCTCCCGGTCCCTTCCCCCTACAAAACAATCGTTGCCCTTATGAGCCCTCCCGTCTCTTATTTCCAAGGCTATTACAGTTTACAAAGTGCTTTTCACAAAACAGAAACGCTTGGGTCTGTTGTGCGAGGGTTAACTATCTTCATTTTACAACTGAGGAAACTGAGGCCCAGAGAAGGGCCGTCATCTCAGGGAATCTCCACCCTTAACCATGGTGAGCAAAGATATGAACCCAGACCTGCTGACTTTCACTACCCCCCCAGCGCATGGTCCTCACCTTCCCCCCCCCCAACAAAAGCCAGCCTGTTTCCTGATGGGGACTTCCCCTTTTTTGCCTGAGGCCCCACCGATCCCCCAGTCTCCGGGTTCGGTAATATCTGACTCCTCCCTTCCCCATCGTGTCTGTGCCCACAGTCACACAACCCACAGCCCAATTCCTTTCCCTATTGGGTCGCAGGACAGATTCAGGACTCGGATGGACTTTATTTGTCCAAACTCCTTACACCGCAGACGAGGAAACAGGCCCAGAGAGGGGAGGTGACTTGTCTAAAGTCAGTCAGTTAATAAGCATTTAGTAAGAGCTTATTATGTGCCGGGAACTTCGAAGGAAGGCAATACCCGGTCGGGCTCTCAAGGAGCCCTATTCTAATAGGCCAGACCACATACAAAGAACCGTGGATACAAAATATTTACAGTGTAAATTGAAGGTAATCTCAGAGCTTGAGGTACTAGCAGTAAGGGGGTGTGCAGGGGAGGAGCAGAGACAGACCTCCTGCAGAAGATGAGATTTGAACTACTTCTGGAAGGAAGCCAGAGAAAGTAGGAGTTAGAGGTGAGAAAGGGTGGGCACTCCAGGCATGAGCTACAGCCAGCACAAAAGCCCTGAATCTGGACTTTTTGTGCATTCAGAACAGGATATAGGGAAATGCAACTGAATCATGGAGTTTATGGAGGGAAATAATGTGTAAAATCTGGAAAGGTAGGAAGGGACCAAATTGTGAAAAGTTCAAAAAAAGACCCAGCAGGATTTTATATGTGATCCTGAAGGTAATAAGGAGACACCAGAGTTTATTGAGTGATGGGGGAGGTGACATGGTCAGATTTGCCCTTTAGGAAAACCACTTTGGTAGCTGAGTGAAGGATGGATTGGTGTGGGGAGAGACGAGGCAGGGGGCCCAAAGCTATATACAATGGTCCAGATGAGAGCTGATGAGGTTCTGTACAAGGGCTAGATGAGGAAGAGAGAAGGGGACAGATATGAGAGATGCCAAGGTAAAAATAAAATTTGACAGTAGATTTGATATGTGGGGGTGAGCATGAGTGAGGGACTTGAGGATGACAATGAAGTGGCAAGATCAGGTGACTAGATTGGGGCGCCCTTGACAAAGAAAAGTTAGGAAGGGAGGTTGGCTTAGTGAAGAAAGATAATGAGTTAGAAGTACCTAACAGGTAGCTGGAGGCATTTAGGGATACTGGACTGATAGTCAAGGGAGAAATTAGGGTGAGATATATAGAGGTCTGGGAATTGTCTACATAGAGATAATGGTTGAATCCATATGAGCAGATGAGATCAACTGCAGAAGACACAGAGAAGGAACAGTCAATGAAGTAACCAGGAGAGAGAAGTATGAGGAAAAGCTGGAAAAGGAGTAAGGGTGGGAAGGGAGTGTGATCAGCAGTGTCCCAAGCTGGGAGAGGTCAAGAAGGATGGGAACTGAGAAAAAGTCATTGGATTTGGCAATTAAAAGACCACTGGCAAATTTGGAGAGAGCTGGGCCAGTGGAATGAGATAAACAACCAGATTGCAAAGGAGTTTTTGTTCATCCATCCTGCATTCTCAAAGAACACCAATGACATCAGGGGGTGATGTCTTGACTTGCAAGCGGATTGGATTTAAGTGAGGCAGAGCTGTGCCATCAGCAGCCTCACTCTCTCCTCCAGAATCATCAGAGACTGGTGGTAAGACGGGTCAAGATGGGGCCCCTGCAAAGGATTTGGAAGAGAGAAAATAGTGTAGACAACTTTCTGAAGGAGTTTAGTCATGAAGAGGAGGAGAGATAGTCTAATAGCTAATAAGTTTGATCAAGGAAGGGTTTTTTGTTTTGTTTGTTTGTTTACTCAAAGTACATCACTGGATTCCAAATCACTTGGACCTCTTAACTCAACTCCTTGCATTCCCCCTCTCCTTTCCAATCCACCAATCTAATGCATAGATTAAATTTAGTGCACAGGTCTGGCCACATCCCTCGCCTTATAATTTATTGACTCCTTGTCAGCTGTGGATTAAAGTCCAAGGTCTTTAACCTGGCATCCCCTCCTCCCCCCACGATGTATTTATTTTGCTTTATATGTACAGCTTATCTTAACTAATAATATGTAAGCCCCTCAAAGGCAGAGGTGGTTTCATTTTTGTCTGTGTGTCCCCAGTACTTAGGACAGTGCCCAGAGGCCCTATTAAACACACACGATATTTAATAAATGTTTGTTGATTGACAGATAGATTAATTGATTCAAGACTATTACCTACTATTTCTTCCATCCAACCCTAGGCTTCCCTGCCTCTGGCCATATTTCCTCACTTAGGCTGCTAGGAGTCAGATTTGAGGGACCCTGTTAAATCTTGCCTATCTTTTGAGGGCAGATCCTTAAATCTTGCCCAGCCTTTGGTGGTCCAAACTCCATTCGTTCTAAGCAGCTGCCTCCCTGACCTCTGAAATCCTGGAGCCCCTGATATTTCACAGGACATGATGATGTGCTCCCTGCTTCACCTCTAGAGTGTGAGATCCTTGAGGCCAGGGCCTGTGTCTCATTTTCTGCCTCCTCCTCAGTGGTCTGCACAGGATGTTGCTCATAGCTGACTAACAGTAAATGTTTGCTCATCATCCTCATGATGCCATTGGTGCTCTTCAAGAACAAAGGATGAACACCAACAACAGCGAATCAATGAACTGAAGGAAGATAAGAGTTATTATCCAATGTAGGGTTCATAGACACCTCACAACTGTGTGATCTAGGTGGCCTCTAAAGTCCATTCTGGTTTTAAATCTTTGATCTTATGACACCTGCCTGATCACCAGTGCAGGAGCCTCTCAGAGTTCCCCAACCAGGGAGAAAAAAAAATCTTGCCACAGTTGGCCTGGTTGGTGATTAGAAGTTGTGTACTTTACCCCTCCTTACCCATCCCAGTTCAAAGGTCTCAGGCATGTCCAACCATTGACCAACCTTCGCCTTTGATCCTCACTCTGGACCAGACGCTCTACATCTGCCCTGCTATCTCACCCCTCTGCCTTTTGTTCATGGAATAATTGTTTATTTGGCAAAAGGCAGGACAATCTGTTGTCCTAGAAATCCCTATGATTCAGTCTCAGGCTGTTTAGACCGAAGCTTGGCTACCACTCCCTGTTTCCTCATACCCATCCATATCAATCCCATCCCTCTTGTGTTCCCCTCCTAGTCTGACCCTTCTTCCCATTGTGCCCTTTGGAATTCCTGTTCCATTGGCAACAAACTGCTCTTTCTGTTAGAGTGACTCTTCTCAGACTCTGCAATCAGGACTCTCTCTAGAATAGGCCTTAAACTTTTCCCACTTCTGACTCCTGCCCCAAAGGTAGGCTACCTTTGGGGTTCCTCGGTGTTGCATGGCCTGAGGGTGTGTGTTCAGAACCAAGGCTGCAGTGAAGTTGTCAGGTATAACATGGGCTTCTAGAAACACCTCAGATTCATTACATGTTTGATTTTTAATTAATTTTTGGTTTTTGCATGTTTAGAAACCTTTTACTGTTGCCAGATTTTTTCGACCCCTATATAAGATTGTGAACCCACAGAAGATGCATCCATAGCCATCTTCTCCAGCCCTGAATGTACCTTTATCCTGGGCCCCAACACAGTGGTCAAGAAGGAATAGGTATGCTTTCTACTCCTCACCACCACTTCTAAGACCTTCCTCTGGCACTCATTGAACAAACCTCTTTCCTCTAAACTTCACTCCAACCAGACATATACCTCATCTAAGTTCTGATGTCTGCCCCAGTCTCTAGGTCATTCTTTCTCCTTTCTCGAGGTATTCAGTTCCTGACTCACAGTTTTCTTCTATATCCCAATTTCCTCCCCTTAGACTTGGGGATTTAAATTTGTATGGTGATGTTTCCTCAAATATCCTGCCTTTCAGGTTCACCCGTCTCCCCACTTCTCATGACATTCACCTTCACTCTGCTTTGGCCACACACAGAGATGGTCATATGTCCCTCATCTATCTCATCATCTACAATCTTGCCACCTCCACTATTCCTAACTCTATGCTAGGAAAAGCTTCCTGGAAGAGGTAGCTTTTGGAGGGAGCCAGAGATTCTAAGAGTCAGAGGGTGAGAGCATCATTCCAGGCATAAGAAACAGATCAAATGTATTTGAGGAAAGAAGGTTAATAGAGCTAAACTATAGAGTATGTCAAGAGGAGTAGAATGTAAGAAGTTTAGAAAGATAGGAAGGAATTAGGCTGTGAAAAGCATTGAATTTCAAATAAAGGAAATCATATTTAATACTAGAGGTAATAGGGAGCCATGGGAGTTTATTGAGCAGAATTATGTGTGCCCATCTACACTTTAGGAAAATCATTTTTCCTAAAATTAGGATCAATTAGGAGGCTCCTGCCACAACTCTAGCTAAGACCCTAATGCCTGGACCTTTGCAATAGCCTGTGGATATGCCTGCCTCAGATCTTTCCCCCCTCCAATCCATCCTCTATGCAAGCACCAAAGGGATTTAAAAAAAAAAGTCTAAGTCTGATCAGTCTGATCATGTCACCCCCCCCCACTTCCCTTTTAATAATCGACTTCCTACTGCCTCCAGGATCAGATACCAAATGTGTTTGGCATTCGAAGCCCTTCCTAATCTAGGCTGCTCTTACCTTGACTCCTCCACCTGCACATCTTCTTCCATCCAGTGACAAAGGCTGTTCCACAAACAGGACACTCCATTTTTCTGTGCCCGGCATTTTCTCTGGCTGTCCCCCATACCTGGAACACTCTTTCCCCCCTGCTTTGACTAAGTCCCAACTAAAATCTCACCTTCTACAGGAAGCCTTCCCCAACCGCTCTTAATTCCAGTGCCTTGTTCATGATTTCCTGTCAATCCTGCTTAGAGCTTGCTTTGTATTACTTATGTGCGTGTAGATTGTAAATCCATTAAATTGCAAGCTCCTTGAGGGCAGGGACTGTCTTTTGCCCCTTTTTGTATCTCCAGCCCTTAGAAGAGTGCTCAGCACATAGCAGATACTTGATAAATATTTATTGGTGGATTATTCCAGTCCTCCACCTGAGAAGTGATGAGAGCCTTGGGTGGTAGCTATGAGAGGAGAATAGAGGACATATGAGGGATGTTATGGAGATTGGGCATTTCATGGGATATATGAGGAGAAAAAAAAAAAAGAGAAATTGAGGATAACCTTCATGGAGTGAACCTGAAACTCCTCGGACCGTGACTGCCCAGTCTCCCTTTTCCCGATGTCACTTTCTACCTCTCCCAAACCTTTATCTCAGTCTCCAAGCCCTCTTCCCCTCCTTCTTTTCCAGCCCATCCCCCTGCTCCCACCTCACATTCCTCCCTCTGGGATCTTCGCCCTAGATTTAACCAGGTTCGGTTGGTACTCTGTCCTCTGCCCTTGGGGCTAATAATAGCATCTACCTCCCAGGCTTATGACCAGCCAACAAGATAATAAGTGTAAAGCATTTTATAAGCTTTAAAGCACTATTTAAATGCTAGCTATCATTAGTGGTATTTCTTGTGTTCTGGTGAGTAAACACACAGCACAATAACCTTTCTGCGCAGTGTTGGGCTTTGCACCAACTTGGTGCTAATTTAGATTGGAGTGCAACAGTGGTTGTCATTGTCTCTTATTGGCCTGAATGAGCAGAAAAGTCATTCTACTGGCAATTTTTTAAATGGGGGAGCTCTGGCCACCAGAGGGCAGTGATCTCCACAATCTGGATTCACACAACCCCTGGCCTTGGTCCTGGCTAGATTTGGGGAGATTGGGGGGAGGAACCTGAGGACAGCGATCTGGTGCCCTTATGTCACCCCATGCCTGAAAATGGCAGTCCCAGGATCTCAAGTCAACTCAGTTCTGGCCCAATGAAAAGAGTTTATCATAGAAACATCCATAATGGTCATTCAGTCAGTGTGGTCAGCAACCAATGGTAGTTTTTGGTCAAGGTCAATCGTGGGTTGTCACAGGGAAAAAGGGCCAGTCACAGTTGGTGATACTGCCACCTAATTAGTATTTACACTATGTCATTGGCTCTCACCTTAAGCTCTCTAGACCAGTTTCCTCATGGGTTACATAAAGATGTTTGGCCTTGACAGTGTCAAAAAGCTCCCATGTCCAAAAGCCCTTTCTAGTTCTAATATTCTCTATTTTAATCTTTTCCAGATATGCCATTGTGTCTTAACGTTTTCTGTTCTAATGGTCTTCCCAGCTGACATTCTACGTTCTAAGGACCCTCCCAGCTCTGGCACTCTGTGTTCTAAGGGTCTTCCCAGCTCCAACATTCTGTGTTCTAAGGTTCTTCCTAGCTCTGACATTTTGGGTTTTAAGGGGCCCCCCAGCTCTGACATTCTATAATGTACATCAATAAAGCCTGATCATTACTAACTAGGATAGATGAGCTTAGCTTAGCTATGTTCGTAGTAGGGCAAATGGTATTGTGCAATTCGTCCACTCTTTTCTTTTCTCCTCTGGGACACATGATAGACATTGTCCAGGTGGCTACCTGGAGAGGGGGATAACATATACAACTGCCAAAGATATGACTTTCCCCTCCACCAGAAGCTAACTGGGCCCACATGGGAAAGAAGTGTGCACCCAGTCACACTCAGTGCTGTGCTCCTGCCAATAAGAAATCTCCCTCAGTCCAGAATATGGACTTGGCCTTGAAAGGAGATTGTCCAGCTTCCTCAGATCACTACATCCCCTCCCATCTGCTCTTCCCATAGCTCTAGCGAAAAAATGGGACAAAGCCACAGAAATGAATCATGAATGGTAGGATTTCATTGTGTGCATGGGGCAGGGGCAGTGTGTGTATGTAAATGGGTAGAGGAGTGGGTGTGGTGAGGGAGAGCCAGCGAGAGGACCTCGGTTTGGATCCCAGCTATTTGACCTTACAGTTGTAAATCCCTTCCCCTCTTTTGCTGTCCCATGCACAATGAAGAGGCTAGCCTTCCTGCATGGCGTCTGAGATGTCTCCCAGCTCGTTCTCAGATCCCACACTCTCCTGAAGGGCTCCTGTCACCCTGAGCTGCCTTTGGGGTCCAGGAGGGTATTTCTAAGGGTGCCTCTTGAGTGATATCAGGAATCCAAAGCCACAGAGTTCCCCCTCCCCCTCCCCATTTAGTATCGGGCTTGTTGTAAGGATCAAATGGGATATTTGCGACGTTCTTATCACTGTGCCCAGCACATAGTAAATACTATAAGAATGCTATCTATTATTATAATTATATAACATTTTAAATGTAATTATTATATACTACAATTATCATAGCATTCAGGATCAACGAATCCCATTGACAAGGCTCAGGGCATGGGGAGGTGGGAGGAGGTCTTACAGTGGCTGAACCCAAACTGTTCCTGGTAGAATTGCAGGAAGGGACACATACCTGCAGACCCAGCCCAGCTAGGGGTTGGTTTGGTTGGATTATACTCATTTGTTACAAGGGAAGGCTTTTATTATTTGGGAGAAAATGGTGGGAGGAGCTAGAATGAGACCAAAGAACAAAACCAAAAATGAATCATTTAAAAATACTCACAGGGGAGCAGAAGAAATGAACACGTGGGCAGTGTTATGACTCTGATGTTAAATTTGAAACTTTAAAAACCAAGCTGTGGAAATTCAGTCTCACTGATTGGAGATTGAAAGGCTAAAGGAACCTCAGGGTTTATGTGGCTCCACTTGCATCATTTTACCAACGGACAAATGACTTAGCCAAGGTCACAGTTTAACAAAGTGGGATTCAAACCCAGGATCTCTGACTCAAATTCTGCATTCTTTCTGCTGTATCATCACTAAAAGCTCCCCTAATATGCAAGTCTCTTCTGTCCTTGGTGCAGGGAAGTGTACATGCTTGTGGATGTCTGGAAACTCCATACTAAAAAAAGTTTTTTAATCAGTAATTTTTTAAAAAAAGTCTTGCACTTCAAACACATGCATCATATAATCTATAGTTTGCTGGCACTCCTATCTTTGGCAAGCAAAAGCCTTAATGTTATGTTGTTCAAATTGCCAACTGCTGCATAGAACTGAATCTGAAAACCACTTTGGAAGAAAAAAACTGGACCTTAAGACAGCCAGATGTGTGATATCTATGTACACACACACGTGGTTAGATCTTGATACACAAATACATATTTTGTGCTCTAAGGTTCCTCCCTCACCCCCAACTAAGTCATTATATATATAGGTTAATATCATACACACAAACACTAGAATTTAAGATGGAAAAATCCATCTTTTCTTCCCTTTGTACATTAACATAGCTTGCTTCTGCTACCACAGGGGTGAAGCAAGGACAAGGAGAGAGACAGATGGAGAGAGACAGAGACAGAGAGACACAGAGACAGAGAGTGAGAGATGGAGAGAGGGAGAGGGAGAGAGGAAGAAAGGAGAGAAAGGGAGGGGAGAGAGAGAGAGAGAGAGAGAGAGAGAGAGAGAGAGAGGGAAAGAAAGAAAGAAAGAAATGGAGAGAGGCAGGAAGAGAGAGCAGGAGTCTAGGTCTATAGCTATAGACAGGATGGATGGATATCTAAGATAGTCAGCTAGCTTGCCCCGTTCTGCCACAAGAGACAACTCATTAATATAAAATATACAGCAAGAGACTAAAAGGAACCCTTGAATTTTAAATTCTAGGAAATGCACTCATGCTACTTGGGGGCTGGCCCAGCTAGTATAATCTCTTCCCCACTAAGCCCAGGAGGGACCAGGGAAGAGAACCTTGAGGACTCATGTGCAGAAAGTCAGGAGTCCATCACTGGATAGGGAAGATTGCTGCAGCAGAGAAAAACATTTCACCTTGATCTTCCTTAAATCTTCTCTGGCCTCAGTGGCCCAAAAGGCCTTAAATTCCCTAAGGTGAAGACCCTGACCCAGAGAAGACTGCAGGTAGGATACCTGCTGCCCCCATCTTCCTCTTCAGTGGTTCTCAACCTGTGGGTTATGTTCAATTTATAACAATGAAAATACATCCTGCATATCAGATATTTACATTACAATTCATAACAGTAGCAAAATTAGTTAAGAAGCAGCAAAAGAAAATAATTTTATGGTTGGGGGTCACCACAACATGAGGAACTGTGTTAAAGGGTAGTGGCGTTAGGAAGGTTGAGAACCACTGCTCTACATGGATGGTGTTCTGTAGAAATAGGCAAATATCCTAAGCCTGCAGGGAAGTTTTAACCTCTGCTGCCAATGACTTTTCCCGTTTAATTAATGGTCAAAGTCTCTGCTGGCTGTGCGGCTGCGATGGGGAGGGTCAGACCCTTGTTCCAAAGACAGGGGCAGGGCAGGCCTCTCCTGGCACCCTGGAGCTGTGCTCTGTAAAAGCCTGTTGACTGATTAGAGATGGTCCCACGATCCCCACCTCCAAGGGTATGTTCCCCTAGGAAGACTGAGGTGAGGACAGCCGGCATTTAGTGTCTTAAGGTTTGCAAAGTGCTTTTTCAAACATACGGTCCTGTTATTGACCCCATTTTATGGGAATGAGCAGTAAAGAAAGGATAGGCATCTCTACACAGCTAATTATGTAATAAGCACCGTTAAATATTTTACAACTATTATTTCATTTGATTAGATGAAAAAACCCAAGATTAGGGGTGACCTATGCGATTATCTCCATTGTGTGACTTGCCCAGGGTCACAGAAATAGTGCACATCTGTGGCAAGATTCAGACCCCCGGCTTCATGATGTCAAGCCCAGGTCTGAGCGCACCCCCAGTTTCATCAACAACTGCTTCAGATTCTGGCCCTGTGTTCTGGAAGCTACCTCGATTTGTCACCCTCATCCTCTCCTTGCAGTGGCTAGGTCAGGGCTTTGTACAGTCCCCAAGAACCCAAAGAATGAATCCCACAGATTTCTTCTTCCAAGATTCCCTCAGGAGACAAGAGGAGTCAAGCACAGCCCAGTTCCCCATCTAAAGCCTTCCTCTGGCTTTAGGTGATAGAAAGCCAGTCTACCCCACAGTCCCTTCCTTGAAGAGTGTGCAGGCGAGATGCCTCTTCTCCCCCTTGGATCCCTGGAAAGATGGTCTCGGAGTGGCAAAGCTTTCTGCCAAGCCCAATCAACCCTTTTCTTCTCGCCCACCACAAAAGAAGTCAAGAGGGTCGCTGAGTGCTCCTTGGATCCCAACTGGTTACCCTGGGCTTCCCACCTGGAAAACCAGAGCTCCTGGGTAACTGCTGATCAGGACATAGAGAATGCTGGCTTGGCTATAACTCCTCAATGAAGTAAGATCTCAACTGCGTCTGGGGCTGCAGGGATCCAACTGACCCCAGCCTCTCCTTCCCCCAATAATGGGCTGTTTTATGCCAAGCCAAGTCAGGTGAAACCACAGCCACATCGACCCTCATCTCCCTCTGAACATGGAGCAGGGCTATCTGTTCTCAGATTCTACCAAATGAATCACAGCTAAGCCTGGCTCCAAAGGTCCAGCATCTTTATCTCAATACTGTCAATAAAACTTTTCCAACGCCGACTCTTAATGGTGCCAAGAAAAAACACTCAGTAGCAACTATGTTAACTTCACATTGCAAACCAATTTAATGCCACAAATTTCAACTTAAAAAATAAAAAAGTGCTTCCCAGCCCAGTGCCAAGAGGGCTTGGGTCCACCCCCACCTCCCAAAAAACCCCCACATCTTTGCTGGCAGACCAAAGCTGCCAGCAGCCCCCAATCCCCCATGGAGGGTGATGGGAAGGGAGAATTGTCTCAGAGCCCCAGGAACTGGATCACAGGCAGTCACCAAAGGGCACTGAGTGTCAGCATTTGTCTGACCACCCAGGTGGGATGACAAGGCCTCAGCACTTGGCCAATAGAACTTAGCTGAGGGATGGGAGCAGATTCTCACAAAGGTGGTTGGTAAGGGGATTGGAGGGGTGGAATGAACTGGGGTCTCCTACTGGGTAGTGCCATCTCTCCCTTTCTTTTACAGGTAGTGCTATTATGTTAGAAAGGATCAGATTAAAGAATGGGGAAAGGAGGCTGGGGGGGGTATGAGGGGAGTGCAAGAGATGGCTCCTAAGTATCCCAGCAAACTGGGACCTTCAGACTAGGTGGGCATTCTACACACATCTCCTGCCACTCCCAAGTGCCTTTGGGAGGGAATACCAGTCACCTTCCCATCAATCACATCACACACACACACACACACACACACACACACACACACACACACACACACACACACACACACACACACACACACACACACAGGCCTAGACAATCAGTGGCAAGACAGAGAGGGGAGACAGAGAGGGCAGGTCTCCTGAACTCAGAGCCTGTGACTAGCTAGAGCCACAGAGCTGGCATCTTTGCATGCACGGAACAACTCCCATCAGGCCCTGGAAATAAGGCAGGTCCCACATACCAAGGGAACCAAGACGGTTTCAGTAGCCTAGAGGCAACTGCCTAGAATGGGAAGGGGAAGGAGCTGGATGGGCAGTCACCGGCCTAGCTGGTCTGGTCAATGTTCTGCCAAGCTTCTGAGACACCCACACCCACACCCACACCCACACACACACCCCCACACACACACCCACACCCACACCCACACCCACACACACACATACCCTCCCTCCCCACTAAGGCTGAGGAAGGTATGAGAACTACACAGGAAGATCAGACAATCTCTGGATCTTGGCTGAGTTGGAGCAGGGATATGGAGGTGAGGGACTGGCCACATTAGGGAAAGTATATCTTCCTTTAAAAGAAAACAAAAAACAAAGAAAAAAAAAGGTTTCCCCTGCTGAACCAACCCCAGGGAGTCTGGGCAAAACATGGAAGCAATTCAACCTGAAAATCCCAAATAAATACAACAAGTAAGTGCATCATGAGGCACACCAAAGCACCATTAACTTGGGTCTAAAGCCCTCTGAAGAGTGGGTTCCCAGAAGGAAGGTGCCCCTCCACCAGACCTGAGCCACGGAGAGAAGCGTCCCCTGGGAACTGACCAAGGATGGGGATCAGAAGGAAGAAGGGCAATCCTGACCCTGGGTCAGCCTCAAACAGGGTAGGACGTGGAAGGAAGGCAACCTGCCACCCCCTCCCCACCCCATCCAACCCCTGAACACCATCCCACAACTAGCTGCCACCCCAATTTTGCTGCTACTGGAGTCTGACTCCTTGAGGAAAAGAAGTAAAACCAGAGGGTACTGGGGATCTAGGGAGTGCCAGAGAAGGGCATTCCTCTGACCCCAACCTCCAACCTCCCCAGGCCCATAATGGCCACCCTGACGGCCCAGTGGTGAGGAAGAGGTGGAGAGCTGAGAATGCTTAGTTCCTCAGGAGATCTCCCAGGTCATAGGATTCGAAGAGGTCGCTGACACCCTCCCCGCCATCTAGGCCCCACAGGTAGTCCTCCTCATCCAGGGGCGGGGAGAAGTTGACCAGAGGCGAGCCGCTCAGGGATGAGGACAAGAGCTGGTCCTCTGTCTGCTGCAGGAGTGGGTGAGGCAGGTCCAGGAGGCCTTCATTCACCTCCAGCAGGGCCTGGGACGGCTGGGACTTCAGAGCCACAGCTAAGGAGAGAGACCAAGTCATTGCACTCCCTCCGATCCCTCAGAGACCCCCACAAAGGGGCTGGCTGCTGAGGTCCTCGAATACCAGGGCTAGAGGGGAACTCATGCGGTGAGACCCCAGGGTCCTAAACCTAGAAACTAAGGCCCAGAGAGACCTGCTCCAAACCTCAGACAATGAGAGCCAGGATAATTACAAGGCAGCGATCTTCCCCCATTTGTGACCTTCGACACCACCAAGTCCAAACCTCATCTACTGGTGAGCTCCCCGCCACAGGAAGCCTTCAAGCCGCTGTCAGTGGTGGTCAGTGGGGGGGTTCACCTAGATGGCCTCAGTGACTCTGAATAGCTCTGACACTGGGCGATCTACTCCCAGAACTTCTTCATTTTACAGATGGGAAAGTTAACCCATCAAAGATCATTTCTTACATTAAGGCCTGGAAAGAATATAGTCACTTTCCCAGGGAAGCATTTTAAAACCCTACTATGCAGCAGGTTCTGTGTGAAGCGCTTTACAAATATGGTATCATTTGATTCTCACCACACAGGGAGGCAGGCGCTATTACAATTCCCATTTTATATGGGACAAAACGGTGGAAGGCAAGTGATCTGCTCAAGGCCACTCAGCAGTAGTTAAGTATCTGAGGTCCTATCTGAACTTGGGGTCTTCCCCCATTCTGCACCCTGGGTACTATGGCGCCACCTAGCAACTGGTGTCACACTTGCCTAATATCACACAGCAGGAAGAGCTCCAGACTTGGGGGTGGGGGGAGAGAAGGGGTCCAAAGTTCTCTCTACTGTGCTTCACACTCTGTATGTGTATGAACAAAGTGAATTTTGGGAAAGGATTTTCCCACACCCCCCAAAATACTACCCCCCTCTCACTATGACCCACCTTCTCGAGGATGCCTAACATCCTATTTTTAGGAGAAAAATAGGCTTCTCATCAGTGGGCTCCCCCTCCACTCCTAGATTAAGCAAATCCTCCTTAAGCTGCAAGCTAATAAAGGCTTAAGGTTTTACATCTAATAGGGGGCTCTGGAAGGCCAAAAAGGGCTTCACCTTCCAAAGGACTGACTTTCTAATGGTAGAATGTTGGGCACTGGGACAGGCATTCTAGAAGGAAGGATTTTGGGAGGTGGGGCCTTGCTGGTGCTCCCCCATCTCTCCATCAGCCCTTGAAGGGGGGTGAGTAGGCTTGGCACTCACTGAAGCCACCCAAAACCTCAGTGCTATTCCTGGGACTGGATTACATCACCTTCCTGCCCAAACTCAGAGGGCTCCCCCCATCCCAACAGTGAGCTGGGTAGGTAAAAGCTCCACCCCACCCCTGGCTAAGGTACAGGAGTAAAAGCAGGGTGGGGCACAGGCCTAGGCCAAAGAGATGGGAACTGGGCTTGAGGCCAGGGGAATTAAGCAAGGAAATAGGGCCGTGCCTCCCAGACGTTCCCAGGGGAGTCTGAGTCTGGAGAGGGATGTGGGGTGAAAGGTATCAGACCAGGACACTTGGAGACCTAGTTTTCATTTTTCTAGCACTTCTAAGAACCTTGGTCTCCTCATCTGAAAAATTAGGATAATTCTGATCTCAGTAGGTTTCCAGGAGCTGAGAGAATGGATGTGAAAGCCACTAGTCATCAACTCTGATTAAGTACTGATGTTATCATGGCCCCAGTATCAAGGCCTGGGAGCTGTGACTTTACTTCAGTCTTATCGCTTGGAAGGGTGAGCATCAGTGGGGAGAAGGGGGGGGTCCATAGATGGACAAAAAGCACAGTTCCTGCCCTCCTCTCCAGGGCGGAGGTGGGAAATCTATCCACCTGTCTAGACCTCAGCACCTCAGCTGGGAAAAATCTGGAGGTCTGCAAGGTCAAAACCCCACCTCGCTGAGGAAGCTTTTCCTGATCCCCAGTCACTCCTGCCTCGACACTTTTGGGGATATTACTTTATGAAAAAGTACGTGGAATAGAGGCAGGTAAGTGGTGCCTTAGTGAAGAGAGATGGGACCCAAGTTCAAGTCTAGACACAGTTACTTCCTGGCTGCTGAGTGACCCTGCACAAAACACTTAACCACCTTTAAAGCCTCTGATTGCTCATCTTTCAGACGGGGACATTAATAGTACCTCTCTCCCAGCATTGTTGTGAGGGTCAAATGAGCTAACTCATGTAAAGAACTTTGTAAACTGTAACACACTAAACAAACTCTAATTATGTGTGCCAGGCACACAGTGCTCATTCAATGAGCCAGGCAGGACAAGTGCTCTCTGCCTACGCAGAAGAGGTGCTGGGGTCCAAGAGCCACTGTCACCGAGGAGCGCCATGCCATGATCCAGGGAAAAGCACTCACTCAGCCTCTGGGCTCTGTTCTGTAACATGAGGAGGGGGCACAGGAGACTGACAGCCTATGTTTTAAGGGCCCTCCCAGCTCTGACATCCTGTGTTCTAAGGGCCCTCCCAGCTCTGACATCCTGTGTTCTAAGGGCCCTCCCAGCTCTGACATCCTGTATTCTAAGGGCCCTCCCAGCTCTGACATTCTGTGTTCTAAAGATCCTCTATGTTCAAGACTTCCCACCAATGATTCAGTGACTGCTCTCAGACTAAGTTTCTCCATATCCCCTCCTGGGGCTCAAAAGGTCCTACACAACGTATGTGATCAAGGAAACCTCTTTGATGATCCTAAAGAAACTTTTGGGGGAGCTTCAAGGGGCTAGAGTCCCAGGGTGGGATGATGGACTCCTCTGCTCCTAGAATCAGAGGAAAGCAACCACAATCCTGTCCCAGTATCTACCTGGGGGTGCAATGAGATCCAGGCTGCAAGAGCTGCTGGGGCTTCCAGGAAGGCCAGGAAAGGGGCCTGGGCCAGAGTGGGCACCCTCCTGAGAGGGGCTGCCTGGCTCCCGAGTCTCCTCCGGGCACAGGTACACCTCAATGGGTCCGTTGGTGCTCTTCAGATAAATCTGCAGGTTATCCTGGGAGACAAGGGAGGCAGAGACATCTTCAGGGCAGGTTTGCTGCTGTGTAGGAAGCTTGGGAGGGGGTGAGGGCCTTCATCTGAGTTCTGTTTGGCCCTCAGCGACCCTTCCCCTAACACACACACAGTAGGTACACATGTAGACTAGGTACATACACACAGTACATGCACACACATAGTAGGTACACACACACAGTACATGCACATGTGCATGCACACACACTCTGCAGGCATATATTCAGTAGCACAGAAAGAACACCAGGACAGAAGTCTGGAGATGGTAGGGTCTGCCATTAGCAGGCTGTGGAGCTGCTGCACAAGTCATTCTTTTACAACAGGTCACATTTCTGTGGGGCTTTAAGGTTAGCAATGTGCCCTAGAGACGTGATCTCATCTGATTCTCACACTAACAGGTGGAGTAAGGGTTGTCACCCCCATTTTACAGATTAGGAAATGAGGCAGGCAGAGGTCAAGCAAATGCAGGGGGTCACAGCCAGAAAGTGAATGATGCAGCATCTGAATCCAGGTCTTCTGATTCCAAGTCTCCAACTCTTACCTATTTTGTCACATTGTATTAGAAATTGTTTGTTTTGGAAGGGGAAAGGCAAGGCAGCTGGAGTTAAATGATTTTCCCAAGGTCACACGGATAGCAAGTATTAAGTGTCTAAGGCGGCATTTAAACTCAGGTCCTCCTGACTCCAGGGGCAGTGCTCTATTCACTGTGCCACCTAGCTGCCCTGTATTAGAAATTTTTTAAACACCTGTTCTAAATCCCACCCACCCACCCACTCTACGTTCTAAGATTTCTCCCAGCTCTGACATTCTGTGTTCTAAGTTCCCTCCCAGCTCTGTCATTCTGGGTTCTAAAGGCCCTCCCAGCTCTTGCATTTTTATGTTCTAAGCTCCCATCCAACTCTGATATTGTGTTCTAAAGGCCCTCCCCCAGCTCTGACATCCTGGGGTCTAACGTCCCTTCCAACTGACATGTATATTCTAGAACTCTCTCTTACTGTCCCATTCACCACTATTATTCTATTTCCTCAGGTCTCTGGTCTAACATTCCATGCTCTAAGCTTGCTCCAGCTCTGACATTCCTAGGATACTATCCCTGACCTGCTAGCGACCACAGTGCACATGGGTGCCCAAGGAGCCTGGATGGTGCCTTGGACGACTGCTCCCCTGGGGGTAAAGTTTCCTAAGTCCTGGATTTCTAATAGAACAGTACAATCAGCCCTCACCTCCCTCAGGTCAGGGACTTCCAGGCGAGTCTCAGGAGGGGCCTTGACAGCAATCACGGTCTGGTCCTTGAAATTTCCTATAGCCCGGATGTCCTGGTAGGTGACATAGGCCAATGTGGAAGCCAGGTTAAGGGAAATGGGAGTCTTGTCAGCTCCAAGCTGCTGTCTGCTTTCACTCTTACTCCTTGACCAGAGCTCAGTGCTGTATGTGCTCCCCCACCTGCACTCGTGCCCAGTAGGAGAGCCGCCCCCTGCCCCCCATGTCCTGGGCCCCCTCCTCAGAAGGATATCTCTGGTTGGTCTCATCCTCTGTCAGGTTCTTCAGATCCATGGTGCAATTCTGAATCAGCTGGTCCAAGGCCCGCTCTGTGTTGCTCAGCTCCTTTAATTCTTGCCCCAGGGTCTGCTGCTTCCTGGGCCCAGCTGGGTCTTCAAACATTCCCCTGCCTCTGGGAATAGAGAGACCCCATACCCTCACTCTTAACTCCTGGCCGGGCCTTGAAGCTGGAGGGTGGGGGAAACAGCTGGGCTGGCCGCCGAGTCTCGCTCAATCCAGATCAGCACACTTAGTATTTGAACAAAATGGGTGAAAAAATCACTGCATCACCTCGCTCCATCAGCAAGCATTAAGCACCTACTACATGCACCTATGGGCACTGTTTAGGTGCTGGGGAACACAAAGAATGAAACAACTCCTGCCCTCGGCGAGCTTACATTCTGTCACAGGGATGTCTCAGGGAAGTCTAGAGAGAGCTTTCCGATCCTGGGAGTAGTTCTATGGAGCACACTGAAAGCCAAGGGGTTGGGGTTCCAAGGCCCACCTCTCAGCATCCTGGTCTCCCAGCCCCAGCTCAACTCCTGGGGGTCTGGGGTCCCTGCCCCCCAAGCCAGGACAGTTCTCCTCTTCCCTGGGGGGTCCCAGGCCTCTCTGCCACTTACACCCACTGGATGTTGTTCTTGGCCTTCTTTCGGATAAGCTGGATGCCCTCTAGCACGTTGGTAATGTCATAGATGCGCCGTTTCTGGACTTCCAGCACCTCAGCCGCCCAGTTCAGGTCCAGGACCCCATCCTCCGATTCGCTCAGCAGATAAATGAACTTCTTGGTCAGCAGCCCCAGGGATGTGTCGTACCTTGTTTTCTCACCTGGGGACTTGGGGGCTAATGAGGGAGAAAAGAAGGTAAAGATCCGGCTTAGGGAATCCTAGTTCTCATTTTCTTTAAAAAATTTTTTCCCCCTTTTTGGAGGGGGGAAGGTAGGGGAAGTTGGGGTTAAGTGACTTGCCCAAGGTCACATGGCTAATATGTGGTGTCTGGGGCCACATTTGAACTCGGGTCTTCCTGATTCAAGGACGGTGCTCTATTCACTGAGTCACCTAGCTACCCCTTAAAAAAATTTTTTTTTATTAAACCCTTACCTAACCATGTCCTAACTGTGTGACCCTGGGTAAGTCCCTTAACCCCTGCCTACCTCAGTTTCCTTATCTGTAAAATGGAATAACAGCACCAGCCTCCCAGGGTGGTGGTTGTGAAGACCACAGTGCAAAGTGCTCAGCCCAGTACTCAGCACATGGTAGATGCTTTAAAAATTGCTTTCTCAGGGGTTGGCTAGGTGGTACAGTGAATAGAGCACCCACCCTGGAGTCAGGAGGACCTGAGTTCAAATCAGACTTCAGACACTTAACACAAAAACACAGACCTTGGGCAAGTCAACCCCAATTGCCCTCAAAAAAACCCGTTTGCTCCTTTTTCTTGATATTTTTAAAAAATTCTCTTTGCTTCCCAATACATGCATCCCCTGCTGAAAGCTATCCCTTGTAAATGAAGAAGAAAGAAAAAGTCAGTAACACTACAACAGCTGCAGCGTCCCACACTCACAGCCCTCTGTGTCTACAAGAAAGGAAGCGGGGCTAGCTCAGCCTCATTCGCACCCTTGGAATCACTTTGTCCGCTGTTTGCCCAGCTCCACTGACTTATGCCCCTTAATTCTAGCGCCTCCCCCTTAGACGTGTCTCCTGTCCATAGCTTGTCCATCTACAGTTCTCTCCCCGACTAGATTGGGGGCTTCTCAAGAACAGGGTCTCAGGGCTGGGGAACCTGAGGCCTCGAGGCCATGTGTGGCCTTCTAGGTCCTCAAGTGTGGCCTTTGTCTAAATCCAAACTAGGGAAGTTCTGTCAAGTTTGGGTTGAGTCAAAGGGCCACGCTTGGGGACCCAGAGGACCACGTCTGGCCTTGAGGGAGGCAGCAGGTCCCCCACCACTGGCTAGCTTCTTTTCCATCTTATCCCTAGGGCTCTGCATGGTACCTGGCATACAGTAGGTGCTTAACAGGTATTGGACAAATGATTTTATTTCCAGTCAATCAACGAGCATTTATTAAACACCTACAATGTGACTTTGCAACAACTGAAATAAATTTTATTCTGATTCCCATTTTTACAAGTTTTAAGTTTTATAAAACGTTTGCCTCACAATGATGCTGAGGGGTAAATAGTCTAACTAACACCCCTAACTTATAGAGGAAGAAACATGGGTTCTACAAATCAACTTCACAGATATAGGATGATGGAGGGTGGGGAGAGCCACAATTAGACAACAGTTGTTCTGAAAAAGATCTGGAGGTTGTAGTGGAACACAAGCTTAGCTATGATTCAGCAGCTAGTGGGTGCTGCACTGCTGCTCCAGGAGTACAGGAGGGATAGTAATCTGTCACTGTGCTCAGACTCTGTCAGAGCGCTTCCAGATGACATCAAGTCAACAAGAATTTATTAAGTATCTACCACGTGCCAGGCACTTTGCTAAGGACTAGGGATATTTACTGTTCTTGTTCAATCACGTCCAACTCTTCATGATTGAATTTGGGGTTTTCTTGGTGAAGATACTGGAGCGGCTTTGCCATTTCCTTCTCCAGCTCATTTGACAGATGAGGAAACTGAGGCAAACAGGGTGAAGTGACTTGCCCAGGGTCACACAGCTAATAAATGTCTGAGGTTAGATTTGAACTCGGGAAGATGAGTCTCCCTGATTCAGGGGCTCGCGCTCTATGCAGTATGGTGCCCCTTAACCGCCCAAGGACTGAGATATAAACAAAGCAACAGAGCACTCCCTGGCCCTCCTGAACTGAGAGACCGACAGGAGAGGAACAATCAGACAGACAGCCTCCAATCAGGAAGAACCGACTCCAGGCTGGCCTCACATGCTCACTAGCTGCCAAGTCACTTTGACCTCTCTTGGCCTTGGTTTCCTCATCCATAAAATGGGTATAATAACAACACCTACCTCCTCCTGGGGTTGTTGTGAGGCTCAAATGAGATATTTGTAAAAGCGAATGCTAGTTATTATTAACCCGGCACAAACAGGATAAATACAGCATAAAATAGAGATAATGACCAAGGGGAAACACCAGCCCTGAGGGGCATCAGGAAAAAGCCTCACACAGAAGGAAGGGCTTGAAGGATGGGCACTCCAGGCATGGGGCACAGCCAGGGGAAATGCCCGGTGTGTCTGGAGACAGGAGTGTCTTGGGAAAGCCACGATGCCAGTATTATGGGAAGACTGGGGAGGTTAGAAAGGGCCGAGTTATAAAGGGCTTTCAAGGCCACAGAGAAGACGGAGGTAATGGGGAGCTGGGCGAGCTCATGAAACAGGAGAGAAGCGGCATGGCCAGACCTGCGTGTTAGGAAGGTGACTTTGGCATGTGAGTGGAGGAGGGTTCTCGAGTGTCTGGGAGACTGGAGGCAGGGAGACAGACCAACCAGCAGGCTCTGGCCGTTGTCCGGGTCTGGGCACCACTGTTTAGGCACCGATAAGCTGGAGGGCATCCAGGATGGTGAGGAACTGTCAGTCCACGTCACCTGAGGAAGAGCAGCAGAAGGGACCGGGCGTGTTGGGAGAAGAGACTCCTCGGGACCGAGACCAGGACATTTAGTCAATGTCAGGAAAGGTTTCCCAACAAGCAGAGGGATCCAGGAGGGGGATGGCAGGCCTTGGGAGATGGTGGCATCTTCTAGCACAGGCTGGATGACCACTCATAGAATGTTACACAAAAGACTTGTATGGAGAGAGGGTCTAGGCTGGACTAGGTGGTCCCTTCTGGCTGTATAAATTCTGTGATTCTGAATTTTAAAATCTTCAAATAATAATTATTATTAATAAAAGCAATTATATCATTTGGCATTA
This sequence comes from Pseudocheirus occidentalis, assembly GCA_028646575.1. NCBI lineage: Eukaryota > Metazoa > Chordata > Mammalia > Diprotodontia > Pseudocheiridae > Pseudocheirus > Pseudocheirus occidentalis. The sequence continues at coordinate 45,045,160 of CM053596.1, forward strand.
ATAATCCCATTTTGATATACCTGTATTATATTAATTATTAATATTAGTCATGAAAACAAAATATTAGCTATTAATAAAATTCATTAATATTATTTCTCATTAAATATATTCAATTATATTATCCACAAATAGTAAATAGACATAATAATTACTAAATGTTAATAAAAATTCATTGTTATTTCTCATTAAATATATTCTATTCTATTATCCACAAATAGTAAACAGACATAATAATTATTAAATGTTAATTAAAACTCATTATTGTTATTTCTCATTAAATCTTTATATATATCATGTTCATTCTCAATATTAATTAAAGTATACAAATAATAAATGTTAATCATTAATAGAAATCCGTTTTTGTTCATTTATTAAACTTCCTTTAAATATATTTTAAACCTCCTTTTTAAATAAAACTGAAAAGAATTTGAATCCTGCCTCACTTACTAGCTGTGTGATCCTGGGGAAGTCAGTAAACCTCCCTCAGACTCAGTTTCTGCATCTGTAAAATGGGAATTGTAATCATACCTACCTCTCAGGGTTGGAAAGCACTTTGTAGACCTAATAGCGATTCCTGTTATTTTTCTCCAAAGTCCTTCCCAGATCTTAAGGAAAAGTCCCTTGGACAAAAGATTTTTTTTGGAGGGGAATAGATTAAGGATGATACCTGAAGACAGGGTAACTCAGGTCCAATATTCTGATACTTTAAGGCAATCTAATACCTTAAAGAAGTTAACTTGGGTACCATAAGACTTAAGAATAACTCTAGTCCATTTGTATTCCTGCCTGAAGGGACAGGTAGTGGGCACCACACCACTCCATGGAGAAAAGATTAAGATATGGACAGTCTGTGTGTTTAACCCCTGGAATGAGGGGAGTGGTGCAGGGGAAAGCACTCCTCAATTCTGGACCTGTAATAACCCAACCTGTATTTTAAGGCAGCCTCTCCTAGGGGAGGATTCCTATCGATGTAAACTATCTTGGACGCACAAGGGACTATGCCAGTTGGAAACATACCTCTCCAACCTAAAAGTGGATTTAATGTAAAAATGAGTAACAAGTGTTCCTTGCAGATCAGAGACTAAAACCCAGAATACTGTAGGTTCTTTCTTTGCAGTCAGGTTCTTCACATGCCTGGGGTTTGTCCTTTTTGGGATGGATTAAGGGAGGCTGAATTGAAGAAACCCGTTCAAATGGTACGGCTGGGCTTTTGACTGAATGCCCACCACTCTTTCCATAATGCCACCCGGAATCTCAGGGAAGATTCTGCTGTGAGCCAGCTTGCTTCCGAAGCCATTGGATGGCTTCCCCATGGTCAGCCAATTCTGGGCACTCGGAATTATGAGCTCTGGAAGTGTGTGGAATAAATGAGAAAAATGATGGACTGTGGGACATTTTTAAAGAAACAAAACCAGGCAGGAGCTCCAAGTAAGCTACTTGTGCTTCAATGCACCAAGGATTGGTGATGGGGATAATACAGCAGTTAATATAGCGCTGCGTTTGTAAAACACTTTCCTCATCCCTGGTAAAGAAGATAGTACAGTTATTGATGTACCCATTTTCCAGATGAGGAACTGAGGTCGAGAGACATGAAGTGACTTGTCTTCTATGGTCACAGAGCCAGGAAGGTTTGAAACCCACGGGCAATATTCTAACCCACATCATGCCCAAATCACCAAGGTATCTCTCTACACCTTAGGTGATGCTCTTTGAGACTTGCAGTGGCCAAGAAAATTATGTTCTGGCATCCAACATGGCGTAATGAGCCCTTCCTTCAATTAGCGCTTGGAGGACAGATGTCATAGGCCTCAGAGCAATCTATCACTGGGCCCAAACCAGAAGCCAAGGTCACCTCCAGGGCACCATGCAACACTCAAGGCAATGAGTTCTAAGATGTCTCCCAGCTCTGACATCCTGTGTTCTAAGGCCCCTCCCAGCTCTGACATCCTGTGCTCTAAGGCCCCTCCCAGCTCTGACATCCTGTGTTCTAAGGCCCCTCCCAGCTCTGACATCCTGTGTTCTAAGGCCCCTCCCAGCTCTGACATCCTGTGTTCTCAGGTCCCTCCCAGCTCTGACATTCTCTGTTCCATGCTTGTAACCTGAGAGCAAGGACTCATGTTTTTACACCTTTGCACATCCATGCTCACAATGACCAAGGCACAGAGCAGAGATTTAGGAGAGCCCCATTCATTCACAAATGTATTTTCCTGGCCAGGTCCCCATCCCAGGCCTTCCCTGCAGAGCTCCAGAACACTCACTCTTGGGACTTGGGAGGCCATCTCCTCCTCTGCACTTCCCTTTGGGTGTCCGGAACTCAGAGTGTCCCTGTCGTCCCATCCCCTCTAGATCCAACTTCCTCTTGGCCTTGAAGCCCTAAAAACCAAAAGAGAGAAATCAACAGAATATAGAAACAGAACCAGCCCCTCCCAGTTCCTGGTGCCAGGATACTGAAGCCACACCAGTGCCTCAGTGTCCCTGTCTGTGCTGGAGAAGCTGTGTCTAGCAGGGAACCTCCAGGGGCTCCACAGGGTAAGCCCTGACCAAGGATACCTGGCTTAGCCTAAGGAGCCCCTAAGTGTGTCCCCTCCTCCAGGGGAGAGAAGCCAGTGTTTGGGAAAGGGCTCCAGTGCAGGGCTGGGGGGCAGAGTGGAGAAGGCTTTCATAACCACAGAATCCACCATGCAAGGTTAAAACCAACCAAGTCGGTTGTTGGGCTGAACCTTTGCAATCATCTCTTTATTTACACAGTGAGAAACAAACTCAGAGCAGGCAAGTGACTGGCCCAAGGTCACACAGCAGAGTATGGGGGCTGAGACAGGGCTATTCCCCCATAGCTCACTAAGTATCTGCGTATTTTCCCCCTTTTTGAACAATCTATTTACTCTGTGTGAACTGCAGTTTCCTTAAGGTTAGGGACAGGGCTGTTATTGATCCTTGTACCCCCTGCCAGGGCTAGGGGAGGTGCATGGGGTCTATAATTGTTTGTGGGATGTCCAGGCCAGTACCTCTGGGCCCACTGCCTATCTCCAAGGTCCAGTAGGGGAGGGCTGGGCAGGGTGGGGCGGGGCTGAAGAGCAGCCTCCCAGTTGGTCCTTATCGGGGCAAAGCTTCCCTCCCCCCTCCCCTTTAGCAGGGCTTCCTGGCCCTGTGCCACCTGCTCATAGCACAAGCTGAGTGCCCACAGGGTGCCAGGAGCCCAGGACCAGAGCTTCCTGAGGGGTGGGGGCTGCCCAAAGGGTTCTGCCAGGGTCAGTCTGTCCCTCTATCCCTTCATCCATCATCCATCTGAGCTCCAGGGCGGGCAGCCAAGGAATCCCCTACCCCAGCCCAGTTTCCTTTCTCCACCCATCCTCCCCAGGCTTGGGAAACACCTGCTGGGGAAATCAGACCAGGGCCACATCTGCTCTGCAGGGGGCCCAGCCCTGGGGCCCCAGAAACCACAGCCAATCACAGAGGAGGGGAGTCTCCTGCTCATAGGAGGGTGGGGTGCCTGGGCTTTAGGGTGAGGATAAATATTAAGTAATAAACAACAACATGGTTGCACAGGAAAGGGGGGAGGGTGCTCCTGCCCTTGCCTTGGGTGAAACCTTGGCCTGCCCCCTCCCCAAGGCTCTTCAGTTACAGAGTGGTCTTTCCATAAAATCACAGGCCTCAGTTTAAACAAACCTACCCCAGATCCCACTAAAGGACTTGCCTTCCAACAATCCAACAAGGGGAGGCATGCAAATATTGTGTCCATTTTACAGATGAAGAAGCTGAGGCCTAGAGAGCGGAAGTGGCAAGAACACAACAGAGCAAGGCCTCACTACTGTCTCCAAGTCCCTCCTTTCCCGTCTAATGCTAAAAAAGAATCTAAGTCCTTTCCAGCGGTTCATCCCTGGTGTTCTGGGTCTGTCAAAAGGCTCTCAACTCCAAGATATGCAAGGAAGGGCAAAAGAGATTAAAAAAGAAAACAGGAAGTCAAGGAAGGAGGGAAGGGACCCTGGGGCATGGGCGGGGGGGGGGGGGAGGGGGAAAGGGGGAGAGAGAGACAGACAGACAGACAGACAGAGACAGAGAGAGAGGGAGAAGAAAGAGAAGAGAGAGACAGAGAGAGAGAGAGAGAGAGGGAGACAGAGGAGAGAGTGAGACAGAGAGACAGAAGAGAGGAAAGAGAGAGGGAGAGGGGGAGAGAGAGAGAAAGAAAGAGAGAAAGAAAGAGAGAGAGAGAGAGAAAGAGGAAAAAGAGGGAGGAGGAGGTGGTTGAGGTCATGGAAGGATAAGCAGAAGAAACAAGCGGGAGGGTGGGAGGGAAGGCCCAGTCTCTGGGGGCAGGAAGGGTGGTCAGGAGACCTGGCTTGTCCCTGGCTCTGGCACTAACTGAAGGAGTAATAGGGTCAGAGTCTCTGACCAACTTCTCTGGGCCTCAGTTCTCTCATTTTCAAAATGTGGCAATGGAAAGTTATCTAATTCCACAGGAGGACAAAGAAAAGGTGCTTGGGCCAGCATGTACGAGCAGACCTTTCAGTATCTGGAATGAAGACTGGACTTTTTGTGGGGAGAATAGATCCCTAAGGCAGGATGGTAAAGCCTATGAACTCCTTCTATGAAAGATATTTTTAAACAAATAAATAAAAATTCACAGGACTAAAACGGAAGCAAATTCTATTAAAATGCAGTCATCAAAACAAATGTTTAAGAAAACCCAGAAAACTAGTTCACAAACACCAACCCCCTTAAAAAAATCTATCTATGGACCCCAGCTTAAAAGAAATCCTAGACTAATTATATTTTTTAAAAGTCCTTCCCTGCTATGACATTCTGTGTTCTAAGGGCCCTCCCAGCCCTGACATCCTCTGTTCTAAGGGCCCTCTCGGCTCTGACATCCTGAGTTCTAGGAGCCCTCCCAGCTCTGATATTCTAAGCACCCTTTCATTCCTGATATCCTATGATTCTGAGGACCCCAAACCACAAACTCATCTGAGAAGAACAAGGAGCCCTGTATATAGGACGAAAAGGCAATAGGAAAGGAGGAAATGGTTTCCATTTCTACCAATCTCCCCCCACCCCCAATACAGACCTTTCAGCTCTAGGAGCCCCAGGTGACTGAGAAGAAACCAGCCAGGGGCAGAATTGGCCAAACCCATTCCCCAGCACCCTAAGGTACCCACTCCTGCCCCTCCCCCATGTGGCCCATCCCCCATCCTGCCAGTCATTCCCCTCCCCCCAATACCTCAATAAAGGCCAGCTGCCCAGACCCAGGCCCCTGCAGCTGCAGCAGTTCCAGGGATGTAGGCCTTCAGAGGCCCCAAAGGGCTTTCACATCCCCAACAGATAAAAGCAGCACGGTTATTTGCATTACAGAAGAGTTTTTGATTCACAAAAAGGTTCATAGACAGTTAAAGCGGAGCCTCCAGACCTAGGAAGCCAGAAGCCCCCAGTCCTGGTCTTTGACTCAGTGAATGACCTGGTTCAAGTTAGATCGTCATCAGACTGAAAGGGAACCACCTCGAGAGGCTGTTTACACACTCGAAACCACTAAGCTAACGTTAGCTAGTGTCTCCCGAGGGCTAATTCAAGCCCCATTTTACAGATGGAGGAAACCAGAACCCACTGAGGTTAAGTGGCTAGCTCCAGGGCCCGCAGGTGGCAAAGCTGTGAGCCGGCTCTTGGCCTCAGGTGCCTCCACGCTCCTGATCCCGGCCAGCTTCCACTAAATTCTACCAAACAGAATGTCTCTTGGGCCTTAGGCATTCAACTGGGCCTCAAGGCCCTTTCTAGCTCCAATGCCCCTAGCTCCCCAGGCTCCCTGCAATTTCCATATTCTATGACCCTACTATTCTCCATCACAGATTCACTGAATTTAAAACCATGACCATATTCATGGTTTAGGTAATTTCATTAAATATCCATTAGCACCTTAGTGTAAAGAAGCTGATGGGACCTGACCTGACCCTCAGACCACAGAATAAACCTAGCATCCTGGGGTGGGAAACCTGCGGCCTCAAGGCCACATGCAGCCGTCTAGGCCCTCAAGTGCAGCCCTCTGACTGAATCCAGACTTCACAGAACAAATCCCCCTAATAAAAGAATTTGTAAATTCTGTAAAATTTACTGTAAAAACTTGGGACTCTGTCAAAAGGCTACACCCAAGGACCCAGAAGGCCTCAAGTTCCCCATCCCTGACCTAGACCATTCAGGGAACTCAGACCTGGGTGGAAGGGGGTGGGGGACAGCACAAAGGCCCTGAATGCCAGGAGAAGAGACCAGGATGGAAAATGCAAAGGGTATTGAAGAAAAAACCTGGGGTGTCACGGAAAGAGACCCAGCTTTGGACGTCAGGATTACCTGAATCCTGGCAGCACCACTAAGTCACTGCAGAATTTGAGATGAATCATTTCAATACTCTGGGCTTCTTTTGTCCCATCTATAAAATGGGCATCCTTTAAAAAGAACCAACTTCTAAAGGGTTGTCAGAAAGACTAAAGGAGACAGGGCATATGCAGTCTTTGGTAACTCTATATGTGAGCTATTGGAGAGGGGGTGTTATCACAGGGTGGAGAGCTGGCCTCCCAGAAAGCAAGATGCGGTTTTGGTCCTAACACCAACACTTCCCGGCTGCGGGACCCAAGACAAATCCTTAAACCACTCAGTGCCTCAGGCAACTCTTTAACACTAAATTGGAGAGAAGGTGCAGAATTGTATTCCTAGATTTGAGTTCCCGATACGGTGAAATCACAGATTCCGTTCCTATCCCAATTAAAATGTATGCTCTCTGAGGACAGGGTCTATTTTCTCACTAAGGTCTTAGTATCCCTAAAAGGTGTTTAACAAAGGTGGGTGAATTTGAATGCGTATTGTTGAAAGCCTTCCTTCCAGGAAGACTCCAAAAGGCTCGGAGGTGACCTTGGGCGCCCCAAGGTTGGCTACACCCGTCCTTGCAAAGCTGGAGGGAAAACCCAGCCCAGCTCAGAGTTGACACCAGGATTCTGCCTCTAAAGGAGGAGGGTTTAAAAAAAAAAAAGGGATGTAAGACGAAAATTAGACTATTTCACAAGAACCAGCCCTGCCCAAAGGGGTTCTTTAAACCCAAGGTCCCAGGCAGTCCATTAGCAAAAACCCAGCTCAGGGGACACTGTAAAATCAAGGCATACCCGGTGGCTTGGTCTGGAAAACCTCCAGGTCACACCCTTTTAAAAGGAGGAAGCAGGGGGTCTCCCCCATGGCATCTGGGGATGGGACGAGACCGGGGCTTCCACCCTAGAAATAACGTGTGAGCTGGCCGTCCCGGTGAGGCGGTGGGAGCATCTCCCCCTTCCCTCGCTGGTCTCTCCACTCTGGGGCAAGCGTATGTGTTTGCATGGTGGGGCTGGAAGCCACCAACCTGCCTTCCAGCCCACGACCTCCCCTCCCACCTCCCACCAGAAGGAGAAAACTGAAAACGCGAGTGGGGAAATAAGGCGCCCATTCCCACAGCTCCGGCGTCTTCCTGGGGTGGGGGCGGCCCAGGCAAATCAAAGCGACCCTAATGGACACACACCATTCCTAGAATACAGGAATCTTTGAAATGCTTTGGAGAGCGAGGACGTTCGAATACAAAGTGCACGAGGCTCGGAGATCCGGCCGACCACCTGTGACTGTGGCCAGGCCTCTATCCCCCTCGGAGCCTCAGTTTCCATATCTGTACAGGGCACGTGTAATGAACTAACAGGGCAGGGCGCTCAGAAAGCTAAAATCTGACCTGCAGAACTGGGGACCGTGTCCCTCGCTTCCCTGGCTCGGGAAGCGGCAGGTTCAGTTAAAGCCTATTATCCACGAACCTCCCCAAGGTCTCCCCGCTCCATATTAGATAGGGACACATACAATTCCAGAAAGCCTGGGAGCTCAGGCCCGCCGAAAGTCCGGCGCTTTTCCCGCAGCAGGAGGAGAAACCAGGGATTAAGGGAGGAAGAAAGAAGGACGAGGGAAGGGTGGTCCCCGGGCATTACCGGCAGCCGGCCGGCTGAGGCGCGGCCGGCGCGGATCTCGGGCCCCTGCGGGGTGGCGTCCAGGCAGCTGCCCAGGGCGGCGGGGGCGACGGCGGCCACCATCGCAGGGTACAGCGGCGTGAAGTGGCTGACCGGGCCCGGGCCCCCCTGCGGGCTGCGCACGTCGGGCGTCCACACCGGGCTCACCACCGGCAGGGCCTTCTTGATCTGCAGCGGCTGGGGAGGCTTGTGCTGTCCGGTAGGGGCGGAGCCCCCCGGAGCCGGGGAGACCCCCTTGGGGATCCTCAACATTGGGCCTGGGACGACGATCCGGAGCCTTAGGGGATGAAGGAGGAGAGCACAAGGCTGGGGCCAGGGAGCCCGGTGGGGGCTAGGATGCGATGGGCATGGCCGGCTCGGGTCCGAGCGGGTCAGGCAGCCGCAAGCCCCAGGAGGGCGGGGAGGGTAGGAGGGGCCCGCGTCGCCTCCTCCAGGCAGGCCCGCGGGTGAAGCCTGGCTGAGCTCCAGGACCCGAAGGGGCCCGGGCCCCTGCCGGGTGCCTGGGGGCTGCGGGGCTCACTCCGCCGGGATAGGCCCAGATCGGTCCCACACGGCACTCCACTTGCCCCAGTCCTCCCTCCTTTCTGTCTCTGTCTGGGGCTCCTTTTTTTCTCCTTTTTTTTTTTTAGCGCCAAACTGCGTGCCGCGAAATTCGGATCTCCCGCGGAAAATAGCGCCCTCGGATTGGTCAAGAAGACGAGCACAAGCTCCGCCCGCCGGAAAGGATACAGCCTGCCAGGAGTCAATTGTAACAGTGGGTTCTTCCCTTAAAGGGGCCGCACCCGTGGTCTCCTGCTTAGGGAGGATCTGTACGTCTTCATTCAGGGCAGGATTTGCTGTTCTAGGAACACGCAGACCAATAGTTTGGGAATGTTTCGTTCTCAAGGAAATGACGGAGGCAGCTAGAGTGAGGCAGGATGGAGCCCGGGCACGGTGTGTGAGGGGGAGGGCATCTTTGCCCGCCTCGCTCGGGGCCATCGATGCAACAGTTTCCTTTTCTTCCCTCCCATTTTTTTTATGCCAGCAATGCAGAGGCAAAACGCTTTAAAAGCAGCGGGGGTATTATTATCCACATGCTACATTTTTTGTTTGTTTTGTTTTTGTATGCAGAGTGCCTGGCACAGGTCAAAGCCTATATTTGGTTTTTCAGAAACAGGTTGCAAAGTACCCTAGGCTAATACTAGGCAGAAAAGACATCGAGTGTGACCCCTCCCCTCCCTGGGGAAGTCCCAGAGGAGCCAATCACCGGCCTCTAGGGGGCGAGTGCCATCTAGAGGTGACACTTGGGGCATGCCGAAGACGTCAGGCATTGATTAAAAGGCTACCCCCAAGCATTAATTAAGCTCCTACAGGAACGGCACTTCGACCAAGCACAAAATTATATTTGGAAGCCAAAATCATCAAAATTGTTTGTTTAAAAGTAGCTAAGTACAGAAAAGCAGATCAGCGAAACAGAGTAGTAAAGCAAAAATCAGAAATCATGAAATTCAATAAGCTAGTAAATACAAATTAATTGATGAAGACATCCCTCTTAGGCAAGAGTTGCTGGGAAAACTGGAGGGCAGAAATAGCCTTACAACAACAAGGAAAAGTAGATCTGGAGGTGAAAGGGACATCCAATCCAACTCTCTCCTTTTACAGATAAGGACACTGAAGTCCAAAAAGGTTCAATAATAATGAAAACTAACGTTTACATAATGTCTACTCTGTGCCAGGGTCTTTGCAAATATCGTTTCATTTGATTCTCACAACTCTGGGATGTAGGTGCTGTGATTATCCTCATTTTACAGATGAGAAAACTGAGGCAAACAGGGGCCTTGCCCAGGGTCACACAGCCAGTAAATATCAAAGACTGAGTTTGAGCTCAGATCTTCCTGACTCTATTGTCTGGCACTCTATTAACTGTACCACTTAGCTTCCCAAATTCACACTAATAGGAAGGATCAGAATCAGGATTTGAACCCAGGTCCCCTGACTCCAGACACAGTGCTCTTTCCACGGTATTCCTTATACCATATTCTACAATAAACTCAAATGAATATTCATTCTGAATATCAAAGATCACACTATTAAAAATTAAAAGAGAACCAGATCAGCTGCCTTTCACAGCTGGCTGGAGGGAGAATTTTTAGCCAAAGAAGGGAGAGAGGAGATCACTAAGTATTGATGAGATTATTTCAGTTACACAGAATTGGAAAGCTCTGCATGATCAACATAGCCACAAGCAGAAGGGAAACTTGATAGGAATAAAGCCTTTGCAGCAAATATCTCTGGTAAAAATCCCTTATCCAAAACATAGAGAGAGAATTAACATAAATCTATAATAAGTAAGATTTAGAAGCCATTTTTCCAGGAGATAACATAGTCCAAGAACATGAACGCTATTAGCAGACTTAGGAAAGATTGCTGCAGTTCACTAATATTAAGGGAAATACAAATCTAAAAAATGTGAGGTTTCATCACACGCTCAGATGGCAAAGATAACAGAAGCTAGAAAGTATCCATGTTGGAGGGACTGCCGAAAGACAGGCACATCCATGCAAAGTCAATGCAGCTGTGAACTTGTCCAGGAACTTTGGAAAATCATTTAGAATGATGCTAAAAGGTGACTAAAATGAACATAATGTATACATTGAGCAAGATTGGCCCCAACAGAAAGAAGGCACCTATCTATCTTCCTTCTTTGGAGAGGAGAGGCTAGCATCAGATAATGGGTCACTTTATGAGGACTGTTGCATGCACAGTATATCCACTAACCCTAATCCTAAAGATGCTGTATTGATGCAAATTCCCTGTGTAGAACAGACTGTGGTGCCTGCTTCTGGGAGAATCTCGAAGATATGGAATGAAATACCTTAGACTGGAGACCTGAGTATGGGGAGAATGTTTGTAGCAGGTTCCTATCTGCTAATCTCGTGACCAAGAAAAGCCTTTTCCCCTGGCTACAGAGCTAGATCTGGGCACTAGTGACCTTGATCATTCTCTTTGGCTGCTCGGTATAATCAGATCTCTGTTCTTGGTTTGGTTTGACTCACTGACAGAATCCTGTGAAAGAAAATTGTGTTGGGGCAGAGCCCTTGGTGCCTCTGTCTCTGAAGCTCTGTGACTCATTCACTTGACTCATTTTTATTCTTTTGATTTAGGTAAAGGAGATTAATCTGGAGGCTCCAATCTTGTGACCATCCATCAAAGAGTGACCATCCAGATCTAGCCCAGTGGTATTCAAGATAAAGGGTCATCTGGAATTCATGCTATTTGATGGAACTTGGTGGGATTAGCGCTATGTAAAAATTGCCAAATTTGAGTCTACTCTCCCCAGAGAGAATGTGCTCCCAGGGTGTAGGCAGGAAATAATTGTACTTTTGTTATTGTTTTATTTTCAAAGTAAATATCTTTTTGTAAAAGCTAACTGATATGAAGTGCTTAAACAAAATGTCAGTGTTAGTCACTGTCATCAGGTGCTCTAGAGGATGCCTGAAGAGAATGTCCAAACCACTCTGTGGATAACACTAGAACACTGAGGGGGGCGGAGATCTAGGAAGCCTTACTTTGATTTGTTTGTTTTGGGGGGGGGGTGATGGAGTTAAGTGACTTGCCACACAGCTAGTAAGTCTTGGAGGTCAGATTTAAATTTAGATCCTCCCAACTCCAGCACCAGGGCTCTATCCACTGTGCCACCTAGCTGCCCCAAAGGCCCAACTTTGGGAGAGTAAATCTATATAGTTAGTTTTGATGAACTGTCTTTTGTTGTTGTTGTTGTGAGATGACTCGCTAAGAGGGGGTAGGGAATGGATATATTGGGAAATGTAAATATCAATAAAATTTATTTTAAAATTTATAAAAATGCTATACTTTTTGACCCAACAATCCAAATGATAGGTCTAGACCCAAAGAAGATCAGACACAAAATAAATCTCATATGCATCAAAGTGTATAAGCAGGAGTGCTGGTGTGTGTGTGTGTGTGTGTGTGTACAAAATAAGTGTTCATCAGTTGATGGATGGCTAAACAAATTGTGGTACATGAATCTAATAGAATGTTATTGCATTGTAAGGAAAGATAAATATGAAGAATTTAGAGAAGACTTAGATGAACAGAGTCATCAGAAGCAAGAAAACAATGCACACACGGGCTACAATGTGAACAGAAAGAACAATAAAAAGAAAAAGAACACCAATCACATTGCCCGAGCTTGGCCTGACTAAACAGTTGACAAAGTGTACCTGCTTCCTTCATTTAAGATGGGTGATGGTGGAAACCTGTATCATCCAGATCTTCCATGTGTTGAAAAAAAAGTGACCTGTGCTAAGGATCAATGACCACATTAGGATTTGGGAGCATGCTTGATCATGAAGAGGTCAGAAGTAGAACTAAGCCATTTTGAGAGTGTGTTCACTTTACCATTGTTCTCACTGGCAGATTATATAAAATTATAACTGGAAACTACCTTTGTCTTTTTGTTGCTGCAAATTTCTGCATCTTTTTTTTCACAGTGACTATAAATGTGAGTTGGGGTTTTTTTTTAGTTCCAGAGTCCTTAAATAGCAGGGGAAATTCTGTTGGCCAACTCTCTCCAAGCAATTGCTTGGTAGGTTGACCTATGAGGATTATTACTTGAATGTGCAGATATATCTTACCTAGGTCTGGTGCAAGCACAATCATGTGAGACTCCTTCAGCTGTTGGGGTGGCCCTTCCCCTTACCAAGGCCAACCCCTTTATATACAGCCTTGATCACACCCTCTCCCAACTTTTTTTTAAAACAAATTAACCCTACTATCCTCCCCACTCTCTTTCTCACACACATCTTTATATTCCTCCCCATCTACTGACTCCTTCCCTGATGCCAATATGCATGCCCATGTCTCCCCCATCCTTAAGAATCTCTTACTTGATCCCACCATCTCCTCTAGCTATTATCCTATAGCTTTCTTATCCTTCATGGGCAAATTCCTTATGAAAGCCATCTACATTTGGTGCCCACCCTTCCTCTTTTCAAACTCTCTTCTAAATTCTCCGCTCTCTGGCTTCTGAGCTCATCACTCAGCTGAAACAGTTCTCTCCAAAGGTACCAGTGATCTCTTACTTGCCATTTCCAATGATCTTTTCCTCAGTTTTCATACTTCTTGACCCCTCTGCAGCCTCTGATACTGTTTTTCCTAAATAGTCTCTCCTTTATGGGTTTTCCAAACACCGCTCTCTCCTGGTTCTCCTCTCTGATCCCTACTCAGTTTCTTTTTGCTGGACCTTCATCCAGGTCACATCTACAAACAGTGACAATTCCCTGAAGGCTCTGTCCTGGGTTCTCATCTCTTTTTTATTCTTTTTTTAATTTTTTTTATTCATTTTCTTGTTTATATCATTCATTGTCATTACATTTTTGAATTACAAATTTTCTCCCCGTCTTGCCCCCCTCTTTTTTATTTATATGATCTTATTTGATGATCACATCAGCTCCCATAGATTCGGTCATCATCTCTATGCATGATTCTCAGATCTATATATCAAGTCAAGTCAACCACAAGCATTTATGAAGCTCCTACTGTGTGCCAGGACCTGTGCTAAACAGGGCCTAGGTATAAAAGGCCCAGAAATAAAAGGCAAAAAACCAGTCCCTGCCCTCAAGAAGCTGACAGTCTAATAATGGAGACAACATGTCAACAACTACATACGGACTATACACAGGTAAATCGTCACCAGAGGGAAGGAACTTGTTTGTCCTTCTTTTTCAAAGAGGACCAATAACATCATTCAATAGTATCTTGGCTCGTGGAAGAATTGGATTTAAGTGAGGCAGAGCCGCACAAAGTGATCAGCCTCACTCCCTCTTCCTGAGTCATCAAAATTCAGAGGCAGGACAAAAGTAAGGACAACTGGTGATGGCCTGGGGTGCAGTAGATGACCTTGGCATCTTTGATGTCTGACCAAGCTTCAGGGTTCCACAGCAGCTGCTTCAGCTGCCTTCATGGCCCTTAGGTAATAAGGAGCCACTAGAATTTATTGAATGGAGTGACACGGTCAGTCTTGTACCTGAGAAAGGTCGGTTTGAGAGCTGAGTGGAAGACAGATTGGAAGGGGGAGGGTTTTGAGGCAGGAAGATCAACAAGCAGGTTATTGCAATAAGTGATGAGAGGTGATATACTAGGTGATTGGAGGAGAGAATAGGGAGGGATATACCTGAGATGTTAGGAAGGAAAAATCGATAGACCTTGGCAACAGATTGGAAATGAGGGGTGATCGAGAGTGAAGAGTGAAGGCTGACACCTGGGCTTTGAGACTGGGGGACCAGGAGGATGGTTCTGGACAATAGTAGGGATGTTTGGAGGTGGGGGTGATGATTGGGGGGGTTATGCTATATGATGATGAAGAATCCTATGACTGCACATACAAAAGAGGCAACCTGCCCCTTCTCTCTTCCATCTAACTTGGAGACATGAGACTGGTTCTGAGCTGTCTGGAGGGGCAGCCTGACTGACCAAGGGCTATTAGTCCCTTGACTGCCTTGGTTTCTTTTGTGAATGAGTATCTTAACATGGAAAGGTTCAGATCTTGACCTCATGATCTTTGAAAGGTCCAGATGTCAAAGGGAGACTTTTGAGAATGCCTGAAGCATTGACCAGAGCAGCAGCGACTGAAGGCAGGTGTGCAATTGCCTGTTACAGGTGAGGAAAGACAATCACCTGAGGATGGAGGCAGCTTCAAGGAGCAGGAACAACTGCATAGTGAACAATGTCAGCTAGAGACTCAGCAGAGGAATGGCATCTCAGAGCCCACTTGGGATGAGTGCCCAACACAGATTTGTATCTAAGGAAAGTGAGGAGTCTACAAAGAGAGAAAAAGATCCTTAGCACCAGGAATTTGCCAAATACATTCTCTACATGTATGTCTCAATGCAGGGGATAGAGTCAGTAAGTCCTGGCCAAAAGTCAGTAAGACCTGGGCTCAAATATAGCCTCAAACACTTTCTGGCTGTGTGACCCTGGGCAAGTCACTTAACCCTGTTTGCCTCAGTTTCCCTCATCTGTCGAATAAGTTGAATAAGGAAATGGCAAAACATTCCAGTATATTTGCCAAGAAAATCCCAAATAGAGTCACAAAGAGTCAGACATGACTGAGAAAAAAAGATTCAACAACAACAAGTGTATGTCTCACTATGATTGTACTTTATTTCAGTCTACTCCTCCCATAGTCCTTACATGGGTAAAGGGAGAGTGCGACCCAGTTCCTAGAGAAATGTTTTGGATCAATTGTTCTTACTATAATTTCTTTCTTTCCTTTTTAATTAATTTGTTTTTAAGATTTTTTCTTGCTTTTTTTTTTGGAGGGGGAAGGCAGGGCAGTTGATGTTAAGTAACTTGCCCAAGGTCACACGGCTAGTTTGTGTGTGTGTGTCAAGTGTCTAAGGCCGGATTTGAACTCAGGTCCTCCTGACCCCAGGCCTGGTGCTCTATTCACTGAGCCACCTAGCCGCCTCTTAAGATTTATTTAAAAAAAACAACTTTGAATTCCAAATTCTTTCCTTCTCTTTTGCCCCCTTCCCCTTGAGAAGGCACTTGCTATAATTTCCCAGTAAATCTTGTTTCTAAAAGCTAATGGAGTCTGGCTGACTAATGTTACCAAAGAGCAGGAGCTGGGGCAAAGGGCGAGGTCTGAGTGGCAATACTAGAAATGCAGGGTAGCTAGGTGGTAGAGTGGGTAGAATGCCTGACCTGGAGTCTCTATGAGTTCCAATTTGACTTTAGACACTTCTTAGCTGTGTGACCCTGGTCAAGTCACTTAACTTCTGTTTGCCTCAGTTTCCTCATCTGTAAAATGAGCTGGAGAAGGAAATGGCAAATCACTCTAGCATCTTTGCCAAGAAAACCCCAAATGGGGTCACAAAGAGTGGGAAATGACTGAAAATTACTGAACTGAATTAGAAACCCAACTCCCTGGGATTACCTACTCCTACAACCCCAAGAGAAAGAGTAGTCAGTCCCCTCTGTGGGAACACCCCAACCATGAGTCCAAGTGCAAGGGGGTGCTTTACTTATAAAATAATAAAAGTGCCTTGGACAGGCTTTCGTCCAGTGCCACATGAAGATAGTTTCATTCTGTAATTCTTTCATAGAGACCAGTCTACTTTGGGGCAGGTTTAATTGGAAGTTTTTCCTGATATCAAGTTAAATTTGCCTTTCTGCAATTCCTACTCATTACCTTACTTCTGATTAGTCCCCAGAGGGAGAGTAGGGAGAGGAATATCTTAAAAAATGAGTGTGAGGTAACAACAACAGGCATCAGTGTAAATATTTTTTTAAAAGGAGAAAGATTAGACTCTCTGAGATTCCTGCAGGGTGTGGGGAGGGAAATAGAAAATATGACCCATTAGCCAAATCTAAATCTCTCCCAAGTTGACCAGGGTTCTTCCCAGATGTTCCCGATCCCACAGATAACAGATGAGCCCTTGGCTGAAAAGTCTGATCAGGATGCCCCTTATACAAACTAAACTTTGGACAACTCTGTGAACAACTCTTTCTAGCATGCACTGATTATATAGGACTCACTCTAATGGTACTTATCTGAGAATGAGTGTGGCTGTTGGGAAAGAAATAAGCATTTATTAATTACCTGGTGTGTGCTATGTACTATATTAGGTGCTTAATAAATATCTCATCTTTACAACAACTCAAGTAGGCAGGTGTTATTATGTCCCAATTTTACAGTTGGGGAAACTGAGGCAGAGGTTAAAGTGACTTGCCCAGGATCACCCAGCTAGCACGTGTCTGAGGTCCAATTTGAACTTGACTTCAGGTCTTATTGACTTCAGGCTGCAAGCTGTCTGAAGTGTAACCATGCTCACATATCTGAAATCTTTTATGCCTAGAGTGTTCCAAGTTTGAGATTTCCAGGTTCCTAGCTGATTACTTTCTTAGCCTCTCTGTTTATGACCTCTGCACCCACCAGAGCAAGATTCCATCCCTCCATATTAGTTGTGTGAAGTATAGCAGCCCCTTGGAAGATGTCCCAATGAGTGGTTGGTGTGCACTTTCATTCATTCTAAGTCTTGGGAACAGCATCTCACAAGAGCATCATAGATGCCCTTTTCTGGCTGTGGTATGGAGACCATGGTTCCTGAAGCTTTCTGATGAGATGCTGGATTGTATTCCTGACTGGCCTTTCCCAGTCACCCATTGAAGGTATCACTCCTGTCCTCCATCAAGGTGCTGGGAGGATTGGGCAGGGGGGAAATCATCAAACCTCCTTAGTTTTGGAGGTATCAACTGCTGCCCCAGTTTGGAGTAATGCCCTAGTTCCCTTTCCTCTGGCTAGCTAGGTGCTGAAGTGGATAGAGTACAGGGCTTGGGATCAGGAAGACTAATCTTTGTGAGTTCAAATCTGGCCTCAGACACTATCTGTGTGACTCTGGGCAAGTCATCTAACCCTTTTTTGCCTCAGTTTCTTTTTTTTTTTTTGCTTTTTTTTTGGAGGGCAGTTGGGGTTAAGTGGCTTGCCCAAGGTTACACAGCTATTTTTCTGTGTTAAGTGTCTGAGACTGGACTTGAACTCAGGTACTTCTGACTCCAGGGCTGGTGCTCTATTCACTGCACCACCTAGTCGCCCCCCTCAGTTTCTTATCTGTAAAATGACCTGGAGAAGAAAACGGCAAACCTCTCTAGCACTTTCGCCAAGAAAACCCCAAATGGGGTCGCAAAGAGTCAGACTGAAATGTGACTGAAATGACTCAAGAACAAAAATAAGAAACCTTCCCCTTCTTTCCCTGTGTGTGGGACAGAATGTGGTTTCTCAAATAGACTATCTGCTGTGGTGACTATCTTGTCACCACACATACATTATCAGGAAATTAAATAGAGATGGAAAGGAACAAATGAAAATATTCCCATAAAGTAAAAGCCAGTTACCAAACTTGAGCTGGGCTTTAGCCTTGACAGGCCCAAATTTTGTTTCTCTGTAATGTGTTTGCCGGCTACTGTCTTTGAAAAGCAACAAGTGATCCATAAATTGCGTACCTTTTGCAACAAGTAATATGTTTGCCAGGTGTTTCTGTAAATTGTCTCCTTTTTGCCAAACAAGAGAAAAATATATAATCTGTGATAAGCTAACTTCTGATAAATAATTTCGTATTGGGTAAAAGGATTGTAAGGACACCTCTTCCTACCAATGGGAAGGAAGGTCTGGTTATTGGGGAGGGCGTTTTAGGAGGGGTTTTGTGGTTTTGGGCTATTTAACCCAGCTTCTGCTTCTGTACTGCGGCCTCCTCCTTTTGGTGTTCCAGTGGTGTAGACTGCCCGCTTCTCGAGAGATTCTAATAAAGAAACCTTTCTGCTTTTCACCTGGAGAAATCTGAGTAGTCAGTTTTGGGTAGGGTCTTTGCACCCCACATACCTGCCTTCCTCTCCATATTCCTTTGATGGTATCCAGGTCAGCTACATGACTTTCCCTTAAATGGACCAAATAAGAGCCTATTACTTTCAGAATTACTTATCTGATTTTTTTCTTCTGCAAGTACCCTTTAAATCCTACAATGAGTTCCCAAAATAGGACGAGGAAAAATAATTGAATAGATCTGGATCCAAATTATAGATCAGCCACCAACTTGCTGGTGAACTTAAACAAATCAGATGAATTCTCTGGTCCTCAGTTTCCTTATCTGTAGCAAGAGAGGGACTGATGTTCTTTGGTATTTCTTCAAGGTCTGTCTAATATTCTAAGGTTCCTCGCAGTTCAAACACCATCATCATCATCATCAACAATATAAACAAGTCCTAAAGTTGCTCAGTAGATATTACTGATAGTAGAAGTTCAGAAATTAATATATTGTGGACAATAAATCCTATAAGTGGTCAGGAATACAACCAAAATATTTAGCATCATAGAATCTGAGCACTGAAAAGGACCTTAAAACATAAGCCAATAGAACTAAGCCAGTAAGAGACCATTGGGGAGAACACCCTCATTATATAGAGGAAACAGGCCCAGAAAGAAGAAGAAATCACCTCTCCCAAATCACACAGTGAGTGTGAGGCAAAGCCAGAGCTCTAGAACCCTGGTCTTTGGATTCCCAGACTAGAAAGTCTCCCATTCATGATTTTCCAGCCGTAGCCTTATTTCAGACAAGGCTGCCTACATACCATCCTTAGGACAGACAGCCAACAGAGCTTTAAATTCTTACTCACATGATTAAGCAGAATTTGAATAAAGTCCTTTAGGGCCAAAGGTGTCAAACTCCAAGTGGACCTCCTAGTGATTCTTCACACTCCCAAGCACAGCCAGAACCAGATTAAATGTAATTGGTAATATCTAACAAAATAAATAAAAATACAATAGAACACAGATAACGGTAATTTATGGTTTTCTAAGTCAATACGCAGCCTGAAGGGATTCTTGCAAACAGCTTATGTAGTCCCTCTTCCCCCCAGTTTTTATTTTGAGTTTGACACAACTGCTGTAGGCAAACCTTTTACACCTCCCTAATTAACTAGTTCTCCCACTTTACCTCTCCTCCCCCCTTCCCAGGGCTTCCCTCTTCCCATCCTCTCAATTGAGAACTCAGCCTCATATTTCATTGAAGGAAATCGAGGTTGTTGGCTGAGACCTGCCAGCAGGAACATCACCATCCTCATCTCCCAGAATTCAGACATCTTTTATGACCATCTCCTTCACCCCATCTAACAGGAAGAGAGTAATGGCCCTTCTCTTTGTCAAGGCCAACCCACCTCCTCCAGCAGATCTGCCCCTCTATCATTCCTTCTTTCCCTGTCTACCAGCTGCTTCCCTACTGCCCACAAACATGCCCATGTCTCCTCCAGCCTAGCTAAGGTGGCACAGTGCTTAGAGCCCAGGACCTGGAGTCAGGAAGATCTCAACTTCAGTCCTGCCTTAGACACTTTCTAGTTGTGTGACCAATCCTGGGCAAGGTTGGATGGCCGTGAAGCTTGAATAAGTTATTTGGAAAGTGTTTAGCACAGTGCCTGGCACAGAAGAGGCACTAGAGAAATCCTTAATTATTCCCATCTCCTCTCCATCCATTCTCTATCTCTTTTGCCCTTTGTGGTTAAAATCCTCTAGAAAGCCATTTATAATGAATGATTCC
Organism: Pseudocheirus occidentalis; assembly: GCA_028646575.1. Taxonomy (NCBI): domain Eukaryota; kingdom Metazoa; phylum Chordata; class Mammalia; order Diprotodontia; family Pseudocheiridae; genus Pseudocheirus; species Pseudocheirus occidentalis. The sequence goes on from CM053596.1 coordinate 45,065,255, forward strand.
TTTTACTTACTTCTTAACTCTACGCAGTCTGGCTTCTGAGACCAACATTCTATGGAAACTGTTCTCTCCAAAGTTACCACTGATCACTTAGTGGCCAAATCCAATGGCCCTTTCCCCATCCTCATCCTCCTAGACCTCTCTGCAGGCTTTCACTCTTTCCTCCTTGATTATCTCTAGGTTTTGGGGGCCCCTCTGTCTCCTGGCTCTCCTCCGGCCTTATCCAAGTCATACCAACTAACCATGGGGTGTTCCATAGGATGAGGATCCTCAGATGTGCCCATCCTGCCCCAGCATCTCTGCTGACCTCCAATTGTCTATTAGGCATCTTAAATTGGATGCCCTGTAAACATTTTAAACTCAACATGTCTAAAGTGAAATTCATTCTCTTTGCCCCCAAAGCCTTGCCACCACTTCCAAACTTCCCCATGACTATTACCACCATCCTCCCAGACAGCCAGGTGCACAAGCTAGGTGTCACTCCTCTTCACAGTCTCACCCCCCACATCCGATCTGGTGCCAAGGTTTATGGAGCTTTCCTTTGCAGCACCTGCCTAATACACTTCCTTCACTTCTCTGATGCTGCCCCGACTGGTGCAAACTCTTATCACCTCAGGCCTGCTGGGGTGAGGGGTGGGGGTCTGTCTGCCACAAACCACTTCCCACTCCAGGCTGGCTTCCATTCATCTATCAAAGTGATTTTCTTAAAGTGCAGGTCTGACCATGTCATTGCTACTCAGTAAACTCCATTGTCTCCTTATCCTCTCTGGGATCAAATATTAAGCTCTCTTTTTAGTGTTCAAAGACCTCCATGACCTACACACACACACACACACACACACACACACACACACACACACACACACACACCCTTAACAGACTTCTTACGCCTTATGTCCTTCTAAAGACTTTGCCTTCCACGGATACTGGTCTCCTTCTTCCAGTGCCACGAACAAGACGCCCCATTATCCGACTGGGCATTTCCCCTGACGCTACCCCCATGCCTGGAACTCTCTCCCTCCTCATCTCCACTTCCTGGATTCCCCAACTTTCTTCAAGTTTCAGCTAAAATGTTTTCTAGGGGAAGCCTTTCCCAACACCTCTGAATTCTAGAGCTTCCTCTCTGCTGATCATTTTCTATCTATATTGTATATAGCCTGTTGGCACAGAGTTGTTTGCCTGCTGCTTTGCCCTTAGCTGTGAGTGCCTCAGAGAGCAGGGACTGTCTTTTTGTACCCCTAAGGCTGAGCACAGTGCCCAGTAGACAGCAGGCACTTAATAAATGCTTATTGACTGACACTATGTACTCTGGGTAATTGACCATGACCTTTATCAGGGAATCACATTGTTTGAAGGATTAGAGGTGATTGGAGTTAAGTGACTTGCCCAGGGTCACACAGCTAGTAACCATCTGAGGCTGCAACAGGTGCTTTAAAATCCATTTATTTAATTTCTCTCCCCATCTACCCCAAATTCTTGTGTTTTTTCTTTTCCCTACTCCCTAAGCTGTAAAACCCAAATACAGTCAGTTGAAAGACCTATTCCCTTGAAAGCTAAATGCTTAATGCTAAATTTAAGCCATTTAGTATGAGAGGCCATGCTATCCATCTCTAGGAGCTGGTAAGAGTAAGGTGGGCCCCCGTGATGTGAGATGAAGCAGGCCCTGGGCAGCTTCCAAGCTCCTCCAGGTTTTTTCGGGGTTACCTGAAGTTTCCTGTGATCTTAAGCCATTGTTATGTTCTTAAGTATCTTTAGTGATTGATGTTCTTTTCAAAGGCACAGGGCAGCATGAATCAGGAGCCCTGGGCACTCCTCCCAGCTCAAATACTAACTTTGAGGTCTTGGGCAAGTAAGTTACCTTTCTTTGCTGGGCTTCCATTTGCTTAGTTAAATCAGGGAGTTAGACCAAATAAATGGTCTAATAAATGTTAGGATTCTTTCCAGCTCTGACAAACTGAGTTCTGTGGTCCATTCAATTATGCAGTAAGCAATGATTGCACTCTGTGCAAGGCAAGGTGTTCAGTGCTAGAAATAAAAATAAAACTAGTCCTTAATGTATTTGGTGAGAGAGGGGGTGTTATGCAACAAATAAACAGAAAAATAAATACTAGATAATTGAAGACCAGGGAAGGATACTAACAACCATGGGAATCAGCAAAGACTTTCTGTAGGAGCCTCGAAACAATGGAATATGCTGGTGGTTGAAGTGGCAGAACGTGTTCCTCTTGGGGAGGCAAGGGGACAGTCTGTGCAGGTAGGAGACAGAATGCTGAATACTGGGAACAACTAGTAGGCCAATTTGGCCTGAACACAAAGAACATGAAATGGGAATAACTCATATAGTAAGTAATAAGCAGAATGGGGTAGACTGAATGGGCTTTAAATGCCAGTGTGTAATTTATGCTGAAGGCAATAGGGAGTCACTGAGGATTCTTGAGCAGAAGAATGGAGTGACACAATCAGACCTGTGTTTTAAGATGATTATTTGGGGAGTTGTGCAGAGGATGACTTGGATGGAGGACACCAGGTACCAGGCATTTCTCAGTAGGCATTTCTCAGAGAGGAAATGATGATGTTCTGACATTCTATGTTTCAACATCCTCACCCACCCACCCCTCACTCACACATGGCGACATTTTGCAGTCCCATGATCCTGTGTCTTTTGTCTGCCTTGGAACAAAATCCTGGGTTTGATCCATCCAATGCTGACTGAGAGTTGTAGTGCCTGGCTTCATCACCAGAGGGCAGTGACAGGCCGAGACCTAGGACAATCGCCCAGCTATGGACTTTGAATTCAATGTATGTATTTTAGGGAGCATCAGTGGGTGCTCTCCAGGAAATGGAAGAGGTGTCCATAGGCCCATAGAACTCAGAGTCAGGATGGGAAGAGCAGACTGTCCTCGAGTTAGGAGTGGGGAGTGAATCTGCAGTCAGCAGACCAAGCTCTGCTTACTAGCTTACTATCTGGGTGACTGGGCAAGCCACTTTGCTTTTCTGGGCCTCAGTCTTTCCATTTTAAATAAGGGGGTCGAATTAAATGAACTCTCAGGGCTTAACTGACGAGGAATGAAGTGTGCAGAACCGGGAGAACAAGTCGCTCACTAATAGCAGTATTGTAAAAACAAACAAGGTTGAGGGCTGTGAGAACTCTGATCTGCTCGCTGACCCACCACAATACCAGAGGAATTGAGAAGCTTACCAAGGCCCCTCTAGGTAGAAAGGGGAGAGACTTGGAGTGAAGACTCAACATATTTGTGGACATCACTAATGCAGAGATTAGTTTTACTTAACTATATGAGTGTAATGGGTTTTGTTGTTTGTGATTTTTTTTTTACTTTCATAATGAGGAGTAAGGAAGGTAGAAGACAGATAATATAGAACAGAAAATAGAACAAAATTGAATTAAAAAATAAATCCCACCATTAACCACTTAGTGCCTTATTCAGTGAAGGGACAGCATGTGACAAAAAGGAGTATCAGACTGTCTCTTCCTCTAGAGACACTTCTTCCTGTGGCCACATATGCCTGGGAGACTTCAGAATGGTCTGTTTTGGGGGACCAGTATGGGGAGGAGGATACTTCTGGGTATGGAATAATGATACAGTCAGTGCAGTATAGTGTAAAGAGCTTCTGATTTTGAATCAGAAGACACAGGGTTCTTGTCCTAGTTCTGCCACCATAACTAGCAAGAGGTGGCCAGGGCTTTGGTCCATGGTACCAACATGGAGGTGGACATGTGCTTCCTTCCCAGAGTAACTGTCATCCCTATGTATCACCTACAGGTTGTCCCCAATTTGGTGACACTACAAAACAAGTAGGCCTAGAGTCCCCTCTCTCCTACAGCCTCTTCGTTCCCCATACCTTTCATTGCCTTTGGAGCCATGGGCTCTTGCCATAGGATCATAAGATTAAGGCTGCTGGGGTCTCACAGTCCATCTAATCCAACCCACCTCATTGTACATACAAGGAAACCCAGGCTCAGACAGCTCAGAGAGACTTGGGTTCATCCAGAAAGCTAGAAAATGACCCCAGATTCTGACTCTGAATCCAGCAGGCTTCCCCTAGCTCTACACTACCTGCCTCATGCCTGCACCCAGGGTCGTCTCTTCTCTACGTAACTTCTATGGCTCTAGTCTCACCTTTGCCCTGAATCCAAGAATGCCTAGTTATGACTCTGTCACATGCTGTGAAAACAAATTCATAAATTTGACTTCAAGCTATCCATCCAGCCTTAGTTCATACTTTTGGATTGTGATCTTCTTCTAGTCAACCTGGACTTCTAGTTCCTCAGCCTCACCATAACCTGTCTTTCCTATGTCCCTTACCTTATGCCTTGTGCATACCCTCCTGAACCCCACATTTACCATCCACACCCTCTTCTTTCCCTCAGGGTTCTACTCAGGTGCCACCTTGATGAAGCCTTACCCTGCCTTATCTTTTCCTCCCATCTGAAAGCCATCTTTCCCTTAGTTTCCCCCAACATCTTGGGTTTGTCTTCGCTCTTATTAATCTTACCTCGTGAAAGTCCTCAACTGGAAGTTGGCCTCATTAGATCTGAAGGTCCTTGAGAGCAGAGGCTGACATTTTGGGGAGAGGGTGGGTTTTTTTGTACATTTGTTTTGCTGCCACTGATGGCTTTGCCCACAGTGGGTGCTTTGTAAATGTGTGCATGGCAGAGAAAAGTATATGGAGTGTTTAGGGAGAACAAGTACTTGTGGTATGAGGGCTTATTGAGTCCTTTTCAGGGCTGTTCATCCACCTTTGGTGTCCATCTGTCACCTAATTCTCACTTGTGCCTCCAAGAAGTTGTAGCATGTTCAATGGCCCCACTCTGGTAAAACCATCTCAGCACATGAGTTTAAACCAGGTTGATGGTAACCAGCAGGCCTCAGACCCGTCAGTGAGTTAGTGGGATGTCTGCCCCAAACACGTGAAGACTTTCCCCAGCAGAACTGGCACACAAGAACAATGTCAATGACCATGAAGATGGCTGTTATAGAGCCTTAGAACTTGGTCAGACACTGAAGGTGCCAAGGTCGTCCACTATATCCTGGGTCATCACCACTTGTCTTGACTTTTGTCTTGTTTTGATGACTTTGATGACTGAAGAAAAGAGGGTGAGGCTGATGACTTTGCGCGCCTCTGCCTCCCTTAAACACAAATCACTCACAAGGCAAGACATCAACCTGTGATGTCATTGGTCCTCTTTGAAAACGAAGAACAAACAGCACCTTGCAGGTCAGAGAAGTGTGTGAAGAATTCCATGAACTTATGCAAAATGAAATCAGCAGAACCAGGAAAACAACATAAACAAGGACTCTCACAATGTAAGAAAAAAGAAGAGTCAGAAAATGATGGTAACTGAATGCTATGAGTTTATAACAGCAGCTCAACCTGTGGTTCACGACCCCTTTGGGGGTCGAATGACCCTTTCACAGGGGTTGCCTAAGACCATCAGAAAACACATATTTGGGCGGCTAGGTGGCACAGTGAATAGAGCACCTGCCCTGGAGTCAGGAATACCTGAGTTCAAATCCGGCCTCAGACACTTAACACAAAAACTAGCTGTGTGACCTTGGGCAAGTCACTTAACCCCAACTGCCCTCTAAAAAAAAAAGAAAAAAGAAAAAAATTTTAAAAAAGATTTTAATCTCTATTATAAAGCAGCGGTCCTGAAAACGGCCTGGTACTGGCTAAGGAACAGAGTAATGAATCAATGGAATAGACTGGGTACTAAAGACTCAGGAATCAATGACTATAGTAATATACTGTTCGATAAGCCCAAAGATCCAAGTTTCTGGGCTAAGAATTCACTATTTGACAAAAACTGCTGGGAAAATTGGAATATAGCATGGCAGAAACTGGGCATAGACCATTATCTAACACCATACACCAAAATCAAGTCTAAATGGATGCATGATCTAGATATAAAGACCAATACTGTAAATAATCTGGAGAAGCAAGGAATAGTTTACCTGTCAGATCTATGGTGCAGGGAAGACTTTATGACCAAAGAAGATTTGGAAAGCATTATAAAATGCAAAATAGATAATCTTGATTACATCAAACTGAAAAGTTT
>CM053596.1:45071830-45091268 GCA_028646575.1 Pseudocheirus occidentalis
GCCCTTAGAACCCAGGATGTCAGAGCTGGGAGGGCCCTTAGAACACAGGATGTCAGAGCTGGGAGGGCCCTTAGAACCCAGGATGTCAGAGCTGGGAGGGCCCTTAGAACACAGACTGTCAGAGCTGGGAGGGCCCTTAGGACATAGATTGCTAAGACTAGAAGGGATCTTAGAATACAGAACTTTAGAACACTAAGAAACCTTAAATTAAGGATATGAGAGCTACAAGGGAGTAAACGTGTATCAAGCACTGTGCTAAGTGCTTTTCAAATATCTCATATGAGCCCCACAACTTTTCGAGGTGGGCACTATTATTGTCCCCATTTTACAGAGGAGGGACTGAAGCAAACAGAGGCTGTGTACTGACTGCCCCAGGTCACAGAGCTAGTCAATGTCTGAGAAGGCCACATCTGAACTCGGGTCTTCCTGACTTGAGGCTCTATCGCTGTGCTATGCAGAAACAAGAAGGGACCTTAGAACACGGGCGTCAGGATGTAAAATGTAAGGGTTCTGAGGCACCGTAGAAGGCAGAACCGCAGGGCAGAAGGAATCTTAAAAATCCAATGTTGTTGTTCAGTGGAGTCTGACTCTCCGTGACCCCTTTGGGGGCTTTCTTGGCAGAGACACTGGAGGGGTTTGGCATTTCCTTCTCCAGCTCGTCTTACAGACAAGGAAACTGAGTCCCAGGTCCGCTTAGGGTCACACAGTGAAGTCTTCTGGCACCCAGTCCAGCACCTTTCCCAGCCGGTCGCAGCTGTCTGAGCCCCATTCCCGCCCCACCCCCACCCCCACCCCCACCCCCACTCCCACCTCCCAGCTTGGCGGGCCGCTGGCCAGCTGTGGGCAGCTGCCCCCTGTTTGGGGGAGTGGGGGTGGGGACGACTTGTGCTCACAGCCAGGGGCTGGCAGATCTGGAGAAGGAAGCTGGGGCTGTCTGCAGAGGGTAGGCGGGTGCTGGGAAGCTCCAGGACCAGGCTGTGAAGGGGAGGGGGAGGCGGAGGGAAGGAGGCCTGAGCTCAGACATCAGGGCGCCAGCAAACACCTGTGAGCAGCTCCCAGGCCAGCCGTGCCCAGCACAGACACACACAGCGTCTGCGGGAGGGAGGGGGCTGGGAGTGGGAGGTCTGAGCCGGGCCAAGCCTCCCCCACCCTGTAGTGGGGGGGGGGCAGGGGGACAGAGGGGGGCAGGTCCAATGGCTTCAGGCTTGGACAGTGAGGCAGCTCCAGGCAACTGGCAGATCTTCTTCATTATTATTATTAATTCTAACAACTCAGGTTTCTCTAAGCTTTAAAAGTTCTGTCCTCATAAACAGCCCTGTGAGGTCAGAGAGGCAGTGTGACTCGGTAGGTAGAACAGTGTTTGGGGAGTCAGAGAGACTCCAAATTTTTCCTGAACCCCTACTTGGACCCTTATTAGTCTTGTGACCTTAGGCAAGTCACTTAACCTTTGGGGCTTCTGTTTATTCATCTATAAAATGAAAAAGTTGGTCTCAACCTCTAAAGCCCCTTCCAGCTCAGAATCTCTGATCCTAAGTGTTCATAAAATTATTATTCTCCCCATTTCACAGATGAACAAACTGAGCCTCAGAGAGATCCAACCAGCCCAGGTAGCAGGCGTTTACCACTATGCTAAAAATGAAACAAAGGATTTACATTCTCCCAACAATTATCTGGTAATGATTTGACTTGAGACATTCAACTTTGTAGGTGGAGACAAGGGCTGTGGGTCCAGGAGAGGGTTTGGCCAAACCCTTAAAAGAAGCAGACAGGGGACCTAAGAAAACAGCTGGTCTTCTGCGCTCAGCTAAAGGCAGAGATACAGAAAGACCCCTGGGTTTGGTATCAGTCTACTAGTTTTGCTATTTGCTGTCTCTACGACCTTGGACAAGTCCCTTACCGAGGCCTCGGTCTGGGGAGATGGTCTCTAGGGTGCCTTCCAGCTCCAAACCCATAATCATACTGATTAGAAGAGGTTGGGGATGGTAAGAACAGTTTGAAAAATATGGAGGAATTTCAAGGGAATCCATGAACTTGGATTGGAAAAAAAAATTATGTCTTCATTTTCACTAACTTCTAACCTTAGTATTTGCTTCAATTTGCTTCTGAGAACAGATTCCTGGGTTTCACTAGATTGTTAAAAAGTCCATGACATACAAAAAGGGGAACTCCTGATCTTAATCTTTCATTTTTTAAGAAGAGGAAACCAAGTCTCCCAAAAGAAGACATTTGTCCAATATCCATTACATGAACCTTGAACCCAGGTTTCCAGTACTCTCTTTGTTTTTTCTTCTCCTGGACCCTGGACCCCAGAAGTGGCACCTCATTATCCGTACCTGCCCATTTGGCTAGTCTCCTCCAGGACCTGACACCAGAGCCTAATTTCTTCCATGAATCAGTTATTCCAGAGTTAAGCACCCCTGCTACCTTTTCCCTGGGTTCTCTGTTGAGATATACATCCTTCTAGTGTGAGTAAATCAGGAAATCTCTAACACCTTCCAAAGCAAATTTATCTGAGATTCGACCTCTCCCCTTAGTAGGAGAAAAAAAAAAGTGAGGGAAGAAATGCCAGCTACTTCCCATTTTTGCCAGCCTCCTTCTCCCTTCCCAGTCCCTTCTAACTGTCCCATGTCAGGTTATTGTAACGGAAATAGCTCTGTGGTCTGGCCATTCTCCTTATTAGCTGTGTAACTTTGGGCAAATCCCTACATTTCTCCTGGCTTTCATTTCCCAGTCTGTGAAATTTGTGGGTTTAGATGGTCCTTTCCCACCCAAATTCTATATATTCCACCTACATTCTATATATTCCCCTGCCTCCTCTCCTCTTCTTCTTGCACCATAAACCATAGGTTTATTTATTACTACAGGCAGGGCCTTGTAAAGAAAGACAGTCTTTGGTTTTGGAGAATTTAACATTCTGCTGGGGGATTCTTTGCTTTGTCGTGTCCAACTTTTTGTGACCCCATCTGGGGTTTTCTTGGTAAAAATACTGGAGCAATTCACCATTTCCTTCTCCAATTCATTTTACAATGAGAAAGCTGAGGCAAACAGAGTAAAGTGACTTGCTCAGGGTCACACAACCAGTGAGTGTCTATCTGAGGCCAGATCTGAAGAGAGGAAGATGAGTCTTCCTGACTCCAGGTCTACCCATCTGACCACTAAAAGATTCTGAGGTTGGACAAATTAGGATGCTCCTCGTTAGATTGTAAGCTCCTTGAGGGCAGGGACTGCTTTTTGCCTCTTTTTGTATCTCCAGAGTTCAGCACAGTGCCTGGCACAATGTAAGGGCTTAATCAATGTTGTTTGATTGTTTGGATGAAATAATTTGAGGTAGACACAGTATTAACCACTTAGTCTTTCGGATCTGGGGAAGGAGGCTGGGGCTGAACCCAGATGACTCTGGAGGAGAAAGTATGGGATGGCTGGTGACCTTGCACAGCCATCCCTCCCACAAATTCAAGTCAGCTGCAAGTCATGTCATCGTTCCCTGGAGTCATGGTCCTCTTGGAGAAGGAAGGACAAACAAACCAACCTGGTAGGGTAGGACGGGGAAAGAAGGCAACCACCAACTTGAGCCTTGAAAAGAGCTAGGGGGCCGGCTAGGTGGCGGAGTGAATAGAGCACCAGCCCTGGAGTCAGGAGGACCTGAGTTCAAATCCGGCCTCAGACACTTAACACAAAACTAGCTGTGTGGCCTTGGGCAAGTCACTTAACCCCAATTGCCCACCAAAAAAGCAAAAAAAAGCTAGGGAGCAGGAATTGAGGAAAGAGCATATTCCAGATACAGAACACAGACTGTGCCAAAGGCAGAGAGGCAGAGTGGGGCATTCTGGGAACAAAGAGGTGAGAGTGGCTGGAACATAGTATATGAAAGGGAACAGTGTCCTTGTATCCTGGAAGAGTAGATAGGCACCTGAGGAAGGGTAGTCAATGCCAGGGTAAATAATTTATGTTCTAATAAATGCTTACTTTTTGAATTTGCCTGAAAAAGGTCTGGGAGTTTTGGTAGGGGACAAATGAAATATGAGTCAACTGTGAATGTGATATGGTAGCCATGAACTGTGATGTGACCTTGGGCTACATGAAGGCACACAGATAGTCTCTGGTGGACTCTGCCCTGGGCAGATGGTTCTGTGATATTGTGCTCAGTTCTGGGTACTACATTTTAGGAAGGACTTTGATAAACTGGAAGGTGTCCAGAAGAATGGCTACCAGGCTGGGGAAGTTACCATACAAGGATCAATTGAAAGAAATGAGTATTATAACTTGAAAAAGAAAAATAGAGTGGGGTAGGAGGCTGGAAAGAGATTAAGACTGTCCGGTGGAAAAGGCAGGAAATGGACTGGATCTGGGCCCAGAGGACAGAACCAGAAACAGAGAGGCAAAAATAGAGACTAGATCAGTGGTTCTCAACCTTCCTAATGCCGTGACCCTTTAATACTTGTATGTGGGTGTATTTGCATGTGGGTGGACCCACCTGGAGACGGATAAAGGAGCGTTGTCTCACTTAGTAAGACCATTGGAAATATGTGTTTTCTGATGGTCTTAGGCGACCCCTGTAAAAGGGTTGTGACCCACAGGTTGAGAACCACTGGACTAGACGATCTTTAAGGGCCCTTCTGGTTCTAGCACCTTTTAAATCAGAATTCTGTTCATGTCAGTCCATTAAAGAATTTGGCTGCCTTAAGAAGCAGAACACTTGGGGTGGCTAGGTGGCACAGTGAATAGAGCACTGGTGCTGGAGTCAGGAGGACCTGAGTTCAAATTTGACCTCAGACATTTAACACAAAACTAGCTGTTTGACCTTGGGCAAGCCATTTAACCCCAAAGCCCCCTCCAAAAAGCAAAAAAAAGAAAAAGAGAAAGAAACAGAACACTTCCCTTTTTACCTTCATTTTGTATCTAGAATATGCCCCTTCTCTCCTCTGATACTGCCACCATCTTGGTATAGGCCCTCCATCTCCTCCCACCTGCACTACACTGCTGCAATAATGTGCTGGTGGGGCTGCCTACTGCCAGTCTCTCCCACCTCTAGTCTATCCTCCACTTAGCCATTTATATAGGGTGTGTGTGTGTGTGTTCATGTATGTGTACATATATACATATATGTATATATAAAATATGTATAACATACCATATGTTTATATGTGTACACATGTGTGTGTATTTATAATATAATATACCTTATATACCTCCCGATACTCTTTGGTCCAGTGACACTGGTCTCGAGTCTGCAGGTTCCCCACTCCTCCGGATATGTTACCCTCTACTCACATCCTAGTCGCTTCCTATTAAATCTTCTATTTAGCATTTGAAATCATTCATAACCTAGTGGACTCCCCCTTCAACCTTTCTGATTCTCTTCCAGGAGTGGGGAACCTACAGCCTTGTGGTCACATGTGGTCTTCTAGGTCCTTGTGTGCGGCCTTTTGACTGAGTCCAAGTTCTACAGAACAAATCCTTTTATTAAGGAAATTTATTCTGTGAACATGTATGTATGTGTGTATATATAGTGTATACATATAATGTGTATATATACAAATAAATATGTATATATATACATGTATATATGTATGTATGTGTATATATATATGAATAAATGTGCATATAGGTATATGTATATAGAAGTATAATGTATCTTATATACCTCCCGATACTCTTTGTCCAGTGACATTGGCCTCTTTGCTCCCTCCACAAAAACTGCAGGCCATCTCTCAACTCTGGGCATTTTCTTACCTTTTCTAGAGGAAGCCTTTTCCAAATTTCTCTTAATCCTAATATCTTTCTTTTGTTGGTTATTCCCAGTTTCTGCCATCTATAGCTTGTTTGGAAATCGTTGTTTGTGTGTTGTGAGCTCCTTTTGTCTTTGTTGTTGTTCAATCCTGTCCAACTCTTTGTGACCCCATTTGGTCGTTTCTTGGCTTTCTTGGCAAAGATATTAGAGTGGTTTGCCATTTCCTTCTCCAGCTCCTTTTATAGATGGGGAAACTGAGGTAAATAGGGTTAAGTGACTTGCCCAGGGTCACATAACTATTAAGTGTCTGAGGCCAGATTTGAACTGAGGAAGATGAGTCTTCCTACCCAAGGCAGGGTACTGTATCCACTGTACCACCTAGCTGCCCCTTCTTGAGGGCAGGAACTATTTTTGGCCTTTATCTATATCCTTAGCACATAGTAGGCCCTTAATAAATCTTTTCTGACTGATTGAGAATTTCACAAAGGCAGGGTGACCACTTGTCAGTGTTTTGGTTGGACCAGACTGCTACTGAATTGCCTACAAGTTCGTTCATTTGTTCATTCATTCATTCATCAATCAAGGATTTATCAAGTTTCTTGTAAGTGCCAGTGAAAAAGGAAATGGCAAACTAGTCTACTAAGAAAACTCCAGATGGGGTCACCAAGTTTCAGATGAGAGCGAGACAATTAAACAGCAACAAAGTAGGCGCTAGACACTGTGCCAAGGTGTTGGTGCTAAAGAAAGACAAAATCAAAAACAGTTTCTGCTTTTTAGGAGCTGATGTTCTACTAGAAGTGTGTATCTGTGTGTGAATGTACCCAAGTAAGTAAATCTGTACAAAACACATGCAAAGTAACTGGGGGGGGGGGGGGAGCAGGGTCTTGACAATTAAAGGATCAGGAGGAATACAGCCAGTGACTCTGGACCTGAGCCTTGAAAGAAACCAGGGATGCCAAGTGGAAGAAGCAGGGAGATGGGTGTGCCCTGCTGTCTGTACAAAGTCAGGAAGACACTGGTGGGAACATTATGAGCTAACAGGAGCAGCAGCAAGGGCAGTTTGACTGGAACAGGCATTGTATGAAGTGGGGTGAGGTACAAGGGGAGCCAGAGCTGCATCCAGGAGCCAGATTTCCAAGGGAGGCCCTTAATGCCAAACAAAGCAGTTCGTATTTTATCTTAGAGGCAATAAGGAGTCCCTGGAGTTTCTTGAGCAGGGGAAGAGAACGGATCAGAATTGTGTTAGAGGAATATCATTTTGTGATAATGGTCAAAGGATATGAACAGACAATTTGTGGATGAAGAAATCAGCTGTATAGTCATCTGAAAATGCTCTAAATCATTCTTGATTAGAGAAATTCAAATTAAACAACTCTGTTGTAATCATTTCACATCTATCAGATTGGTAAAAATGATAGAAGGTGAAAATCACAAATGTTGGAGGGGATATGGAAAAACTGGAACACTAATAAATATACTGTTGGTGGAACTGTCAACCATTTTGGAGAGCAATCTGGAATTATGGCCAAAAATTTATAAAACTGCGTGTACTCTTTGACCCAGCAATAATACTATAAGGTCAGTTTCCCAAGGTGATCAAGGGCAAAAGGGAAAAGAACTTATATATTCTAAAGTATTTATAGCAGTTCTTTTTGTGGTGGCAAAGAGCTGGAAATTGAGGGAATGTCCATCAACTGGGGAATGGTTAAATTAGTTGTGGTATATGAATATAATAGAATACTACTGTGCTACAAGAAATAATAAGCAAGCAGACTTCAGAGAAACCTGGAAAGACTTACATGAACTGATGCTGAGTGAAGTGAGCAGAACCAGGAGGACACTGTTTACAGTAACAGCCATATTCTTTGAATAATAACTGTGAATGCTTAAGCTTTTCTGAGTATTCAAATCAACTACAAATGAATCTCTGAAGATGTTATCCATCTCCAGAAAAAGAAGTGAAAAGTAGAAGAATGCATAGTGTGGTTTTACATATATATGTGTATGTATGTATGTATGTATGTATATATATGTATGTGTGTATACACATATGTGTGGATTGACAAAACTTGACGACTAATTAAATTGGGGGAAGGTTAAAGAAAGTAAATAGTTCAGGAAATGTGAGGTTGTAAGTTGGGGAGACTAGATGATGGGCAGATTTTTGAGGAAAAGATTACTCTGAAATTTTATGTGTCTGTGAATGACTTTTAATTTAACTAATTTAATTTACATTTAATTAAATTCAACAAACATTTATTAAGTCCCTGTTATGTACACTGTGTTTCACAGTAGGGATAAATACAGAGATAAAAAGACATTCTTACCCCTTGAGGAGTCCATAGTTAAAGTGAGGGGTCTCAAATCTATGTGAGAAAAAGTGGGAGGTAATGGGGCAACGTGTACTAGGAGAATCTGAGGACAAGACTGTTTTCTACTGGGTGTGGGAAAGGGAGATCCTGGAAAGCTTCATGGAGGAGGTGGTACCTGAGCAAGAAGAGGAATGAGATGGTCAGGATAGGAAAAGACCCTTTTCACCTACTGCCTCATTCACCTCTACTTAGAGCAACAAACCTCATGAGGGCTAAAAGGGGAGAAGGGGGATGATTTGATGTCTGTTTGTTATTAAATATCGTAGTAATTCGTGCCAGGAGCCAAACACAGATGATGTCATATTATAAACACAAATCTGAGGCCCCCCTGGAGGCCCCACCTGGAGAGTATCCTCCGCCCTTAGGCCCTGAGCCAGGAGAAGTCAGGGGGCTATCCTCCCCCCCCCACACACAACACACACACACACACACACACACACACACACACTCACACATGCCTCTAGCAGGCATCACCCAGCACAACACCCAGGCCCCCTGGAGATGGGCTGGATAGCCTCAGCCCTGCGCAGCTTTGCCCTAGGCCTCTCCCCTTTTCACTATAACCTTACCCAGTCCCGGGCGTAGCTCTGTGTTCCTTGGGAAGAGAGGGAAGGTCTCCGAGGGGGTGGTGGTGGGAAGGGGAGTTCTTTCTCTCCTTCAATGTAGGCAAGGTGGCAGATCTGTGAAGTCTCAAAGCTCATAGCCTGCACTGTCACACATAGACAAGCAGCAGGCCCAGGAAGCCCCATGATACATCAGAACGCTCCCCCTGCCTCCAACCCCTTCTCCTGGGCTGCCAAAGAGCCCAGTTCCTGGACAGGCAGCCCCTGGTCAGGGGCTAGGAGATGCAGGATGCAGAGTACTGGTTTAGGAATCCAAAGAACTGGGTTTGAATCCCAGAGCTGAGTGGCCTTGGGCAAAAGACTTTACTTCCTCTGTAAAATGAAGGTATTGGACTCCAGGGTCTCCACTGGCGTCTTCTCTAAGGCCTGTTAACTTCATTCAAATTCTCCCTCCACAGACACCCTCCCCTCCCCCATGGCCTTCTGAAAACAGTCCTTGTACCACAACTTCTGTGATCTGGTCTTTAGGTCTGGGAGGTTATCTCCAGTGTTCGGCACAGTGGCCAGAACATAGTAGGCACTCGATAATTGCTTACTTTTATTTTTGGAGGCAAGTGGGATTAAGTGACTCGCCCAAGGTCACACAGCTAGTCAATGTCTGAGGTCACATTCGAACTCAAATCCTCTTGATTCCAGGATTCCAGGATTCTCTATCCACTGTGCCACCTAACTGTCCCGTAATAAGCGCTTATTGATTGTTTGATTGATGGGGACCTCCTCAGATCACACCTCCAAAGCCGGCTAAGGAAGACCCCTGATTTAGGGGTCCAAGGGCTCCCTGCTTAGCCTGTGGTTTGGTGCAGGACTCAAATTACCCCCAAAAGGGAAGATTGGGGAAGAGAAATGATCAGGCCAGTTTCTCTTGGAAAGCAGGGTAGTGAAATGGGTAGAGAATATGACGGGAGTGAGGAAAAGTTCAAAACTTGCCTCATATACTTGCCAGCTGTGTGGCCTCAGACAATTTTCTTAATTTCTCTGTGTCTGAGTTTCATAGCCTTTACCTCTCATGGTTAATTGTGAGGATCAAGTGAGAGACCATACAGAAAGCAAAACTTCAGGCCCCCTAGAAGCTTGCTGCCTCTGTTATTATTCTTTCTCCCTCCGGGGACCTCTGGGGGGGAAGGCCCGGCAGGGGGTGCTTGTCCAGGCTCCCTCCCTTGTCTGCCTCAGAAGGGAAAGCAGGCTGCCGAGTCCCACCATCATGGCAATGCTGTCCAGCATCTGGAAGAGATTTGGCAAGAGAGAAGATGGGCAGGGAGAGGCCGGGGAGATGAAGTGAGAGAGGTTGGTGAGGACAGATGGAGAGGGAAGTGTTAGGAGTCGGAGGGAAGCTCATTAGAGAGATTCTTCAGGAGCCTTAGGTAGAGACCAGGGAGAGGGAAGGATCCTCTCCTTGGTCCTGGGACTGACCAGTTGGATGTAACATTTGTGGCCAATGGGCCCACTCATGATATCTGTAAGGAGGGAGGAGGGCGACAAGGGTGGGAGGGTGCTGGCCTGGGAGTTACAAAAACCTGAATTCAGATCCTGCCACATACACTTCTAGGCCCTCTAACCCTGGCAAATCACTTAACATTCCTCAGCTCCAGTACATCTGTAAAATGGGGATTGTAAACACACCTACCTCATAAGGAGTTGAGACTCGATTGAGTGTGTGTATGTACTCATATGTATACACACATACACATACATACATATATATCCACACACATATATGTATATATATAACACTTTGCAAGCCTTAAAGTGAGATACACACACATACATATACATAAGTGTGTTTATGTGTTTATACATATCGCTTTACGGTAATAATAGCTAATATATCACACAGTGTGTATATATGTATATGCATACACACAATATACATGCATGTGCATACACATGTATGCATGCATGCGCACACACATATATGGAAACTGGGGCAAATGATGGTTAAATCGCGTGTTCAGGATCACACAGTTAGCGTCATGTCTGAGGCTGAATTTGAACTCAGTACTTCCTGACTCTTCCTGACTAATAATAGCAAGGGTGCATACATGCACACACAGACATATACCAAGCCCATAGGTGCTGTATAATATATACGCTATATCACATAACACATATAAATATATATGCATATAAAAATTGAATACGTAACATATCTATTGCTTTAAGGTTTACAAAGCGCTGTGCATCTGTTAACTAGCTGTTGTATAATAATAGCACCTACCTCCCTGGTTTGTTGTGAGGACAAGATGAGGGGGTACTTGTAAAACACGTAGCACATAGTAGGTGGTACACAAATGTTAGGTATTGTTATTTAGAGACAAGTGTTTGTGTGGATTATTTGTTCCTGACCTGTGGGAGAGCCTTCCGTGCTAGCGCTGGTCTGATGGGCCGCAGCTGGACACACTGTACCATGACCCCAACACAGTGATGTCATTTTGGCCCTCCTGGAAAATTAAAGACGACCGCCAACCAACTAGGTATTAGTATTATTGTTTTGTACAAAATATAAACAAAATAAATAGAAAACAGTTTGGGGGGAGGCATTATTAGCTGGGACAATCTGGAAGCGGCTCCTGCAGGAAGTAGCACCTAAAGGGCTTTGAAGGAAGCTAGAGATTCTAAGAGGTGCTTTCCAGGTGTGAATGGGGGACACTCAGTGAGAAGGCATGGAGGAGGCATAGATGGTAAGGATGACAATGGTGATGGAGAGAGAAAGAGGAAGAGGAGGAAAGGGAGGAGGGGGAATGTTTGCATAGCACTTGAATGTTACCAGAGGGCTTTACAGATGTTTATTAATCTCATATAATAAATA
Source organism: Pseudocheirus occidentalis (assembly GCA_028646575.1). Taxonomy (NCBI): domain Eukaryota; kingdom Metazoa; phylum Chordata; class Mammalia; order Diprotodontia; family Pseudocheiridae; genus Pseudocheirus; species Pseudocheirus occidentalis. The sequence goes on from CM053596.1 coordinate 45,083,363, forward strand.
ATAAATTATCCTTTCTAAATGAAGGCTTGACGATGGGTATTTAATCAAGAGTCCTGGGTTCTAGTTGCAGCTTTGTCATGCTCTTTTTGTGTTATGGACTTTATCATTTTGGTCTTCCACTGTCTTATCTGTTCAAGGCGGGAGAATAGATTTGCTTTTTCTTCTTTACAAGGATGCTGGTCCAGCTGCTTAAAGAGGAGATACCCTGAACCACTAGAGACCCCTGTTTCTAAGCATCTTTTAGGAAGCTACCCAGCTGCCCAAAGTGGTCTCTTCCTATTTGCATTTACTATATTACTTTTTACCTAATAGGATTTTAGAGCTAGAATGGATCTTAGAACATGGAATGCCACAGCTGGAAGGGACCTTGGAACATGGAATATCAGAGCTTGGGAGAGCCTCAGAACATGGAATGCCAGAGCTGGGAGAGCCCCTGGAACATGGAATATCAGAGCTGGGAGGGACATTGGAACATGGAGTGTCAGAGCTTGGAAGAGCCTTAGAACATGGAATGCCACAGCTGGGAGGGACCTTGGAACATGGAATGTTAGAGCTTGGAAGAGCCTCAGAACATGGAATGCCAGAGCTGGGAGAGCCCTTGGAACATGGAATGTCAGAACTGGGAGGGACCTTGGAACATGGAATGTCAGAGCTTAGAAGAACCTTAGAACGTTGAAAGTCAGAGTTGGAAGAGCCCTTGGAACATGAGATGTCAGAGCTTGGAAGAGCCTTAGAACATGGAATGCCAGAGCTGGGAGAGCCCTTGGAACATGGAGTGTCAGAGAATGGAAGAGATTTAGAACATGGAATGCCAGAGCCGGGAGGGACCTTGAAATGATGCTGAATGTAGCATGGTACATCACAAAGACTGCTAGATTTGGAATCGGAGGACTTTGGCTTCCAGCTTGGCTCTGTTTACCACCTGAGTAACTTCAGGCACATATCCTATCTGGGCCTCAGGTCCTCATTTACAAAAACAAAAAAAGGCTAGACTGGATAGGGTCTGTAGCGTCCCTTCTTTCTCCACATCTCTCTTTCTTAATATAGAATGTTAGAGCTGGGAGGGATTTTGCAACGTCTCATCTTACAGACAAAAAAATAACGAGGTTTCTTGTAACTTTTCAGGCCAGTCTTATTCACTATTCTATCCCTCCCCCCCAACAAAGCTGACACATAGATAGCCCCTCTATATACAGTCAACCAATGTCATCCCAGTTCCCTGCTGAGGGTAGTTTTAACTCCTCTGGCTCAGGTGGAATAATAGGTGCAGCGAGAATTAATATATAGCCTCAAGTGAAAATAAACATTGGTTTTCAGATTGGGAACAGCAGCACACCTTCCTAGAACCCAGAATGAGGGACTCATTCACAAGTTGAACTACATTTAAGCTTGGCTCCATCCAAGTCCCTATGGAAAATCTTTATCTTTACCCATTTCATCAAATGGGTGTTTCAATGGCTATCTATCCAAAGGTGACAGAATGGGAAGCAAGTGCCTGGGGAGACAGGCAGCTTCAGCATCCTATCCTCATGTGACAACCTTGCCTCTCTCCAAAGACAAATAACATGACCTGCCCAGGCCAATTTTTTTTTTCATTTGTTTTTTGCTTTTTGGAGGGGGAAGGCAGGGCTATTGGGGTTAAGTGACTTGTCCAAGGTCACATGGCTAATAAGACCTAAGAGTCTGAAGCTGGATTTGAACTTGGGTCCTCCTGACTGGTACTCTATTCACTGTACCACCTAGCTGCCCCGAACAAGTGACTCTTAATGAGGAAACCCCTTCGGTGAAAAAGGAGAGAACAGACTGGATGCTTGGCTTTAGATCCCAGGTCTTTTTGACCTCAGACTAATCACTTCCCTACTCTCTGGGTTTCTTTGGTAAAAATCCAGAGGTTGGTCAGGCTTATCTCCAAGAACTCTCCTAATTTTTATCATTTTGTTGTGCTCCTTGTTCCGATAACTTCTGGGAAAGGCAACTGAGATTTAAAAGGCCTTGGCCTAACAACATCCCACTCCACCCCTGTACTGGCCAAGGCCAGATTTCTTAGCTGAGTAGATTTTGTACTATCCCATCAACCCCCTGGGGGGAGGGAGCTTCCCTGGGAGTCATTCATTACCTTCCCTGAGCCAAAGAGATGGAGGGCACTCAAGACTCTGTATTACAAAGAGAGGTTTCTGAAGATATTTTTATGGCATGGGGGTGGAGATGTTAGAGAACATAGGCATACACAAAGTTTTTTAAAAAACACCTTTATTATGCAAAAAAGTTTTAACTTTTATAAAAAGTTTATAAAGTACAATGCATGATTACAGAAAGTCACCTTCCTGCACAAAGGTACATATGCTATACATACTCTATTATAGAGTTCATAATCACAGTGAGGTCTTGAGGAGGGGGCAGGAACAAGCAGGTCTCTTTCCTGAAGGGTCTCCCCCCTCCGGGGACACCACAATCTAAGGTCTCCAGCTGCCTCAACAAAATTGGATGGGGTGGGATGGGGAAGAGAAATAACAAAATGTCCCCACCAACAAAAAATCTGGTTCACAAACCAATCCTTTTAAGCTTGGGGAAAAGCTATATGAAAATTGCCTTCTCTTTCTTCTACTGAAGTCCCACAGTTTAGTTCGGTCCTAGATTCCTCGAAGAGAGTTCCTTTTCAGCCTTAAACCAGGCGAGGTGGAGACAGTGGTAAAAACAGATGCTGGAGCCAGTATGGACCCGGCCATTCCTGGGGCTCTGGTCAAAGCCTGATCCTCGGGGTCCCAGCGGGATCGCAACACCTGCATAAAGAACTGGAAGGGGGAAGGGGGAAGAGGGAGGGAGACATACAGGGACGGGTCAGTTTCCTCCCAGATCACAGGCAGGGGCAGGTCTGCAGACTGGTTGGCGCCAGGGAGGAAACTTTGTTCCCTCCAGCTGATAAGAAATCTGTGCCTAGAGTTCCCCCCTCCCCCCGCCACTCCCCCCAGTCCCATCTCTATTGGCTGGCTGCAAAAACGCAGGCTCCTAGAAGAAGCCGGACCCAGCGAGTTGGTTCTGGGGGGTGACAACTGGAAATCGGGGAATTTTGGCCACTTCTGCTCCTCAGCCTTCATAACAACGTTCTCTGGGAGTTCAGAGTCGAGGTGCTACTCAAACCCGCAGCCAGGTTTCAGGAAGGAGGGGATGCTCACCTAGGGGTGGCTGGGGTCAGTGGCAAAGACTCCTCTCATCTTTTGAGTAGAGTTCAGACGTAAGTTCGGCTGTCTGGATAGTGGAGAAAGTAGAGTTGAGCTTAGCCTCTGCTAGCCCGCTGAGTGGGATCAGTCTCTCTGCTCCTGCCCAACTCCACCCCAAGAAAGTCAACTTCTGCTCTGGCGTCCACAGGTTGTTTCTTTCCCCCCTCAGATCAAGACTAACCCAAATTCATGTCCTCGAGCCCAACTCTGGTCTCCACCGCAAGGACATCCAGGCGGGCACATCCCATTCTGAGTTTCTGCCCCCTCTCTCACTCCCCGATCACAACCCAATCTAACTCATATCCCCACACCCGACATAACACTCTTTAAGTCCCCACTCCGCCTCCCCATCCCAAGCCACCCAAGTTCTTCTCCTACTCTCCCTTCAGCCGGTCTTGGCCCGTTCTGGTCCTTGGTGGGTGGTATAGGGGAGCCGAGCCTCAGACACCGCCCGTTCCACATCCCTCTCCTCATCCTCCTTTTCCTCCACACACCCTCAGCTCCGGTTCTCAGCCCTCAGGCTTCTCTCAAGCGGATCAGCCGCCACCCCTTCCCGTCCGGTGCGGTCCGCAGTGCGCACCCACCTGAATGCCGAGATGGGGCCCGTCGGGGGCCGCCGGGGCGGGCTCGGCAAGCACCACCTGCAGGTCCAGGATGTAGTCTATGACACGCTGCAGGATCTCCACCTGGCTGAGCTCCGTGCCCCGCGGGACTCCCGGCACCAGCTCCCGCAGGCGCGAGTAGCAGTCATTCATATCATAAAGCAGGCTTAGCGGCTCTTCGGCTGCGGGACTCTTCCCACGGCCACGCGCGATGGCAAGGCTACGCTCAGACAGGCAGCACACAGCTTCGTAGCAGCCTCGGGCTGGGCTCAGAGCCTTCATGTTCGCAGGGCTGAGGAGCAAAGAACTATCGTAGAAAGAAGCCCTAGGGAGCCACTAAACAGAAGACAAATCCACGCTGCGCGCCAGGCCGTAGCAGTTAGCCCTTATAGTGGGGTCCCGGACCCGGGCCACGCCCACTTTTCAAGCCACACCCCATGCCCGCCCGCTATACGCTCTTATTAGGGAATCCTTCGCTTTGCCACGCCCCCTTATGTAAATAACACTCCGCCCCATGCTCCGGCTAAGCCTCTGAGGACAGTGGGGGGGGGGGGGGGGGAAGTTGGATGGAGCCTTTACAAACTGTTTAATTGCAAAACAGGTTTGCTCGGCTTGGCCTGACACCGAATGCGGTGTAGTCGCGGATTCCGAGAATGAGAGGGGCGGGCCCCTGGGTCTTTAAAAACTCAATTACAATAATTTACATGGAAAATGCCCCTTTCTCTAGGTTGCTTCCCAGGCCTTTGGAGAAACTGCTGGGACCGGAGTCTGAGTCTGGTTCCCCCCACCCAGCCCCCACCCTCAACCTTGGTTCGGACGGCGGCCCGTCGGAGGTCATAAATCCCCAAACAGCAAGGAGGAAACGTTAAAAAAAAAAGGCAAAAGATTTTCAAGGGAATCTTGTAAGGAATTAGTGCCGCCTTGTTCCTCAATTTGTTGTTCATCTGACCTCCAGACTTTCTGGCGTCAGGAATTATCTTGTGACCAGAGGGAAAAAAAATGAATGGCGGTGAGCTGAGGTTACAATGGAGAAAACAGACTTAATTTGGCCACTGAGAGGGGAGGGACGTGGAGTGGGGGGCGGTTTGAAGAAAGGGGTACGGATTTTTGTAGCAGGCAAAAAAACGAGATGGGGACTTGGGAACTCCCCCAGGGAAAGGAGAGCTCCGGGAGGTGGGAAACCAAGTTTGGTGGAGTACGTGGAGCTACGGGACCTCAGAGGTCATCTAATCCGAACCTCTTTTTTTTTTTTTTTTTTCTTAACAGATAAGGAAATAGAGACGAAGACGAAGCGGCCGCCGGGTCCTATAGGTAGTAAAGCGGCTGAATCCTAATCCAAGTGCTTTGACCCCAGACCTAGCGATTTTCTCCCTATGCCTTTGACTTGGACTCTAGTCCTGCTTTTTCCTAGCTTGGACAAGTCACTTTCTCTCTCTTGGTCTGTTTCTCCATTTGAGAAATTCAATTCTATAATAGCAAAAACTTGAGTTTAACACATATTTACTAAATGTCTACAATGTACAGAAGCATGGGAGGGGTGATGTGCAAAACACATCCCCCACCCCCTTCGGTCCAGACCTATGATTTCATCCATTTGGAGGGAACACCCCACTTGGGGAGAGCCCCTCCTCCATGTAGAACGGCTACATCTCTGCTACTTAGTCTCAGAGGGTTTCCGAGGGACTGTGAGAAGCTAAATGATTGTCTAGAGTCACACAGCTTAGTATCTATCTGCCAGGATGGGAGGAAACACAGGTCTTCCTGATTCCAAGGCCAGCCCTGTCACCTCTAGGCTAAACTGCCTCTGTATACCCGAGGGGCTTAATAAATGCTTCTTGAATTGAATACAGAGTTACAGTTTCATTGATAAGGTTAGGCCCAAAATGATAGCTATAATGCACAATGTTATGAAAACATTAGCCAGGTACTAACAATAAGGAGCAAGGACAAAGGTCCAGAACATTTGAGTTGGACTTGGAAAGATGAGTAGGAATTTAACAGGAGATGATTATTACTTTGCATTACTTTTGTATTTATGTATCTGTTTACATCATCTCCCCCACTTCCCTTAAAAAAAAAAAAGCTCTGTAAGGAGTGGGCTGTTGGGGTTTTTTTGTCTTTTTTAATTCCCATGACAAAGAATAGTGCTTAATACATGTTAATTGGACTTAATAGAATGAAATTAAATGAGGACATTAATTCTAGGTATAAGGACCATTATTGCTTTAGGAAATTAAATTTGGTGGCCTCAGTTTCCCCATCTGTAAAATGAAGGGATTGGACTAGATGGCCGGTGAGATCTCTTCCAGCTTGTGAGCTAGGATCCCAGGATTCCAAGTGACAGAAAGAGTCAGCTCACAGAGCCAGATCATATTCTGGTTTCTTGTGAGCACCAACCCTCAAACTGGACCCAGTCCCATGATACAAACCTCTTTGGAAATCTGGTGATAAATCTCTTTTCGGTCCTGTTCTTCTACCATCCTTCCAGAGATAAATAGCGCAAAAAGTTAGTAGCCATTAGATTTCTTTGCCTTGTTTTAAGGGCTGAACCCTTCCTTACTTATGCCTATTAGGGAAACACAGGGTTTTGGGGGGAAATCAGAAGATCAGAGTTAAGCTCCATAATGGTGACAAAACCAGCACATTTAATTGATGTATCTACCCCCTTGAAAGATTTGTTAAGGTTCTATTTGTTACATCTACTGCCACTTAAGTTTCATCATAAAATCATCGAATCTTGATTTCATTCTCAATCAATTTTTGTCTCTTTCAGCCCTTATGTGTACTAAGGTCTAAAGTTCTTTCCATCTCTGACATTCTGTGTTCTCCTTCCACTTTTTCATGTTCTAAAGTCTGAAGACTACAGAGAACTGACTCCTTTTAAGGTGGAGGGACCCCCTTCTTAAGAAGAACTTTGAAGACCAGTATTTTCTTAGTTAAAACCACAATCATATTTTTATAATGATGATGCATCCCCTCCCCCAACTCAGTGCCTACTGTATTTGAGGGCTTAAAAAATGTTTAATGAATGTTGAGGATGAGGGTGATCACAATGTCACCTCACATCTGTTTACCCTTTTATACTTTCCCAAAGCCTCTTTCTATACTTGGTATCATCAGGGCTCAAATTGAATTCAGTTCAAAATCCCTTTATCTTCTTGTATCGAGGAGTTCAAAGTTGAGAACCCAACCTTGAGCTAAATGTGCTTACCCAAGTATGGTGGAATGGGGTTCTGAGGTTGGTGTCAGAAGAGGTATGGGTTGGAGAAGGGAGAAAGAACACTACCGGCCAGGGTGGGTATCAGAGGAATCTTGCAGAGTGAAAGCCACAGTGGAAGAGACAGCCTCAGAGGGGACACAATGAACACTAGAAACAGAAGGGACATTAGAATAGCTAGTGTGTGAACTGCAGAATATTAGAGCATGAAGGAACATTAATTCTGAGGCCTTTGTTTTACAGATGAAGATACTTGAGGCTCAGAAAGTGGGGAATGAGCTGCTCAAGGTCTCAGCCAGTTAAAGGGAAAGCTCCAGCTTGAGCCCAAGTCCCCTGATTCCCAGTCGTTCCACTGCCCAGAATAGAGGTAGGTTAAGTGAAGGCTGGGGAATTGAAGCTGGGCCTAACTAGAGGTTTTCACAAACAGCTGAAGGATGCAAATGCCTTCTGCGGCTCCTTTTGCTGCAGGCCCACAGCATCCGACCCCCTTCTCTGAACTTTCTGTTCCCAGTTCTGCTCCTTTTACCAGGCTTTTTCCCTCTTGCATTTTTTATTTTTATGAAAGGATGTCATTAAGGCCTTTGTCTGCGCTGTTTTTGTTTCAGAACTTTTCTCACAATCCTATTTTTTGTTGAGGAATCCGCTCCTTTGCCCAGCTGTGTGTCCCTGTCCCACAGCTGTGTTGATCTAACTCTCAGCTCCAGACAGCCTGGCGCCAGCCTGGGACGTCATGCATTCACACAGGGATGCGTGTCCGAGGCAACCTTTCCTCGGGCGCAGGCACCGGCTTGGAAATGCCGCCCCCCACCAATGAGGACTCGACAGGCCAGGCAGGGGGCGGGGCCTGGGAGGCCGCGGAAACTGGGGGA
>CM053596.1:45091368-45110318 GCA_028646575.1 Pseudocheirus occidentalis
CTTTCTTTCTTTCTTTCTTTCTTTCTTTCTTTCTTTCTTTCTTTCTTTCTTTCTTTCTTTCTTTCTTTCTTTCTTTCTTTCTTTCTTTCTTTCTTTCTTTCTTTCTTTCTTTCTTTCTTTCTTTTTTCTCTTTCTCTTTCATTTGCTCTCTTTTCTTTCTTTCTCATTTTCTTCCTTTCACTCTTTTCTTTGTCATTCTCTTTCTCACTTTCTTTCTCACTTTCTCTCATTTTCTCTCATTTTCTTTTTCTCTGTCACTTTCTTCCTCACTTTCCCTTCTCTCTTTCTTCCTCCAAAATTAAAATAAAATAAAATAAAACCCAGAACCCGATTGCTGTTGGTTTTGTTATCTCATAGCATTGTAAGTCATCATTTTGGATGCCTTTCCGGGAAAGGAATTGACTTTGCCAAAATTTAAAATCACTTTTATGAATACTGACTGATTCACTGACTCACTGGCTATGGGAGTGGTACAGGACAAAACCATAAAGTAAAACGGCTTAAGTGACCATTCCTTACCTCCACCCCCACTCCCCTACCTTGCTGCTTAGTAGAATGGAAAGGGCACTGGGTTGAAGAAATAGGAGATGATAAATAAATTAACTAATTATTTTAAAAGGATAGCTGGGTTCAAATTTGGGCTTTTAAATTGATTGTTTCTATGTGGCCTTTCCCCTTTAGGCCTCAGTCTCCTCAGCTATAAAATGAGTGTTGGATTAGATGATCTCTGAGGCCCCTTTCAGCTCTAAATCTCAAGTGAAATGCTTTGCTTAAATAGATAGTAGGTTCTGAGTCAAAGTAGTGATGGTCATGTGAATACAGAATGTCAGAAGAGGAATCAATCAATCAACAAGTATTTATTAAGCAGACACTGGTCTAGGCACTGGGAGAAAGAGACAAAAAGAAAAACAGTTACTATCCTGAAAGTTTTTATTTTATTGGGGGAGGCAACAAGTACATTGTTGTTGTTAAGTCCTGTCCGAATCTTTGTAACCCCATGAACCACAGCATGAAAATAATATCCATGGGGTTTTCTTGGCAAAGATCTTGGAATGGTTTGCCGTTTCCTTCTCCAGCAGATTAAGGCAAATGGAGGTTAAGTGACTTGTCTAGGGTCACACAGTTAGTAATTGTCTGAGGCTACATTTGATCTCAGGTCTTCCTGATCCGGGTCTCTATCTTCTGAGTCCCCTAATTGCCTCCAAATACATAAATACAAGATACGTTTTGAATGGAAAGCTATAGTAGCCGGCAGCAGCATGTATAATGTGACCTTTGAGGTAAGCTTTGAAGGGAGTTTGGAGGCCATGGAATTCACTGCGTACCTGAACAAGAATCCCCTCTTGAAGACTTCTAGTCTTGAGGCAACAGTAGACAGAGCTGTGGGTGAGGAGTTAGGAGTTCAAATCCAACCTTCAGACTCTAGCTGTGTGATCCTGGGCAAGTGGCTTAACTCTTCTCTGCCTCGGTTTCCTCAAATGGCGATCAGATGGCCCCTACCTCCCAGAGTTGTTGTGGGAATAAAATGAGATAATTGTAAAGTATTTGGCAAATAGTAGGTGCTACATAAATGCTAGTTACTATTATTCCAGTGAGAGAAAATTTCTGACTCCCCGAGGCAGCTCAACCTACTTTTAAATAACTTTGATCATGAAGCAGTTTTTCTTGACATCAGACCTAAATCTGCTTCTCTGCAGTTTCTACTCATTATTCCCAGTTCTAGGGTCATAATAACAATGATTTGTACGTATAAGGCTTTATGGTTCGAAAACCACTTTACACACATGATCTCTCTTGATCCTGCCAACAGCCCCGTGAGACAGGTACTATTTATTATTAACTCTCTTTTAGAGATGAGAAAATTGAGGGTAAGTGATTATTCAGGGTCATACAACTAGTAGACACCTGGGGTGGGAACGCGGTGCATAGAGCACTGGGCCTGGAGCCACAAAGACTGAATTCAAATTCTGCTTCAGACACTTAGCAGCTGTGTGACCCTGGGCAAGTCATTTATCCTCTGTCTCAGTTTTCTCAGATGTAAAATGGAGATCATGCTGATCAAAGGAGACAACATTTGTAAAATGACACGCAGTAGGTGCATAATAAATGTTTCTTCCCGTGCCTCACTTTGGCTCCAACTTCGATGTTCTTGTATGTGATAGGAGAACGTTGGTGATTTTGAATGTGGCACTTTAGTTCATGTGGGAGATGTGATTTCTGTTTGGCACACAGAGAAAGACAGAGAGGCAGAGATAGACAGAGAGACAGAGAGACAGAGAGCATAGACTTTGAATGGAGAAGGATCTACCCCCAGAGCCACAGTTTTGTGGGAAGGAGCAGATGTTCCAACAGAGCCATTGATTCCTGACACTTATACCAAAGTGACTGCTTAGAGGAGAGACCACTCTCCTATTGCTTGAGCTGAGACTTCGTCTTGCTCCCGAGTCACAGAGCTCCTAATTCTTGTATATTCTATCTATATAACTTCCCCAGTCACTGTTTTTCTTTTTGTTTTGACAAATATGTTTGCTCAGCGTCTGTGATTGTCTTTTGTATAATAAGTGTTTTGGGGGAAGGAAAATAAAATGACAGAGATTAAGCTAGCTGCTATCCTTTTGGTCTAGGGCAAAACTACTTCAGGGGAATGACCAGGGAAAATGGTTTTCATCCTGAACCCCAAAAGAATACCATACCCCTAGGCTGAAAGGACCAATGTGTGTATATATGTGCATATATATATACACACACATACATGCATGTGTGTATATGTATTTATATGTATGTGTGTATGCATAATTTTTGCCCTATATCTATCTCTCTTGAAGATAAAGAGGCTTTAAAGGGTGGTCACCCAATCATGGTATACATCCTATTTCCCCCAAAGGTAGAAATGATCATCTAATAAAAATACTTGGCTAAACACACTTAGATTTCTGACTAATAAAATGAGCACACCTTTTTCCATGTTGACTATCCACACCAGAAAATTTGAGAATGTCTATTGAATATTATCTGGACTATGGTAGACAGCGCTTGGGCTACAGTTTATCTCAATATAGTGACCCTTATTCATTGAACATACAGCACAAAGTAGTGGAAAGAGTGTTGGACTTGTGGTCAGAGGACCTGAATTTAAATCCTTGCTTTCATACTTACTACATATGTGACCTTAGGCAAGTTGTTGCTCTCTCTGGGCCTCAGTTTCCTAATCTGTAAAATGAGAGGGTTGGGCTAGATCAGGGGTGGGGACCCTGCAGCCTCAAAGCCACATGTGGCCCTCTAGATCCTTGAGTGTGGCCCTTTGACTGAATCCACACTTCATATAACAAATCCCTTTAATAAAAGAATTCGTTCTATAAAGCTTTGACTCAGTCAAAGAGCCACACTCAAGGACCTAGAGAGTTACATGTGGCCTGGAGACTGCAGCTTTCCCACTTCTGAACTAGATCATTGATAAAGTACCTTCAGCTCTGAATCTAGGATGAACTGTCCCCATGGACCAATTAGGTGGATAATTATAGAATTATGGTCAGAACTAGAGGGAACCTTAAGAAGACAGACTGTTAGAAATGGAATAGTTTAAATATCATAGGATAGTTTTAAAACATTTTTATTGATAGCTTTTGTTTTTATGTCACATATTTTTCCTCCTGGATTCCTCTTCCTTGCTCCTAGAGAGTCATCCCTTACAGAAAAGGATTGTTAAAAGAAGAAAAAAAAGTACAGCAAAAACAATCAACACTTGGAAAAATTAGGACATTGTATTCAATGTTTCACACTCATGGATGCCCCCACCTCTTCAAAGGACTGGAGGAGGAAGGGAAGTATTTTTTAATATATCTGTTTTGGATCCAAGGTTATAATTTTGTGATGTTCACTTTAGATTGTTTTGTGGTTGTTGTGTCTGCTTTCATTGTAGCCTTTGTGCATGTTGTCTTCTTGTCTCTGCTTACTTCACTCTGCATCAGTTCATGTAAGTCTTTGCACTCTTCTCTGTCATCATTTCATTGCTTCTTGCAATATCATCATATCTAGTCCATTACGTTTGCATTCCACAATTTGTTTATTCATTCCCCAGTCTATGGGCGTCTTCTTTGTTTCCAGTTCTTTGCAACTACAAAAAGTGCTTCTGTGAATATTTCGGTGCAGATGGAGATTTTCTTTGTGTCATTGACCTCGGTAGGGCATATGCCTAGCAGTGGAATCTCTGAGTCAAAGGGTCTGATTATCTTAGTCCCTGTAGTTGCATAACTCCAAAGGGTATTCCAGAACAGTTGTACCAATTCACAGCTCTACCCACAAAGCTTTGGTGTCAGTCAACTAGCATTCGTGAAGCATCTATTCAAGCCAGGTATTGTGCTAAGCTTTCTCCAGTTCCTTCCATGTGAATTATTCCCATATTATGTCATTTTTATTATTGGCCATTCTGAGACAAAAAAACCTCAGGGGTTATTTTGATTTGAATTTTTCTTGTTAGTGATTTGGAGCATTCTTTCATATGCTATTAATAGTTTGTAATTCTTTTTTAGATAACTGTTTGAAGAACATAGATTATAGCAAGGGTGGGGAACCCGTAGCCTCAGTGCCACTTGTGGCCCTCTAGGTCCTCAAGTGTGACCCTTTGAAGGATGTTGAGGCTGCAGGTTCCCCACCCCTGGCCTTAGAACACAGAATGTTAAAACAGAATGCTAGAGTTGGGGGGACCTTAAAATGAACCTTAGAACCTAGAAAATCTTAAGCTAGAAAGAACCTTAGAACATAGGCCCTGAGAAACTATTTGGTCAAATCCCAAGGATGACACCATTAGCCCCAAACAAGGTAAGCAACCTGTCCAATCTGCTGGGCAAAGAAAGGAGCAATTGGCCAGGAGAGAACAGGGTTTGGGGGGAGGGAAGAGCCACATACTGCGCAGTCCTATGCTGTGAATATAGAAATGAAGTACTCTCAGAAAAATGTTGCCCCTCTTGGGAAATAATGCTAAATGCATAGCACTTCAACAGAAGCACATAGTAGGCTTAAAATATTGCTTCTTCTTTGCTTGAGAGAGGCAGTCTGATAAGTCAGAATGAAAGAGGCTTGGAGACCTAGATTCTGTCTCTATTTGACTATTTTTCAGGACTTCCCTCTCTAATCTTTAGCTCTAATTTTATTTAAAGTGAGAAGTTTGGACTCCATAACCTCTCCCATCTTTTCTAATTCCGGTGATCTATATTCTAAGGCCTTTCTCAGTTCTGATATCCTATGTTCTAAGAGACCTCCCAGTTTTGATATTCTAGACTCTAAATTACTCTAAAGCTCTTCCAGCTCTGACATTTTGTGTTCTAAGTCCTTCCTACCTCTGACATTCTCTATTCTAAGTATCCTCCCAGCTCTGACATCCTGTGTTCTAAGGGCCCTCCCAGCTCTGACATCCTGTGTTCTAAGGGCCCTCCCAACTCTGACATCCTGTGTTCTAAGGGCCCTCCCAACTCTGACATCCTGTGTTCTAAGGGCCCTCCCAGCTCTGACATCCTGTGTTCTAAGGGCCCTCCCAGCTCTGACATCCTGTGTTCTAAGGGCCCTCCCAGCCCTGACATCCTGTGTTCTAAGGGCCCTCCCAGCTCTGACATCCTGTGTTCTAAGGGCCCTCCCAGCTCTGACATTCTCTATTCTAAGTATCCTCCCAGCTCTGACATCCTGTGTTCTAAGGTTCCTTTTAGCTTTAATACTTTATTCTTAGTTATCTACAGTCCTCTCCAAAATCTGACAATGTGTGTTCCAGGGTTCCAACGGACAGTTCTATGGTGCTTTAAAGTTTTTGTTGTGATATACACATACTCTATAAAAAATGGGATATAACAGATAACAACATAAGGTTTCAAACTTCTACAAGGTAGAACAGTGTAAATGCTGTTAGGAAGGTTGGAGATTTCATGCTGAGGCTATTTGGGGATCAAGGGAGTAGAAGGATTTCTCTAACCCAGCTGAAGGTGGAGACCTCTGCCCACCTAGGGTCAGTAGGTTTGTTTTGACTGGGAGTGGGGGGAGAGACATTTTGAACTGACAAGGCATGATAGTTGTCTTTAAGTATTTGAAGGCCCAACATGTCAAAGAGGTTTTATTTGCTTGGCCCCAGAGTCAAATCAGCAAGCATTTAATAAGTGTCAGGCTCTATGCTAACTTCTAGGGATACAAAAAAAAAGAGAGAGAGAGAGTGAGAGAGAGAGAGAGAGAGAGGGAGGGAGAGAGGAAGTTGTACAAAGGTAGGGTTAGGCTTCGTGGAAGGAAACAGGAGCTGTCCAAAAGTGGGATGAGCTAGTGGTGGGTCCTTCACTAGAAAGTTTCAGACCAAGGCTGTATACCCATTGATTTGGAGTTGGAAGGGATCATGGAGGCCATTGAGCCCAACCCCCTTCACTTTATAGGTGATGTAACTGAGATAATATCAGAGATATTAAGAGAATTTCCCAGAGTCCCAACATTAATAGATATCTAAGTCCAGATTGGAACCCCGTCTTTCAGACTCTAGTTCCTAGGTGAGTCCACTGAGCCACACTGTCTCTACCATTGTCTATGTGGAGGACAAGATTTGTGTTCAGGCATAGCTTTGGTTACATGGCTTCTGAAGTCTCTTGTGATTCAGTCATTCCTGGGATTTAGTCAGTCAACTAACATTTGCTAAGTACATATGTGTCAGGCACTGGGTAACAACATGCAAACAACTGTGTACAGACAAGGTATAGACAAGATAAGGAGGTGATCAACAAAGGGAAGGCACTAGCTTTGAGGGGAGTGGGAAAGTCTTCCTGTGGAAGGTGAGGCTTTAGGGGACTTGAAGGAAGTCAGAGAAGTCAGGAGATGGAGAGCAGGAAGGAGGGTGAGAATTCCAGGCATGGGGGTCAGCTCATGAAATCTCTCAGTTGGGAGATAGAAGGTCTTATCTGAAGAAGAACAACAAGGATGTCAGTGTCACTGGTTCATAGAGTATGACAGTGGTTCTCAACCTTCCTACTGCCATGACCCTTTAATACTCATATGTGGGTGGACCTGCCTGGAGATGGATAGAGGAGTGGTGTCTCAGTTCCTAAGACCATCGGAAATATGTTTTCCGATGGTCTTAGGTGACCCTTGTGACTCCTGTGAAAGGGTTGTTCGACCTCCAAAGGGGTTGCGACCCACAGGTTGAAAACCACTGGAGTATGAGGGGGAGAGGCAAGTGTAAGAAGACTGGAAAGGGAGGAGGGGGCTAGATTATGAATGCTAAAGGGAGGGTTTCATATTTGACCTTGGAGGTGATAGGGAGCCTCTGATGTTTATTGAATAGGGGTGATGTGGTCAGACTTAAGAAAGATCACTTTAATGGAGGATGGAGGGACTTGTGGCAGGCAGACCAATTAGCAGCTACTGTAATAGTCCAGACATGAAGGGTTGAGGGCCTGCCTGTATCAGGGTGGTGGCTGTGTCCAAGGAGATTCTGAAAACTGAGCAAGCAGACAGCTTCATGACTGGCAGCACAAAGATTCCCAAAATATTTTTGGGAAAGATGAGGATTATAAAAAGGCCATCTGGATAGTGCAGAGGACTGTACTTGTACGTCTCTGGATTGTCATCACCTAATCTCCTTCCTTACTGAACATCCATTGAAAGAAGCTCATTTTGGAGAACAAACCTATGGAGAGAAGGCCAGGAAAGACAGAAATATCTCCCAACTTAAATGAAATCCATTAGACAGGATGCCACAGGACAAAAAATGGGCTGTGTGTGTGTGTGTGTGTGTGTGTGTGTGTGTGTGTGTGTGTAACCTTTGTTCTGGAGAGCTTTTTGTTTTAAAAAAAAAAAAAAGTTAATTCCCAAGTAGAGAAAGTCAGGGGACGGGGAATCTCCCTGCAGAATTCAATGAAAATTTTCCCTCTACACTTACAGGTTCAATGGCCCCAGTGTTCTGTATTGGGGGAATTTGTGTTTGGACAAAGAGAAGGAAAGCTCCCCTACTAAACGTTATGCTCCACAGTTTCCCATCCAGTCTCTCCCTCTCCCTCCTTCCCACATCTTCTCCTTCCCTGGTGCTCGCTCTCCCTTACCTTCTTTCTTACCTTCCTTCTCTCCTCTCTCCTTTCTTCCTCTTCTTCCTTTTTCCTTTGCCCTGATATGATATTAAAGACAATGGCTTTGCAGTCAGAGGAGGTGGGGTTAAATGCTGCCTCTGACTATGTGAGCTTGGACAAGTTCCTTAACCTCTCCGGGTCTCAGGTAGCTCATCTGTAAAATGGCAGGGTTGGCTTAGATGGTGTCTGATGTTGCTTTCAGTCCTAGAGATCTGCTAGTATGATCCTCCTTCCCGAAATCTCTCTCTCTCCCTCCCTCCCATCTCCTTGTGCTCCTTACACGCTCTTCCTTTCTCTGTTCATTTAGGTAAGTGAACTCAATCTTAAGAATTATTTTTGGTTACATCTTGAAATCATGGAATCACAAAGTGCTAAAACGAAATAACCTTAGGACCTAGAATGTCAGAATGAAAGAGGCCTTAGAATATTGGGTGTCACGCCATCTTGGTGTAGGGGGAGGGAAAGGAAGGGGAGAAAATTTGGAACTTAAAATCTTATGGAAGTGAATGCTAAAAACTAAAAATAAATAATTAATATTAAAAAAAAAGAACATTGGGTGTCAGAGCTGGAGATGGGGACTTCAGCTTTGGCATATTGAATATCAAAGTTGGGAAGGCTCTTAGAACCTAGAGTGTCATAGGTAGAAGAGATCTTAGAATACTCTAGATCAGTAGTTCTCAACCTTCCTAATGCCACGACCCTTTAATACAGTTCCTCATGTTGTGGTGACCCCCCCCAACCATAAAATTATTTTCATTGCTATTTCATAACTGTAATTTTGCTACTGTTATGAATCTATGCGTTATGCAGGATGTATTTTCATTGTTACAAATTGAACATAACCCACAGGTCGAGAACCACTGCTCTAGATGCTCAAGAAACTTCTGTGGCTCCCTCTTGCCTCTAGGCTAAAATACAAAATCCTGTGTTTGACATTTAAATCCCGTCTCATTCCTATTTTATACCTTCCTCTTGTACTCCAGAAGAGCCAAATTGGCTGTCTTAGCCTTCTTCCCCCTGCCTCTGTATGAACTGTTCCTCATGTCTGGAATATACTCCTGCCTTACCTTTGCCTCTTAGAACCTCTAGCTTCTTTTCTTTTCTTTTTTTGGCTTTTTGGAGGGCAATTGGGGTTAAGTGACTTGCCCAAAGTCACACAGCTAGTAAGTGTGTCAAGTGTCTGAGGTCAAATTTGAACTCAGGTCCTCCTGACTCCAGGGCTGGTGCTCTGTTCACTGTGCCACCTAGCCACCCCTTCTAGCTTCTTTTAAAGGCTCAACTCACACACCACCTCTCCATGAGGTCTTTCTCAAAACCTTGAAATTACTCCTTCCTCTCTCCACCCTAATTACACTGTATTTATTGCATATATATTTTATTTTTATTTATCTAAATCTATATGTTTTATTTATTTATTTATCTGTAACATCAAATATAAGCTCCTTGAGGCTGGGGACTATTTCATTTTTCTCTTAGCACAATAACAAAAGGTTTAATGAGCCCTGGTGCTTACCAATCACCAACCCCAATTCTGGAGGATCAAACATGTCCCTCACCTCCTAACGAATGATCTCAGAGGACAGATCCAGTCCTAATTTTTTCACTACGTGGCCAATATGGGAATTTTGTTTTGTTTGACTCTACGTGTTTATTACATTTTCCTTGCTTTCTCATTAGGGCTAGGGTAGGAGGAGAAAGGAGAGAATGTGTATCTGGAAATATAATGGAATTTAACCTTCAGTGTGCCACCTGCACAATGAGAGCAGCCCCTGGCATGGTAGAGAGAGCCAGCCAGTAGCCAGGAAACTGGGAGGTCAGGTTTCCTTTTAGGTTCTGGTTTACATGAACTGGATTACTTTGAGTAGCTTACTTGGTCTCTCAGTGTGACTCCAGGCTTCGTTCTAAGACTTTATATAGAAGGATAATTAGAATAAAGGGAGTGTCCTCCTTGGGAGCTCCTCTTACCAATGATATCAAAGATCTGGTTCAAAAAGGGATGAAGTAGGTGAACCCCTGCCCTCCTGGGCTTCCTTTAAGACTAAGTTCAAGGGCCACCTTCTTTGTTCAGGAGTCCGTGTCTTACTCCCTCCCCAACTGCTAGAGCTTTCCCCTCCTGAGGCTACCTTCTGTCTACTTTCCATGCACCAATTTACATGCTGTCTCTCCCGTTAGACTGTAACATCCTGGTGGGCAGGAACTGTTTTTACCTTTCTTTGTACTCCCAACTCAGGTGGCATGGGGATAGAAGACTTGGAGTCAGAAAGACCTGAGTTCAAATCCAACCTCATAATGACCCTGGGACAAGTCACTTAATTTCAACCTATCTCAATTCCCTTATTCATTTGTACAATGGGGACAATGATAGCACCTATTTCCAAGGATTGTTATGAGGATCAAAAGAGATTATTTGTAAAGGGATTTACAAATCTTAAGGAACTATATAAATAATAGCTATTATTAATATTAGGGGCATTTAGGTGGCTCAGTGGATAGAATGCCAGTCCTAGAATTAGGAAGATCTGAGTTCAAATCTAACCTCAGATACTTATTAGCTGTGGGACCAGGGTCACTTATCCCTGTTTGCCTCAGTTTCCTCATCTGTACAATGAGCTGGAGAAGGAAATGGCATCTCTACCAAGAAGACCCCAAATGTCAAATGTCATGGACTCCATGGGGTCGTGGAGAGTCAGATGGGACTGAACAACAACAACAACAATTATTATTATTTTGGTGTCTGGAACATAGCACTTAATAAATTATCAGTTACCTCCCTCTCAAGGACCTCATGAAAGAATCCAATGAAGTAAAGGATTGAAGTTCTCTGGGAAAGTCTCAGAATTGTTGCTGTCTTCCTCTCTGAGGCTTCTTCTGCTAAGGTAAGCTGCAGCTACTCCAAACTAAGCAAGTACCAGGCAAAATTCCCAGACAGGAGGTCAGGAGACCTGGGACTCTCCTTCTTATTCCAATCCAATCAATCCAACAAGTGTTTATTAAGCTCATTGCCACTAACTTGTTGAAAGTCATTTTTCCTCTTTAGGCCTCAGCTTCCTTATCTGTAAAAATGGAGTAAAACATATCTTTATTCTGCCTCTGGCCTAAAGCTTTTGTGAGAAGCTCATGAAATAAAGGATATGAAATAAAGACCATTTGCTATGTCATCATCATGACCAAGCTTGGCCCAGAACAAGAAAAAAAAAAAACAAAAAACGAGAAGTCGAAAGCCATCCATCCTCTGCAGGGGAAAAGGGATCCAAATGTGGAAAAATATATATAAATGTCAGTCTTTTTGCTGAACTAATGCTCTCTATAGTGTTACCAGTGATCTCAGCTGCACAATTGCATAGCCCTTTCTAAATATTCAGCCTTCAGCCCTGTCAATCACCCCCTCCTCTCGAATGCTTTCTCTTTTCTCCCTTAAGATGCTCATCCTTGAATCTTTAAGAAGGGCAAAAGTCTTTCTTCACATGGGCCCTTCCTACCTCTCCAGTTTTCTTACCTCTCTCCGTCCCACCTACTTTGAGATCCAGTGACTCTGGCTTCCTTGTTGTCCTTTATAGGACACTCCATCCCTTCACCAGCTCCATGAGTTTTCAGTCACTGTCCTCCATCCCTGGAATTCTTCCCCACTTCTTCTCTGCCTCCTGGCTTCCCTGGCCTCCTTCAAGTCCCAGCTAAAATCCGGTCTTATACAGGAAGCCTTTCTGAATCTCTCTCAGTTTTGATCTCTTCCCTCTCAGATTATCTCCAATTTATTTTTTCTCTATCTCATTTGGATGTAGTTGCTTACATCTGGTCTCCCTGATGAGATGGTGAGAGCAGGGACCAGGTTTTATTTGTGTGTTTTGCTCTCTTTGCATTCCCAGAGCTTAGCACAGCACCCTTAGTGCATAGGACATGTTAAGTAAATGCTTAATAAACTGATTGGCAGTAACTTTTTGTTGATTTGCTGACTTGACTTTTCCTGAGAAAGATTGCTCCTTCTCAGTCTCTTTTGCTGGTCTTCATCCAGGCTTGGTCCACTAAACCATGGGTGTCTCCCATGGCTTTGTCCTGAACCCCCTTCTCTTCTCTCTATGTCTTTTCTCTCAATGGTCCAACTACCATATCTTCAATTACTACATCTCTACAGAAGATTCCCAAATCTATACAAGTATCCATAGTCTCTCTCCTGAGCTCATCTCCCCTTTCCAACTGCCTCTTAGCTGTCTTGAGCTAGATGTCCCATAGACATCTCAAACTCAATATGGGCACAACAAAACTCATCTTCTTTCCCTTTAAACCCTCCCTTCTTCCTAACTTTCCTATTAGCGTTGAGAACCCCAGCATTCTCCCAGTCACCCAGGCTAATAACCTGTGGGCCACCACCAACTCCTCCTCACCTCATGTATTCAATCTCACCAGATCTGGTTGTTTCTACCTCCGCAGCACAATACCTTGAAAACAATTAGTGCTTAATAAATGCTGCTTATTGACTGACAGCATCTCTTGTATAAAGCCTCTTCTCTTGACTCATAGCTGCCATCTTGGTGTAAGTCTTCATCATCTCTCTCATGGACTATTGCAAAAGTCTTCTGGTTGGTCTTCCTTCCTCAAAGTCGCCATCCACATTGACCCATCCACCATTCAACTGCCAAAGTGATTTTTCTAAAGGAAAAATTTAATCACATCACTCCACCTTCCCATTCAGAAAACTCCAGCAGCTCCCTGTTACTGCCAGATTGAACAGCTGGCTTCTAAAGCCCTTCACCCTAAAGTCTAGACCAGGGGTGGGGAGCCTGTGGCCTGGAGGCCACATGTGGCTTTCTAGGTCCTTGGGTGAGCCCTTTTGACTGAGTCCAAGTTTTACAGAACAAACCCTTTTATTAAGGGGATTTGTTCTGCGAAGTTTGGATTCAGTCGAAGGGCTGCACTTGAGGACCTAGAAGACTAAATCACATGGCCTTGACCCCGAAGGTTCCCTACCCCCGGTCTAGAACTTTTCTGTCTTTCTGGTCTTCTTATATTCTACTTCCCTCCATATATTCTGTGACCCAACAATACTGGCCTTCTTGGGGTTCGTTCATACATGGTACTACACCAGGCCGCTTCACTGGCTACACCCTATGCCTGGAGTACTCTCCCTCCCCCTCTATGGCCCCCAGCTTTTCTGGCCTCCCTCAAGACACAACTCAAACCTTGCTTTTTTCCATAGGACTTTCCTGCCCTTATCTCTTGCCTTCTCTTTGAAATTAAGTCCAAAGTATCCTGTCTATGGCTTGCATCTATGTAGTTATTTCCTGGTGTTTCCTCCATTAGACTATGAGTCCCTTGAGGGCAAGGACGATGTTTTTCTCTTTCTTTTCATCTCCAGTACTTAGCACAGCGCCCAGTGTATAATAATTGCTTAATAAATATTTGCTGACTAACTGACCATTTTAATCTTTATAATAAGGGGTGGCTCTCTGGGTAGGGAAGGAATATATACATATAAATATAGCTAGATGTAGATGTATAGCTGAATGAGTTAAAGAATGAATGAATAATAAAGCATTTATTAAGTATTTGTTATATGCCAAGCATGTGTTATGCCCTGGGAATAAAAAGCCAAGAGCAAGACAGTCTCTGACCTTAAGAAGGTCATTCCAATAGGGAGAGACGACACATATGGGGCTATGGTGGTCAGGGTGGGGTATTTTGGCATGGAAAATGAGAGGCCCACAGGGGAGTAAGCTGACACATCTTTTCCAGTGGGAATGGAAGAATTCACTTGCTTATGGTTCCAGAGCTGGAAAGGGGAATGGAGTGGGGTCAGGAAGGACACAAGCCATGGCAGGCTAGAAGGTCCGGGTGTAAAGAGAAGCATGCCTGGGCTGGTTAAATATAGCAGGCTATGTGAGACACTCACCAATCGGACAGTATGGTTCCATTGAGGGAATTCTTGAGCTGAGCTGGTTAAGTCTCCCAGGGCATGGTCTCTGGTCAAGAAGGGTAGACAGCAGGCCTAGTTGGCAGGTCACTGGGGTGTAAAGGTGATAAAAAAGACTTAGCAATAAAAATTTTAAGTCTATGTACATTTTAAGATCATAGGATTTAGCATTAGAAGAGGCCGTAGAGATCATTTGGTCATTTTAACTTTTTGAGCCTCAATTTCCCCTTCTGTAAAATGCTCAAAATAATACTTGTACTCCACCGTATCTCACTGGGTTGCTATGAGACAAATGCTTTGGAAACCTTCAAGAAATGATGATCCGGAGCCAGGGGAAGGGAAGAAAAGGCCTTCTGAGACAATGCTTGGCGTCTCTCTGGGCTTGGACTGGATTCTGCCTTGGCTCCAGACTCCCAGGGTCCGGACGGTGGGGGAGGGCTTGGGGAAAGTGAGCCTGCCAGAGAATATAATTTACCAGCCAAACAGGAAACAGCTAGGGCTGGCCAAGAGTGCCCCCCTGCCAGAGCTCTGGGGGCACAGGGCCAGCAGAGGTGTGCAAGAAGCAGAGGTTGATGGGGAGATGAGAAAAGCCAGGGCCCAGCCAGGAGACGGATCTGCAAACTGTTGGCGCTCCTGTGCTGAGCTCTGTCCCCAGGGCAGTTCACCCTTCTGGAGCCCACAATGAGAATATCATTAAGGACCCTGAAACAGTTCTGGGTCACATCTTTGACCTCAGGAATGTTCATCTGGCTTCTGCTGGAGCTGGAGCCTAGGATCTACACTTAGAGCCAGGAAAGGGGTCTTAGAGACCATTTAGTTCAAGTGACTTGTCGGGTCACATTCGGAGTAAGAGGCAGAACTGGGCCTGGAGCCCCGGTCTCCATCTCTATCCCAGGCGTTTTCTCTGGCTGTTCCTCCATGCTTGGACCAGTCTCCCATCTCCAGTCCTATTGACCTCTCTGGCTTCCGTTAAGTCCCAACTAAAATCCACTCTTTTAATAGAAGCCTTTCCCAACCCCTCTTAATAGCAGTACCTTCCCTCTGTTCATTAGTTCCTGTCTATCCTATACATAGCTTGCTTTGTATATATTTGTTCCATGTGGTCTCCCCCATCTGATTGTAAGCTCCTTGAGAGCAGGGACAGTCTTTCTGTCTCTTTTTGTATCTCCAGCACAGTGCTTGGCACATACTTAAAGAATTTGAACTTTACCCTATAGACAATAGGGAGTCATTGAAAATTCTTGAGCTTGGGAAGCAACTTGGTTAGAACTGTGCTTTTGGACAATTATTCTGGCCAGAACCCAGGATGGGATTTGAGGGAGAAAGACTGGAGGCTGATAGATTGCTCAAGAGGTTAACTCTTTGTTGTCCCTCGGAGTTTTGGCTTGGTCATCTAGGCCAGATTCCAGGGGTCTCATCCTTTGCCTTTTTGTATTTGCTTTTTGTTTGTTTGTTTGTTTGTTTGTATCTCCAACACTTTTAGCACAGCATCTGGCACACAATAGGCCTTTAACAAAGGTTTATCCATTGATTGGCTCCAGAAACAAGACTCTTTCCACTGCACTGTGTTTGCCAGGTTCTCTCCATGGCCTAATAGGAAGTAAAACTGACAACTGTATTTTAACTATGTAAGCCCAATGCATAGTCACAAATCATTAGTGTTTTCTGCAAGGAGTAAGGCCAGAATATCATCATTCCCATTTTACAGAGACTCAGAACGGTCCCAGGATCATAAGAATTAGATCTGGAAGGAATCTTAGAGGTTATTGAAGCCCAATTGCCTTATTTTGCAGATGAGTAAACTGAGGCCTAAGAGAAGTGAGGTGACCTGCACTAGGTTACAGAGGGAATAAGAAACAGAGGCTAGATTTGAACTCAGGTCCTCTAACTCAAAACATTGCTTTCTTAATAGCTCTGCATCTGGTGCAATGATTTTCTTGCTGTTGCTTGGCTGATAAGTAGATTCATCAATTCGATCAAGGAATTCGCTATTCCTCTAACAAAACAGCCCATCTCCTGCCTCTATGCCTTTGCCCAGGCTGTGTCCTCCCATGCTCTCCCTCCTCCCCTCTTCCTCTAGCTCCATTCAAGGCTTAACTCAGGTGCTCCCAAAGACCTTTGCTCAATTCCACCCCCACCTCCCAGTTTTTAGGGTTTTCCTCCCCACCCTGTACAGGGAACTCCCAGTATGGAAATTCTCTCTTAAGATGGAGGTAGGCAATGTATCTGTTGTAATCTTAGACAGTGGCCTGGAGGCACAAAGAGGGTAAATTGCCCTTTTATGTTTCATTTTAACGCACTAATGAATTGCCTGTTCTGGACCAGCACAGTGTTAGGTACTTAGAATCAAAGTGTTCTCTGTCTTTGAGTTGCCTTCATCATAATGTAAATGGGGAGAAGTGGGAGGGATGTGGAATCCCACAGTTAGGTTAGATTTGTCAGACACAAATCTTCAACTAAGGCCCTTCTGATTCCAAAACTGGCCCTCTGTCCTTTAAGCCAGATGAAACCACAGGCCTGGGAATCCCTTCCTTCCTTTAAACGTTGACATGACACATAGTCACGACTCCCCCCAACCCCCAAAATGTCTGGTTTGTATAGAAATTATGTGCTAGGGCCTTGAGGGACTAAGCACTTACTTAGCACCTACTATATGCTTTGGGCTAAGGATACAAAGAAAGCCAAAGATAGTTCTCTCAAGGAGCTCCTAGCCCAAGGTTATGTGTGTACAGGGGTGTGGGGAAAGGTGTAGGAGACACCATGCAAGCAACTGACTATGTGCAAGCAAGATAGATATAGGATGAACTGGAGATACTCTACTGAGGGAAGGCACTAGATTTAGGGGATCAGGAAAGGTTTTTCTTCTCTCTTTTTGGGGAGGATGAAATTGGGGTTAAGTGACTTACCCACAGTCACACAGCTAGTAAGTGTTTGAGCTGGATTTGAACTCAGGTCCTCCTGCTGTTCCAGAACTGCTCTATCCACTATACCACCTAGCTGCCCTAAAGGCTTCTCTCTTAGAAATTAGGATTTTAGCTAGGACTTGAATCCAGCTTCTGCCATCTGTCTGCTGAGAGCTCTTGGGTAAGTCACTAACCTTTCAAATGCCCCAGGCAACTGTCTAAGATTCTAAGTTACAGGACAATTGTTTCCCTACACCAGAGATATCACAGGTCTAGATAAAAAAGAAATCCTGAGTACCATTAGAATTGCCCGATTTTTCACTGTATGATAGCTTGGGCACTTTTCTGTATACCACATGGTCGTACCAGGGAGATGATATGCATGAATGCTTTGCGTAAAGGGCAGCTAGTATATTGTTATTATTCATTATTAATTACTATTACCACAGCTAGTGAAGGGAAAAGAATCCTTGCCCCAGAGTCACAAATTCCAGGATTAAGTCTCCCATTTGCCACTTACTTAGTGGTAAAGTGTAAAAGTCATTTTTTTCCCTTGGACCTCAGTTTCTCCACCTCTTATAACAACGATAGTACTTGAAGGCTTTTCCTTGGAATCTTTGTAAGAAAATTATTTTGTAACCCTTAAAGGGCCCTTCTCTACCACCAGGCCCTTCAAGAATGGGTGGACAAAACGTCTTCCATGTTTGAGTAGATAGATAGTCTGCACAAGTTGCCGTGACAAAAAAAAAAAAATTGTCACCTGGTGGCCAACCCTGTGGTTTAGGAGACTGTAGGCTGGCTGGAAGTCAGGAGACCACGGTTCTAATGTCTCCATAAATACTAAATGTGGGACGATGAACATCACTTCCTCTCTGGTCCTCAGCTTTCTCATCTATACAATGGGATCATATATCTGAGTTCAAATCCTGTTTCTAATGCTTACTACCTGTATGACCCTGGAGGAGTCACTTAACTTCCCTCTGTTTCCTTACCTGTAAAGTGAGGTGCCTTCGCTCTGCTGATTATTACCGGTTTATCCTGCAGGTAGCTTACTTGTACAATGTTTCTGGCGTGTCATCATTCCCTTTGGACTGTGAGCTCCTGGGGGCTGGGACGGGTTTTTGCCCTTCTTTGTATTCCCGGCCCTTAGCACACTGCCTGGCACATGGTAAGTGTTTATAAATGTTTATTGATTGATTAATAGGTGGCATCTGACAGCCCTCCCGCTTTTGACCTGAGCCCTTTATAAGATCCCATGACCTGCACATCACAGGATGGTAGGGAAATCAGAAGCCATTTAGCGCCCCCTCCCATGTTACAGATAAGTGGACTAAGGGTCGGAGAGTGGAAGTACCCTGTCTAAGGTCACACAGACATTCAGTGGAGAGCTGGGATTTGAACCCAGGTTCACAGACTCCAAAGCCACTGATGTTATGCAGGCATTTTCTGAGTCAGCATCAATAGAATTACAGACTATCAGAGCTGGGAGGGCCCTTAGAACACAGGATGTCAGAGCTGGGAGGGTCCTTAGAACACAGAAGGTCACACACTACTATGCCTCATTCAGTTATTTTACGGATTAAAACCCACAGTCGACAAAAACACTTGGGGGACTTGACTGGTCCAGGATCGCGCATTCTGCGCACAGCTGAGGGTAGACTCGAACCCGGGTCCTTTGTCCCCTCAGTCCAGCGCACTCCCTCCGGACAATCCCCACTGAACCCCCCCAGCCGCTTCGGGGGTGTCTGAAGTGGGCAGAGGGGTCCCCGGTGCCCGCTGCGCTGGCCGGCGGGGCCCCGGAGCCAGGTGCGCGGAGCTGGGCAGCCAGAGACAATGCAAGCGGCCCGGGAGAGTGGGGGGGAGGAGAGTTTCGGGGCGGCGACAGGCGGGCTGCCTTTTTCTTCGTCCCCTCCCCACTCCCCGGCCGCCCTTGCAGCTGCAGGACACACAATCGGCCGCCCGACCACAGCCACCGTGCATAATTAGCTGTGGGGAGGGGGCGTCTTTCACAGGGCTCCGCTCCCCCCGCCCGCCATCCCTTGGAACCCCCTGCCCAAC
>CM053596.1:45110818-45178223 GCA_028646575.1 Pseudocheirus occidentalis
GAGGGAGGGAGATCTGGAGTGGTTTGGGGACTCTTTGATTGTGAGTGTGTGGGAAAACCAAAGGAATGTAGTTAGTCAAACCACCCTGGCAGCCAGGCGCCGAGAGGGGGGGGGAAGGAGGAGGAGAGAAAGAGAGAGAGAGAGAAGAGAGAGAGGGCTGTGCGGGCAGAGGGAATCCCAGGCCGCCCTCGGCCTTGCTCTGCTCTGCCCCAGCCTGCTCCCTGCTTACGGGCTCCCATCATCCCCAGTCCTTTCCCTCCCAATTTCCTCACCTGGGTTTTAGCTCAACTCTCTTTAGGTTTCAGGCATTCTTTATCCTGAAGCCCTTCTGGACTCTGACATCCTGTGTTCTAACTTTCAGTTCTGACAGTCTTTGTTCTAAGGATTTGACATCCTGGGTTCTAAGGTCCCTCCCAGCTCTGACATCCTGGGTTCCAAGGGCCCTCCCAGCTCTGACATCCTGGGTTCCAAGGGCCCTCCCAGCTCTGACATCCTGGGTTCTAAGGTCCTCCCAGCTCTGACATCCTGGGTTTTAAGGTCCTCCCAGCTCTGACACCCTATGTTTTAAGGGCCTTCCTAACTCTGACATCCTGTGTTCTAAGGGCCCTCCCAGCTCTCACATCTGTGTTCTAAGGGCCCTCCCAGCTCTCACATCCGGGGTTCTTACACTTTATGGTTGGAAGGACTTTCTGGTTCTGAAGTGCTATGTTATCCCCATTTTACAGATGAGGAAGCAGTGAGGTGAAGTGATTTACTCAGGGTCACATGTCAGGTAACAATCAGGCCAAGGCTTGAACCAAGATGCTGTCGTCTCTGTTTTCTTAACCTCTTTAGGGAGAGGAAACCTGACTTTGGAAAGTCAGGCTAAGGAGCCCCATCTATTCTCCAGTGCTGCCTCAACATGGCATCGAGGCAGGGGAAATCCGAAGGAGAGGCCAGAAATAGAGTAGGGAGGGGTCTTTGGAAGGCCAGGCTGGGCTCTGAAGGAGGGGGGAGTGGGAACTCCTGGTGTCCTCCAAGGATGGAGACTTTATTTTCAGCTCAGGCTAATTTTGTCTCTACCAGGGATTCCTGGCTGGAGACCAGATGTGATGGTGGAGTCTGCTCTCTTGTGGGAAATGAGGCCCCTCTATCACCCCCTACACTTTTTTCCCTGAGAATAGCTTTAATGTGGAGAGGGGAAGGGACCTGGAGCCGTGGGGAGGAGAGAGAGAAGAGGATTAGTCTTACCTCAGAGCCAGAGAATCAGGGCTAACCTTGGGTAACTGAGCTATTTGGACTTTACAGACCAATGAAGGCCGCTTTCCCAGGTCCCTGTCTGTGTAAATGGATGAGAAGTGACAAGATTGCCCAATAACTGGGAAACTGACCTCAAACCCACGCCAACAGCCTGGCCAGACACAGAATTAATAGTGGTTAGAGAGGGGACTCATTCCTTATCTTCTGGATGAGGAAACTGGAGCATTGACTTGCCCAAGGCCACATAGTTAATAGCAAAGGTCAGACTGTAACCTCTCAAACAGGACTCACGTGCTGTTCCAGGCTAGGTCTAGTCATGTTCAAGGCTAATAAAGAAGAAGGCAGCTAGGTGGTGCAGTGGTCCTGAAGTCAGGAAGACCTGAGTTCAAATTTGGCTCTCAGACCCTGTCTAGCTATGTGACTATGGGCAAGTCACTTAACCCCATTGCCTTAAAAAAAAAAATTAGTGAAGAATCCTGGGTTCTCTAAACCCCTCTGTGTCTTTGCTTTTGTGTTTTTCCCTTGTGTTTTCCAGTAAAGATTGTTTTGAAAGTTTCTATCTTTTCATTGCCTTCCCTTACTGTGTAACCTTGGGCAGGTAACCCCCCTTCTCTGGACCTCACTTTTCTCACGGATGGAACAAATATCCATCATTTTTTTTCTGGTAGCCCTAATGGTGTTATAACATTCTAGGTTCTAGGTCAGTGGTTCTCCACCTGTGGGTCACGACCCCTTTGGGATGTCGAACGACTCTTTCACAGGGGTTACAGGAGTTGCCTAAGACCACTGGAAAACATGTTTCCCGATGGTCTTAGGAACTGAGACACCGCTCCTCTATCTGTCTCCAGGCGGGTCAGGCACATACAGATATGCCCTCATACGAGTATTAAAGGTTTGCAGCATTAGGAAGGTTGAGAACCACTGGTCTAGGTTCTAGGGTCCTTTCAAGTTTACGTTTTAACAGTTTACATTCCAAGGTCCTTTTCAGTCGTATCTTGTATCACTAATAGCCTGTGTTCTAATCTTCTATTTTCTAAGATCTCTTTCGTCTTTGGCGCTGCTCTATGCTCTCGGCTGCTTTTCAAAGCTTACTTTCTATGTACTGACTGTTATTTCTTATTCTGACTTATTCTAATTGTCCTCATTTTCCATCTGAAGACACCAGGTCCTGTGACTTGATCGAGACCACACTGGTAAGCACAAGATTTGAACACAATTCCTCCTACTCCAAAGTTGCTACCCTGATCTTTTCTTTTCTTTTTTGGAGGGGGAAGGCAAGGCAATTGGGGTGAAGTGATTTGCCCAAGGTCAACAGCTAGTGAGTGTTAAGTGTCTGAGGCTGGATTTGAACTCAGGTCATCCTGATTCCAGGGCCGGTGCTCTCTCTATTCACTTTTCTAACTTTAAAATTCCATGTTTTTAATTCTTTCTTAGTTTTAGCAGTCTTTGTGCTGAAATCTCTTCCAGCTCTGATAGCCTGTAATTCTATGATTCCTACCAGAGTCCCCAGAACCAGGCCTGTCTGCACCCCCACCAAGGATGGATGCCCCAAATTGAATAGACCTGTTCAACTTTCTCATTTTTGTGACTGTCTCCAATAAATGATGCCTGTTTCTGAAAACCAAAACCAAAACCAAAACCAAAACGAAACAGAAAA
The DNA here is from genome assembly GCA_028646575.1 of Pseudocheirus occidentalis. Taxonomy (NCBI): domain Eukaryota; kingdom Metazoa; phylum Chordata; class Mammalia; order Diprotodontia; family Pseudocheiridae; genus Pseudocheirus; species Pseudocheirus occidentalis. The sequence continues at coordinate 45,113,715 of CM053596.1, forward strand.
CACTACACTCCAGTTACTGTCCACCAACCACTACCCACCTTGCTTGACCCTAGTTTCTTTCCAGTTCTAGTACTCTATGAGTCTATAATTCATACCAAATAAAAACAAATTTCCCATAGCAAAATAAAAATCATTCAAAAGAACGAACCATCCCAGAGTTGATTTTTATTCTGGTCTCCAATTTTTAAAAAATTCTTCCAGGAAAACAAAAACCCTACCATTACCCAACAACACACAGAAAGTTATTAAAAGAAAGTAAAAGTTTCACAACTAAATGCCAAGCAAATAAGACAAAACAATGCATGTACCAAGGTAAGCAGTTGAACAGGATATAAAACAAGGGGCTGGTGTTGTGAGATGAGTCATAGGACCTTCCAAGACTTTCTATTTCAGGGCCTCATCCACCCACTGGAACTTGTGGCTCTGAAAGGGGGGGAAATTGTTAACAGAGCTGCAGTTACCAATTTGGTGGCCAAGCCAAGGAAGCTGATGGGTCTGTTGGTCTCCTGTGGTGGTTTGAACTATGGACCAGAGGAGGACTGAGGCCTGCAGCAAGAAGGGAAATATTGACAAATAGAGTACTGGCCCCAGAGAATGTGAGCTCTTCGAAGGGAGGGACCATCTTCCCTTCTGGTGTCTGTACCCTTTGAGTCCCAGGACAGGATCATGCATCTAATGAACAATTAATGTGTATCAAACTAAGATTATTAAATAAATAATGAAGATTAATGTTTATTGAATGAATGAATGAAGAAGTAGGAAGCACTGGTACATTGCAAAGCATGCCTTAGGGAGGAAAAAAGGAAGGAAGGAAGGAAGGAAGGAAGGAAGCATTTATTAAGGACTTGTATACCAGACACTGTGCTAAGTGCTTCCTATCTCATTAGATCCTCACAATAATCCTAGGAGGAAGGTACTATTATAATCCCTGACTTTACAGTTGAGGAAACTGAGACAAGAGGCCAAGTGAGTTGCCCAGGATCACACAGCTAGGAAGTTTCTGAGGCAGAGTTTGAACTCAAGTGTTCCTGGCTCCAGGACCATCACTGCTGGTCTAGCAGGTAGAGCACAGGGCCTGGAATCAGGAAGACTCATCTTCCTGAGGTCAAATCTTCCCTCAGACACTTACTAGCTGCGTGACCCTGGGCAAGTCACTTCACCCTGATTGCCTCAGTTTCCCCATGTGGAAAAGGGAATGGCAAAGCACACCAGTATCTCTGCCAAGAAAACCCCAAATGGGGTCATGAAGAGTCGGATCCAACTGAAAAACTACTGAACAAAAGCTTTAAAAAGCTGCCTAAATGTGAGTTCTCATTATTATTATTGACTTGCCTTTTGATTTTCTCTAGTTTCTAAGCCAGTAATTTCCCATATGAAGCCTTTTGCTTAGCCTACCATGTTAATTAGTGATGGAACTGGGCCTCACTGTGAATTGTAACCTTCCAAAATTGTATTGTCCAACCTGGCCCTAGTTTTTATAGTCAGAGGTCAAGGTTCACATCCTGCTTCTCTCTACTCTCAGGGGTAGGGGCGTCTCCCTGTCCTTGGAAGTCCCAAGAACAAATTGGAAGATCATTAATTGGTCATATTGTTTTGGGGATTCCTTTTGGTTATAAATGACCACTGAGGTGCCTTCCTACTCTTAAATTCTGTGATTCTGCAACTACAACCTCTGAGGCCTTGGGTAAGTCACAGCCTCTCTCTATAAAATAAAGGATCTGCATTATGGCCCCTTCCACTGGGATCTGAAGATGATCTGAGAAGTCTCTAACTAAGGTTAATTGTAGGCCCTGGGAAAGGATGCCTTTGTGGACCCATGTTTTCAACCTTCTGAATTCCCTTTCCTCTGGTGCTGATTGAAAACCACTCAAATGCTTGATTTAGCAGTACATATACTCACTCTTTGTTTTCATTAATCTCAAGTATCATAAGGAAAATTCAGAAACTGTGATCTGATTTCCATTCAGAAAGATTATTTTTAAATTAATTAATTAATTTTTAGTTTCCAGCATTCACTTTTATAAGATTTCAGGTTCTATATTTTCCCCTTTCTTCCCCTCCCTCTTCCCCAAATGGCATTTAATCTGATGTAGGCTCTATACATACAATCATGTTAAACATACTTCCACATTAATCATGTTGTAAAAGAAGACTCAGAACAAGAGGGAAAAATCACAACAAAGAAAAAAAGAGAGAAAATAATATGCTTGGATCTGCATTCAGACTCCATAGTTCTTTCTCTGGATTTGGGTAGCATTTTCTGTCAAGAGTCTTTTGGAATTGTCTTCGGTCATTGCATTGCTGAAAAAAGCTAAGTTTAACCAATAAGGTGGTCATTGCACAATGTTGCTGTTACTGTATACAATGTTCTCTTGGTTCTGCTCATTTCACTCAGCATCAGTTCATGCAAGTCTTTCAGGTTTTTCTGAAATCTGCCTGCTTACCATTTCTTATGGAACAATAGTATTCTATCACAATTCATTCAGTCATTCCCCAGTTGATGGGCATCCCCTCAATTTCCAATTCCCTGCCACCACAAAAAGAGCAGCTATAAATATTTTTGTACGTGTGGGTGCTTTCAGAAGTATTCTTAATGTACAGGAATGAGAAACTGTTATTTTATACTTTTTACATTAAAAGACTAATTTTAAAAAATGTTTAAAGGAAACCTACCCAACTCTCTCTTTTAACATATGTTCATTCTCTCTCTCTTCTCTCTCTCTCTCTTTCTCTTTCCTCTCTCTGTCTCTCTGTCTCTCTCTCCTCTTCTCTCTGTCTCTATCTCTGCCTCTGTCTCTGTCTCTGTCTTTCTCCGTCTCTCCTCTTCTCCCTGTCTCTGTCTCTGTTGCTCTCTCTCCCTCCTTCCCTCCCTCTTTCTCTCCTCCTTCTCATCCTCTTCCTCCTCCTCTTCCTCCTCTTCCTTCTCCTTTTTTTCTTTCAGCAACCCTATGAAACATATATGGGGATAAAAATAGGTCACTCAGTCAGTCAATTTATTCTATTCTGTGCCTGGCACTATGCTGAGTGCCTGGGGACAAAGAAAAGCAAAAGACAGTCCCTGTCCTCAGGGAGCTCTCAATCTAATGGGAGGCAAAGCATAAGCAGCCATGGACATAGAAGATGCAGATGTGGTAAATGGAAGAAAATCACCGGAGGGAAGGCCGTTGAGTTATGGGGGATTAGCAAAGGCTTCTCATAGAAGATGAGATTTTTAGCTGAGACTTGAAGGAAGGTGGGGCAGCCAGGACAAAGACATGGGGAGGGGACGTTGTCCAGGGATGCAGCCAGAGAGTGTCATAGGATCGAAGAGCAAGTGCTGGGGTATAAAGTGTGACAAGCCTAGAAAGGCAGGAGACAGCAAGACTATGAAAAGGCTTTAGAAGCCCAATAGAAGATTTCATTTGTTGGGACTGTATGATATACTTATTTTATTTTTATCCTACATTTGCTCATCTATAAAATAGATTGGATTAAATTATGTAGGAAGTCCTTGCTAGTTGTAAAATGATGCATAATTCTTAAGTCTCAGGTCAGGCTTTTGGCATGGGTTTGAGGCCTGTCTTCCAGCTGTACACAGTTCCTGACACATAGGTAGGCAATTAATAAAGGCTTGTTGTTTTGTTAAATAGATTGATAACTTATTAAGAGTTGAATTTTTTATATATTGGAAATACAAAGACAAACAAAAAAGGCAGTCCCTACCCTCAAGGAGCCTATGTTCTAATGGGGAAAACAGCACCTAAAAGAAAACTGGGAAGGGTAGAGAGAAAGGCACCCACACAGGGGCAACGTGTAAGAAAAGGAGAAGGAAGGAGAATCCAGGCATTGGTGAGATGAAGCATGGCTGAGGGCCTTCCTCAAATGATGATCCTGAGGAGGAAGTCACCAAACAGGAGAGAAAGACCTCAGGGGGTTCTCTTGGGTGGCAATGTACTGGCTAAGTTAAAGGAGGGAGACTTTGAGAAGAGAGTCTAGGAATAAATGAAGTTAGGCTAGGATCCTTTTAAAAACAGTGTATGAGGGGCGGCTAGGTGGCGCAGTGGATAGAGCACCGGCCCTGGAGTCAGGAGTACCTGAGTTCAAATCCAGCCTCAGACACTTAACACACACACACAAAAAAAACTAACCGTGTGACCTTGGGCAAGTCACTTAACCCCAACTGCCCTCCAAAAAAACCAAAAAAACATAAACAAAAAAATGTGTAATTTAAAAAACAAAACAAAAAAAACAGTGTATGAATGAATGAATGAATGAATGAATCTGTCTCCTGTATGCCTGGCCAATCCAAGTATTTGTGATTCATTTGGTCCATTTACGCATGATAAGGCAAGTAGATGAAAAAGTCTGGAGGGTGAGAAGTAAAGGCAGGAGTGAAGATGGTAACCTGATAACTTCTCAACTTGGAAACTCACCAATCAAAAGAAAGGTCTCTAGAGTGCAGATATCTCTAGGGCAGTGGTTCTCAACCTGTGGACCATGACCCCTTTGGGGGTAAAATGGCCCTTTCACAAAGGTCACAGGGGTCATTTAAGACCATTGGAAAACACGTATTTCCAATGGTCTTAGGAACCGAGACGCTCCTCTATCTGTCTCCAGGCAGGTCTGCCCACATGCAGATGCGCCCACATACAAGTATTAAAGTATTAAAGAGTATTAAAGGAAGGTTGAGAACTACTGCTCTAGGGTGAGAAGGCTACTGGCAAGAAGACAAGAGGGAAAGACAAATCAGTTGTGCTACTTACTACCTATGAGACCATGCGCAAGCTATTTCACATCTCCAACTTTCAGAATCCTCATCTCCCAAATGAGGGAATTGGATCAGACACTCTCCAAGGTCCTGTCCAACTCTAAATGTGTGCTGCTAAGTGAGCTGTAGCTCGTCTCTCTCTTGTATGACTTTGACATAGGCATGGGAGACACCTTGTTGGAGAAGAGCCTTGAAGAGAGCCTACATTTTACAGAGTTAAATACTTAAATACATGATAAATGTCTCTCATTCATAACTGTGAGAATGAGTACCATGGATTTTGTCAGTAATAACTGAGAGAAAGTGAGAATTTTAATTTCCTCTTCTGGGGCCATTTCTTCTTCCCATAGAATACAAGTTTCTTGAAGGCAGGGACTGTTTCACTTTTGCTCTTATATACCCAGCACCTTGGACAGTGCCTGGCACTTCATTAATTTGCATCTGTCAATGAAACATGCATTGTCCTGTGTTATCTCCTGTTTTTATTTAACTTTTAATGTTAATTTTATCTTGTCTTATCTTTGTGTTGTCTTCTCATCTAGAGTGGGCAGGTTACTTCTTAGTTTCTCCTTCTCTGGGGATGGGAGTAGATGGGTTCTAAGATCACTTTCTGCTCTTAAGCATCCCATTCTAGCCTCTCACTATCAGGGTCCTTCCTCATGCCTGTCCTTTGTTCTGCTTGTTGTAAGCTTCTGGAGAACTGTTACTTCTTTTATCTTTATATCTGCTAATGCTGAGTATAGAACCTTTCCAATATATAATCAGCACTTGATAAAAATTCATTGAACTAAGTTAAATCAATAAATTCTAGAATTTAGAACTGAAAACTCTTAGGCACTGGCTGGTCCCAGGGATATGCAGATAAACGTTTAATAACTGGTTGGTGGGGGTGGAATGGGGAGGGAGGTAATCAATACACACTTTTAAGTTTAATCTACATTACTGCTCTACTTTTTAAAAGTCTAGACAATCAACAAAATAACAAATTGAGCTCTGGTTTGTAGCTTATTTTCCCAGGTATAAATGCTCACACCGAAAATTTAACAACCAGCACTCTTGAAATTGTACAAATTATACCCCCTAGAAATGAGAAAACTGAGACAGAGAGGGGAAGGGACTAGGCTTAATATCATACAGTAGGATCATAGGACCATGGATTGAAACCTGGAAGGGGCCTTAGAGATCATCTAATTCAATCCCTCATTTTTATCCTTTAAAAAATTCTGAACTTAAACACCCCTCCCCAAAGAAAGACAGAGACAGATGGAGGGGGAAAGAGAGGGGGGGGGGGAGAAAGAGGGAGAGAGAGAGGAGAAAGAGGGAGAGGAGAGAGAGAATTTTTATATACATAGTATAACACAAAAAGTGGGTTCTATATGAAATCATAGATTTCCACTTCTCACCACTTGCCCTTTTTTTCTTAAAAAGTATATCATATATTCTATAGGTTACTTTCAAAACTGTCCTGTTTGTCTGTGCTTCCCTTTGATTTTCCTTCTGTTCTCCTACATGCACTTTTTGAAATGCTACAGTAGCCCTTCTTTTTTTTATGCTACCAATGATACCTCCCCCTCTTACCTCCCACCACCTCAATTAAAAACTGGGAGAAAGAAGAAAAAACCCTTCTTACAAATAAACCTACTCAAGCAAAATATATCCACTCAGTGTCTGTGTCTAAAAATGTATGTTTCTTTCTGTACTCTGTGTCCATTGTGTCAGGAGGTGGGTGATACACTTCCTCATAGGTCCCCTGGAGATATTTAGCCATTCATTTTACAGATGAGGAAACTGAGACTCAGAGAGAGGAAGGGCCACACAAGGAATACCCACAATTCACTTTCAGAGATGAAACGGCAAGCATCCTATAATAGCCCATTAGATCTTTCTCTGTGACAGACACATTCCCAAAAGGCTGCTGTGGAATGGAGACAGAAGGCACAGCCGCAGGGAAATCCAGCAGGCAGAGAATGAGCTGCAGATCCAGCCAGCTGGGGCCCGATTTTTCCCAGAGTCGGACCCAGGGCCTCCCCAGCAGCTGCTTCCTGGAGCTGTGATCTCACCAGCTCATCCTGGAGTCTGTGGGTACCAGAGGCTGACACTGCCCCACAACTGGCCCTGTTTCCTGTGCCCAGAGCCTGCCCTGGCCTCCTTTCTCATGACCCGGTGGAGAGGCAGCTGTATCTTGGAAGTTTGAGATGCAATCCAACCTACAGTCTAGGGATATAGATGAAGCAGGCCTCCCATTCTTCAGTAGTTCCTTCCAAGATGTTTCCTGTGTGACCTTGAGTAAATCCCTTCCCCTCTCTGGGCCTCAGTTTTCTCATCTGTAAAATGAGGGAGTTGTAGCAAATTGGCAAAGATGACAAAAGACGGAAATAGTGTTGGAGGGGTCGTGGGAGGAGAGGCGCCCTAACATATCACATTGCAGTGAAATGTCATGGTGGAGCTGTGAACTGGGCTGACTGTTCTGGAAAAAATTCGGAATTATATAAGAAAAGTGACTAAATTGTTCATATCCATTGAGGGAATGCAAGGGAGGTCAATGATAAAAAGGATGCCAAAATGGAGCTTAGCACAGGGGGGATTATAATGATCTTATGAGAAAGCCCTTACCTCTTTCAGTAGAGGGTGGGAAACCATGGGTGCAGAATGTGGCATACAATGTCAGACTAAGTATCTGTACCCATTGATTTTGCTTAACTGTTTTTCTTGGTCACAAGGAAGGGTTTATCATCTTAGCCACTGAAACCTGGACGTTTTCCCAGTTTTCTCGGTTTCTGTTAATGGTGCCATCTTATTCTGAACCATCCAGGCTGGAAACTGCAGTCATTTTTACTGTCCTTCATCACTCAACAATTACTAAATCCTAACAATTTTATCTCTACTATAATTTCCTCTCCACTCACATAAGTCATTATCCTGATCTAAAGCCTAGGCTTTTGAAATAGCCTTCTAGCTGGTCTCCTGGTTCCCATTTTTTTCTTCTGTTGGGGTTGGGATCTGCCAAAAGGAGGGGGAAGTGGGCTAGGGTTCTTAGAAGACTGAGAGTCTAAAGAATTGATTGGTCAGAGTGACAGGGATGTGGCTGGGACTGGGAAGAGGGGTACATATGGGTGTGTGAAGTTGGGTGAGATTAGGGGAACTGTAGGTGATGAGGGGTTTGGAAACTGGGTGAGATTAGGGAGACAGGGCTTGGTGTGGGTAGTATGTGACAGAGTAGATAAGGGAGGGGCTGAGGATAGAACGTTGGGTGAATTGTGGAATGTTTGGTGATCTGGGAGTGGGAGAACTAGGACTATGGGGTAAAGTCTGGGAAATGCTGAGGGCCTGAGGAGATGGACACCTGAAAGACTTTGAGGGAGACAGAGAGAACTGAGGGGCTGGGAAGTGTAATAGGATGGGAGCAATAGAGTAATGAAGAACTGAAAAGTGGGTTAGGAGGAGGAAGATGGGTGGGTATGGGGAAAGGAGCAAAGAAGGGGGAATGACGACACTAGTGGTCTATAAACTGGGGGGTATGGGGAGGTGGGATTGGGCTGAGGGGCTCATAAATGAGGTGGACACATGGGGTGGGAAAAGGGGTTCTGAAGGGAGAATGGGGTGATGAAGAGCTGAGAAGGGGGACTAGAGAGATCTATAGAGGCATGGGAAAGTGGTGTGGAACTAGAGGTGTGGTGTAGGATGAGACACTGGGAAGTGAATTTGGGGAGAGGAGATGAAAGGGCTGAGGGTCTGGGGCACAGAGGGGTTGGGGAGGCTTTGCTGAGGAAGTGGGGAGACTTGGGGAATTTGTCAGCCTTGCGTGGAGAACTATTTGAATGCTGGGCTGAACTAAGCTACTGACACACTTTGAAAAAATGCGCCCTTTTGTGGGGTGGGGTGAGAGAGAGTTTAAAATAGGTGACCTTTATAAACAGATGTGTGAGGAAGGAAGGGCCTGTTGACATCACAGCTGGGATGCTCTTCATCTCCGCCCTAAGCCTGGAGGCCAGAGGCCAGAGGAACAGGCCTGGGGCCCCTACAGCTGGCCCAGGACTGCCTCAGGCGTTCCCTGACCTGCCATGGGCTTGGCCTGTGAAGATGGACAGAAAGACCTTTGACTTGGGGTCATGGGCCTGGCCTTTGTCCTTCTCCCCACCCCTCGTGTGTTAGATAGAATGAATAGAGGGCTACTCTTTGAGTCAGAAGGATCTAGATTCAAACCTCACCTCTTACCTCAGACTGGATGCCATAGGCAGGTCACTTTACTCATGTGAAACTCAGTTTTTGCATCTGTAAAAAGAGGGGCAAGCAGTAACTACTTCACAAGCTATTATGAGATTAAATTGAAACAATGTGGGTGAAGGGCTTTGCAAACTTGGTGGACAGAGTGCCAGGCCTGGAGTCAGGAAGACCTGAGTTCAAATTTAGCCTCAAATACTTCCTAGCAGTGTGACCCTGTGCAAGTCACTTTGCCCTGTCTGCCTCAGTTTCCTCATATGTAAAATGATCTGGAGCAGGAAATGGCAAACCATTCCAGTATCTCTGCCAAGAAAACCCCAAATGGGGTCATGAAGAGTTCAACACAACTGAACAACAATGATTATGTCTGTATCCTATGCTCAGTGTAGACTATCATGTCTACATTCCTTAGCCTGTCAGTCAAGGCCCTCCACAGACTATCCCACTCCCCCAGATGCTCCACCAAGAGTCTTTCACTCTAGTCGGGTCAGTCTCCCCACTGTCTCAGTCTCATTCCTTAGTCCAGAGCTTCACTCAAACTGTCCCCCATACATGACCTGCTGGTCCTCTTAACCCTTCTCTAACAGAATTCTGCTCCTCCTTTAGACCTGGCTCAATGAAGCCTCTTGAAGACCACTCCAGCCCACCCTGATTCCCTACAGCCTCTGCAATCCACCCCCCACCATTCAGGACTTCATCATGTGCAGTCTCATAATGTTACCTAGTTCATGTATGTTAATGTGTTACTGGCTGCCTGATGAGACTGAGAACGTGAGGACAAGCATGGAGACTTACCTTTCCTTGGTATTTATCCCTAGACTTACGAAATCATAGCATCTTTGATGTCAGTGATGAAAAGCATCTTAAATGTAAAATGCTAGGGGCCAGAAGAGACATTAGAAAATAGAATGTCTAAGGCCAAAGAACCTTAGAACACAGGATGTCAGAGCTGGAAGGGCCCTTAGAACACAGGACATCAGGGTTAAGAGGGGCCTTAGAACACAGGATGTCAGAGCTGGGAGGCCCTGAGAACACAAGATATCAGAGCTGGGAGGGCCCTTAGAACATAGGATATCAGAGCTGGGAGGGCCCTTAGAATACAGGATGTCAGAGCTGGGAGGGATCTTACAACACAGGATATCAGAGCTGGGAGGGCTCTTAGAAGAGAGACTGCCAGAGTTGGGAGGGCTCTTAGAATAGAGATTGTCAGAGCTGGGAAGACCCTTAAAACACAGAATGTCAGAGCTGTGAGGGCTCTCAGAACATAGGATGTCGGAGCTGGGAGGGGCCTTAGAACACAGGATGTCAGAGCTTGGGAGGCCCTGAGAACCCAGAATGTCAGAGCTGGGAGGTGACATTAGATTGCTAGGATTTTAGAACACAGAATGTCAGTTAGGAGGGAACTTGGAATACAGACTGTCAGAGCATCTTTTAGAACATACAATGAGAAAACTGAGAAGGGACCTTGCAATAGTGAATGTCAGAACATAGAATTTCAGAGCTGGAAGGGACAAAAAAAGAAAAGAGCATATCAAAGTGGGGAGGCATATAATGCCAAAACATATAGTGCTCTGATAATTTGGAAGGAATATAGCATGTTGATAATTAAAACTAGAAACAATTTTAGAAATCGTCTGGTCCAGGGCTGGGGAACCTGTGACCTTGAGGCCACATGTGGTCCTCAAGGGAGGCCCCTAGTTTGGATTCAGTCAAAAGGCTTCACTTGAGGACCTAGAGGGTCACATGTGGCCTGGGGGCTGCAGGTTTCCCACCTGGTCTAACCCCTACATTATACACAGTGGAGAAAACTGAAGTCCAGAGAAAGGAAACTGGACCAAGGTCACATTGCACTTTCGTAAGAGAAAGTTAATGAAAGAACTGGGCCCAGATCTCAGATCTCCTGACAGGCAGCCCAGTGCTTTTCATTAAGTGCAGCTTCCAGAGTGTGTAGGGCGTCATACCTGGAAAGGGAGAGGCCTGATTGGGAGGAGGCACTGCAGGGAGGCCCAGAAGGTCTCTCTCCCTGTGCATATTCTGGGTGGGGGCACTGGGGTGTGGGCCATGGGGCTGGGGAGGGATGGGAGCGTGGGGAAGGGGTGACATTGCATGCCCATTTCTCCCCAGGAGCAGTTCCCACAAGCCCAGTGCTTCAGATAAAGTGCTGACTGTGTGAGTAGCTTTAAAGTCTGCCTTCTCCCCAGGGTGAGAGCCACAGCCCAGGTGCTGGCTTCCCAGGCTCAGGGCCTCATGCTCCTATTTCTAGCTCTGAAGCCTGAGGTCAGGCACAGGTGTGAGGCCAATGACTCACAATAGAGGCACAAAGAGGCAGTTCTGGCCAAGATGGGGGGTGGGGAGCAGAGAGGCAGCTGAGAAGACAAGATGGGGCACTCAGGGCGGAGACCTACATTGCCTTCCTCAGTTTCCCTTCAGAGGCCACATCCCTAGACCTGCTCCCTGAAAGGAGTGAAGGAGAGAGGAGAGAGAGTGAGGTTCGGTTAGAAATAACTGGGCTCATCTTCAAAGGGATTCTGGGACAGCTGTTCCCCACCCCCCCACCCCCCCAACCCCCCCACCCCCGGGACACAGCCTGAGGGAACTGAATGCCTGGAGTTTACAGCCATCTCCAGCCCTGACCTCCATCCCCTCCTTGAAACCACCGTCTCCTATCCTTGCCAGAGTCTGCTGGCTTTTCTACTGAAGCTAGACCCTCCCAGAGCACTGGTGACTGGAGATGCCACGGATCTCAGCATCTCACACTGAGATGGCACCTAGTCCAGCCACCTCATGCTATAGACCCAGGGCCCTTTGCTCATTTCTCACCCTTCTAGCCCTCAAGGTGGTATTTGAGATGCTTTTGATGGTGCTGTACTGAGGGTACTGGAGTCAGAAGATTCAAATTCATGCTCTCCCACTCACTAACTGTGTGATCTCGGATGTGGGTGAGGCCCTTCACCCTCTTTTTTAAGGAGGGAGTGGGGAATGTATTTGGGGTTAAGTGATTTGCTAAAAAGTGTCAGAGGTCACACAGCTAATAAGTGTCTGAGGTCAAATTTGAACCCTGCCCCACTCCAGGGCTGCTGTTCTATCCACTGCATCACTAGCTGCCCCCTGCCCTTCACCTTCTATTCTATAAAATGGATATAATGCTGCTCAAGCTACCTAACTCAGCATAACTGTGGGGAAAGTGCTTGGTAAACATTAAAATAGTATGTAAATGTGTTATTTAATATTCACATTCATGAGAGACCATGAGACGTGAGGTGTAGTAGGTGGAAAGCCAGTCTTGGAGTTAAGTCTTGTCTCTGGCTTTGTGACTCATATATTCTAAGACTGTCCCCAAACTCTTCTCGCAATTATAAGCTATTAATGCTCAGTAGTGAAATAGCTTTAAATAACGTCAAACCACATGAAGGCTTTTGGAATACCTTATATATTGCAGAATAGAACTCCACTGAGGGCACCCAAGGATTGCTGGACCAGTAAAGTCTCAGGTCCAGGCCAAAAAAGTACATTATTGATATTGACCACACCCTCCTCCTGCGCAGTCTTCTTGTCTCTTGCCTTCCAGAGGAACCTCACTTTTCTAATGCTTCTCCTATGTGTCCAGCCTCTTCTCCTTTACTTGTTCCGCATCCCTTATTTCTGTGGCCTATAAACTTCTTAGATTGTTCGCCCATATCAGTAAAAAAAGTTTTTAGAATGAGCCCATATGTATTGATGCACTTAAATACCCTATCAAGTCTAACAACCTTTGTTTTTGAAGAGGACCGATGACATCATGGGTGATGTCTTGACTCCTGTGTGAATGGATTTAAGGCAGCCTCACTCTTTCTTCCTGAGTCACTGAAGTACAATGGCAGGACAAAAGGCAGGATGAATGGGGATGGCCTGGGATGCAGTAGATGACCTTGGTGTCTTCAATGCCTGGTCAAGCTCTAAGGGCTCCATAGAGCCTGCTTCAGCCACCTTTATGGCAGTTGGAACGAATTGTTCTCATCTACCCATTCCATTGTGTGTGGGGGGGAGTCTTCAATGCTTGGGGTACACACAACTTCCCCCCTGACTCACCAACAGGTTTGAGGACTGTTGGTTACCTTCAACCTGGTTTAGGGGGCTGTGGCTGCTGTGCATGCTACATACAGCTGCTTGGAGCCAGAGGTGAAGCGTGGGTGAAGGTGGACACTGAAGGTGGATGAACAACCCTCACACCAGAGGTGCTGGTCCTTCCTGAATACCTCATAAATCCTTAAGTGATATATACATGTCAGAGAGCCGACTTCCAAGGCAGGAAGCCCTGGGTTCCAATCTTTGCTTTTCACATATACTGGCTGGGCGCTCCTGGACAAATCCTGTGATCTCTCTGGGCCCCAGCACTAAGTTGCAGAGATGGTACTGACCTGCATCAATAGAAAGAGTTTCCTCCTCAGAAACTAGCTCAAATCAATGAAATTCCAGGTCCAATTACAAATCTGTGTCCTCTTCCCTGTGGTATCAGGGGGAGTGCTGGGAACTAGCTTTTGAGCTGAGTGTGAAATGTTTGTTGTGAGAATTTACACCTCAGAAATGACCAACATTATAGAACAGGGTTGTTTATTGTTTGTTCGTATCATTTGCATTTATTGTATTAGAGAAAATGTCAATAATATTGATTAAACTTAAAAGTGTGATAAGAAGACTTTTTTTAAGAATGCTGATAATTAGTGGGATTGCTGTTTTAGGGTTGGGGCAGGAGAAAGATGGGGAGAAAATTTGTAATTCAAAAATGTCATGAAAATGAATGATGTAAACAAGAAAACAAAAAATATATCATGAGAAAAAAGAGAAAAAAAAGAATGCTGGTAATTGTTAATCGTTCATCTGTTCTATACTAATAATTATATATAATACACTAAATTTACAAAAATTCCATTTTAAAAAGGATAATATAAAGATGGACTAATATTTGATCCCAGAGTCCACTGGGAGCCACTAGAGTTTATAGAGAAGGAGAGTGACCCAGTCAGACCTGCACTTAAGAACATGGTTTTGGCAGCTGTGTGGGGGAGAGATTATATAGGAGAGAAACCATATAGGAGGTAGTTGCAAGAACTCAGATCACAGGTCATAAGGGTCTCAGCTAGGGCAGTGACTGGAAGTACAGAGAAGGAGATGGATCCAAAAGATGTAGAAATTGAACTGATAAAATTTGGGAAATTATAAGATATGTCGGTAAGGAAGAGTGAGGAAGAGTGGAGAGTCAAAATACCAATACCAGGTTGTGAGAAACTGGGTGCCTGGAAGGATGGCTGTACCAGCAGTACTGCCTGGAAGGGGGGGAGGTTGGGGAGGAAAAGATCATGTGATGAGATCTTCCATCGAGATCACAGTTCCTCCACACCTGCTCTTGTGTGACTCACTGTCCCAGCCCAAATGAAAAGCTGGGGAGGTGGCACTTACTCACCCATCACTGCCCCCAAGCAAAGAGCCCGTCATCCCCGAGGGATACCTGCCACAGCCTCAAAGTGATGGGGGTAGGGCAAAGAGAGGGGCTGTAATTTTTCTAATAGCACCTGCACAGCAGCTCTGGATATCAGTTAGGTTAGGATAGAATCTCCCTGAGGGCCCAGGAATAGGAGGTTAGAAGTCTGCACAGCAGAACCTGGGCTGGGGCAGGGGGACTTAGCACATGGAATGTCAGGATTGAAGGGGACCTTAGAATATAGAATGTTAGAGCTTAGAACCTAAACTGGCAGAATGGAAAGGGACTTTGGGGACAATAGAACCCAACTCCTTCATGGTGGAGATGAGGGAACTGAGACTAAAAGAAAGCAAGATCTATTCAGGTCACACTGGGAGCAGAGCTGGGGCTAGAACCCAGATCTCCTAACTCCCAGTGTAGACACAGACTCTGCTATCACAGTGAAATGCCCTGAGTCAGGGAACCCCACAAGTCTCCTGGTCTCCAGTTCTTTTGAAATGTCTTTAATCTTTAAGTGTGGGTGTCCTCCAAGATTCCCATTCCTCTTGTTCTTCTTCATCTTCCTCCTCTTTCTCTCTCTTCTCTCCCTCTCCTCACTTTTGTCTCTTTTCTCTCTGTCTCTCCTTTCTCTCTGCATCTCTGTCTCTCCTCTCTGTTGTCTCTCTTCTGTCTTTCTCTCACTCTTCTCTCTCTTCTCTCTTTTGTCTCTTTTCTCTCTGTTGTTCTCTATCTCTGTCTCTCTTTCTCTTTGGCTCTTTCCCTCTGGCTCTCTCTCACACCATTTTCTCTATCTCCATCTCTCTCTCCTCACCCTTAGGCATCTCATCTAGTCCCAAGGCTTTACTCATCACCCCTATGCTCCTGACTTACAGATCTATATATCTGGCTTCTTTGCTGTGCTCCAAGCCCATGGTTTCCAAACTGTCACATGAACTTTCACTAATGCCTCAATCTCAACATGTCCAAAACTTAACTCATCAGAAATGTTGGTTTAATTGAAACCAAATTCCCTTAAAAAGCTGCCCTTTAGTTCAGAGATACATGGAAAGATTTCTACAATGTGATGCAGTTAAGAAATTGGGACCAAGAGAACGGGATTGCCATCACTATGGTAACATAAATAAGACAATCCGAAATTCCTGCTCAACTCCAATTAATTTCAACGACTAATCGTGGTCTCCAAGAAATAAGGAGGTAACACATCTTCTTCTTCACTGTCTATATATAGTAGAGATGGGAAGTTACGGGTAGAAGTATAGAACGTTATACCATATCATCAACTGTGGTCACTTTATTGGGTTTTTTCCTCAAATTTTGTTACCAGCAGGATTCAATTGGAGGTTATATATTGGGAAATTATTCTGATATTTAAAAAAATTAATATAATTTGGCTTAAAATAAGTTTTATTAATATTCTTTGTGCTTATATGATCTGCGTTTACCAGCATATAAGACCCATCACTCCTTGGAATGCAGACCTAAAAACCAACATATCAAAGAAGTCTGTCATCTATTCAGTGTACCACACCCATTGTCCCCCACCTCAGCAAAGAAGCAGGGGGAGATGCTGTCTCATTCCCCTATCTGGGGTCCAAACTTGGTCATTGTAATTGTGTAGCATTCATTTCTGATTGTCTTGTTTTCCTTTCGCTTCTGCTCCCAATATTCTAGGAAGGATAATGATACATTGAAAATTATTCAGAACTTTCTCCCTCCCTTTTATTTTTTTCCTCTCACTTGTTTTTCAAGACTGAGTCTCCCTAATTTGCCTAGGCTGCAAATGCAGGGGTCACTCTGTCTTTTACTTCTTTTTGCATCCCTGGAGCTTAGCACAGTGCCTAGGCACAAAGTAAGTAATTAATAACCTGGGCAGATTTGCCTCTCCTTGGATACAGGGCAGGGTGGCTCCTGCTCCAGGAAGCTCACAATATTGGTGCAAGTCTTAGTGTGAACACCCAATCAACTTTATTCTTATTATAGCTCAAAATTGTGGAGTTCAAGAGATCCATGAGCCCCAGCCTCCTCAACAATAGGAATCAACCACAATGCCCTGCCAAGAGCAAGTCTTCTCATTACTTGGACTCCTTTGGCAATCTAGTGAAGCCTAAGAGCCCCTTCTCAGGATATTTTTAAATGTATAAAATAAAATCCATAGTATTACAAAGGAAATTGAGATTTAAAAAAATCGACAGATAACCCTGAAATCTATCAACAGACCCTTTAGGGGTCCATGGACCCCAGAATAAGAACTCAGTCCAAAGGAAGATGATCCCAGTAGTGAAGAGACTGAAGACTAGGGTGTTAAAGTTAGAGAGAACAGGGCTCTTTTTTTAAACATTTGTTTTTTAGAATTTTGAGTTCTGAATTCTCTCCCTTATTGTCTTCCTCCTCTCCTCCTCCCTGAGAAGGCAAGCAATTTGATATAGATTATACATGTGCCACCATGTAAAACATTTCCATATCAGCCATGTTGCAAATGAAAATACAGACCAAAGGGGTGGCTAGGTGGCGCAGTGAATAGAGCACCAGCCCTGGAGTCAGGAGGACCTGAGTTCAAATCCGACCTCAGATGCTTAACACAAAAACTAGCTGTGTGACCTTGGGCAAGTCACTTAACCCCAACTGCCCTCCAAAAAAAGCAAAAAAAAAAAAATTAGAAAATACAGACCAAAAAACAAACAAATCTCAAGAATAATTAAGAAAGTAAAAAAAAAGTATGCTTCCATCTGCATTCAAACACTATCAGTTCTTTCTCTGGGGATGGATAGCATTTTTCATCACAAGTTATTTAGAATCGTCTTGGATCATTGTATTGCTGAAAATAGCTGTCATTTGCAGTTGATCATTGTACAATATTGCTGTTCCCCTGGTTCTGCTTACTTCATTTTGCATCAGTTCATGTAAGTCTTCCCAGGTTTTTCTGAAAGCATTGTTTGTCATTTCTTACAACACAATAATAATTCATCACTATACCACAACTTGTTTAGCCATTTCCTACTTGATAGGTATCGCCTTAATTTCCAATTCTTTGCCACTACAAAAAGAGCTGCTATAAATATATATTTTTAACATATAGGTCCTTTTCCTTTTTTTCCTTTTTAAAAAAGCTCTTTGAGATATAGACCTGGTAGTGTTATTGTTGGTCAAAAGGTATGCACGGTTTTATAGCCCTTTGATCATAGTTCCAAAGTGCTTTCCAGAATGGTTGGATCAGTTTAAAACTCTACCGATAGTGCATCAGTGTCTCAATTTTTCCACATCCCATTAACATTTATCATTTTCCTTTTCTGTCATATTAATCAATAGGTGTGAGGTGGTACCTCAGCGTTGTCTCAATTTGCATTTCTCTAATAGTGATTTAGATATTTTTCATAGGACTATAGTTTGATTTTCTTCTGAAAATTGTCTGCTCATATCCTTTAACCATTTCTCAACTGGGGAATGAAATTTTTTTTTTTTTACTGTCAAAGAGCTTTATTCCCAAGCGGTAAACTTGAGGGGGGAAGCGTGCATTTAATCCTCCTCCTCGTCGTCGCCGGTGCCGGCCCCTCCCTGGCCCTTCTTGGCATTCTTCCTCTTGACCCTACCGGCCTGGCCGCCGCCATATGGCGAGTGCAGAGAGAAGTCAATGTGCTTCTGGGAGTCGAGGCGCACGATGAAAGAGGGGATGTTCACCACCTGCTTTCGGGACCTGATGTGCCTCTGGCGGATGAGCGCGCATGCGGTGGCTGGACTTGGCCAGGCCCAGCTTGAAGACCTGCGTCTGCAGGCGCCAATCCAGGAAGTCCTAGATCTTCAGGCCCAGGATGTAATCCAGCTTCATCTTGCCCTCGTCCAGGACGCCGATGCGTACCAGTCGCCGCAGCAGGGCGTTACCTTCGGACAGCCGCCGCAGGTCCTTCTAGTCCAGCGTGAGCAGCTCCCGCACAGCCTTGCGGATCTTGGCCAGCGTGAACTTGACCCGCCACACCTCGCGCTTGTTGCGGAGCCCGTACTCGCCGATCAGCTTCAGCTCCTGGCCCAGGTGCGACTTCTCGAAGGGCCGCCGCGGTGTCACATAAGTCTTCCGACACACCCAGCTCCTGGAGACCGGCATCTTGGCCTAGCGGGACTGTGTGGCTCGCGCCTCCTTCACAGTTCTCAACCGGTGGGGAAAAATGAATGAATCATATTTTTAAAAAATAAATTTGGCTCAATTCTCTATATATTTGAGAAATTAGGCCTTTATCAGAGAAATTTGCTGTAAAAAAAAAATATTCCCTGATTTTCTGCTTCCCTTCTAATCTTGGCTGCATTGGTTTTGTTTGTGCAAAATCCTTTTTAATTTGATGTAACCAAAATACAGCTCTCTATCTCTTAATTTTTTTTTTCTTTTTGCTTTTTGGAGGGCAGTTGGGGTTAAGTGACTTGCCCAGGGTCACAGGGCTAGTTTTTGTGTTAAGTGTCTGAGGCCGAATTTGAACTCAGGTTCTCCTGAGTCCAGGGCCAGTGCTCTATTCACCGCACCACTTAGCCACCCCCACTGTGCCACCTAGCCGCCCCTACTGTGCCACCTAGCCACCCCCACTGCGCCACCTAGCCAGTCCGTGCTGTCTATCTCTTATATGGTCATAAATTCCTCAGCAGGTATTTCTAATGGGCTATTCTGTGCAAGAGAGATTACATTATTTCTGCTTGGCCCTGCAGAGCAGAACAAGGAGGATGGAGTGGAGAAAGTTGCAAGGGAGCCAGGATTTTTTGCTTGCTATAAAGGAAGAAATTTACCAGTGGAGATGGGTCCTCAAGAAGAAGCTGGACAACCATTTATCAGGAAGGTTTTAGAATGTTTTATTCTTGTGCATGTTGACATGGAACTAGGTGACCTCTGAGGTCCCTTAACTCTTGGGCATCTGGTGAATGTGTGCTGGTAAGAAAGATTCCTGGGGGACGCTGTGCCAGGTGAGGTTCTCAGATTCTTTTTTTCCTTCATTCTCTTCCAAATGAATGGCTCTTCTTCTTTTTCTTCTTCTTCTTTTTCTTCTTCTTCTTCTTCTTCTTCTTCTTCTTCTTCATCTTCTTCTTCTTCTTCTTCTTCTTCTTCTTCTTCTTCTTCTTCTTCTTCTTCTTCTTCTTCTTCTCCCTCTCCTCCTCCTTCTCCTCCTTTTCCTCCTCATCCTCCTTCTTCTCTGTCTCTTGAAATAAAGGTTAAGTCACTTGCCCAGGGTCACACAACTAACAAGTATTTGGGATCAAATTTGAACTCATATTCTTTTGACTGCCGGACTGACACTCTATTCGCTATACCACTTAGCTGCCTCTTCAAGGTTTCTTTTGATCTCCTAAAGGAATCCTTTGTACCTGATTCTTCTAGTTGCTAGCATTCTCTCCTTCCTTAAGTTATTTTGCCTTTATGCAATTGTGTAAATGTTGCATGCTCTTCGTTGAAGGTAAGCTCTGTGAGGGCAGAGATTGGTTTACCTCTGGTCTTTGTATATCCAGTTTCTATTACAGTCCCCTAAACATAGTAGGTACTTAAATAAATGCTTATTAAATTGAATTCTGGGGTTTGATGCCTTTGTAGAGAGGTCATTGAATGTAGAATTTGAAGACCTGGTTCAAGTATCAGATCTGCCTGGTGACCTAAGGCAAGTCACTTCTACCCTTTGAACCTCAGTTTCCTCATCTGTAAAATGGGGGGGGGCAGGGATCTGATGGTCTCTGAAGTTTCTCTAGCTCTAAATCTATCATCCTAGGTCATTTCTAATTTTAGTTTCTTCCCCAGAAAACAAAAAGAGGTTGTATGAGAAAAGCTCTGAAGGTCCATTTCTACCTCAACAATGCAGAGAGGCCTGTTGGCTACACTTGTCTGGCCTCTGATTCATCCCAGCTCCTTAACTACTTCAGTCCTGGTTTTTCTCTCCAGTGCCTGACTCATCCCTTCCCCCTACACACCTGGGTACAACTCGTCTTTCATCCATTGTCAGCGTTTCCGGCCCATCAATCTCCAGGCGGCTGGAGGGGCCATTATGATTTACATATATAAACAGGCATTTACATTGAACCCACTAGGGTGGGGGTGGGGAGCTGGAGAGGATGCAGATGCTTTAGGGAGGGATTGGGAATTATAACAATAGCAGCTTGCATGCCTAGAGCAAAACCAAAGGGCCTTACTGCCTTTATGTCGAGTTTTTCAGATGAGGAAATTAAGGCTTACTCACTTAAGGTCCCAGAACCAATAAATACTCAGATCAGTTCTTCTGACTCTTAGAATTTAAAGCTACAGACAGCCTCCTCATTTGACAGATGAGGGAATTGTGGCCCAAAAGGATGAAGGAACTTCCCAAAGGTTGAACTGGTAGTAAGAAGCCATTGGGATTTGGACCCCACATTCTTTGGTTCTAGCTCTGATGGTTTTACCAATCCCCTAAATCAGTGTAGTCAGTCAGTCAATGGACATCTTTTCAGTGCCTACTAGGTGTTTGGCACACAAACACAAAAGGCCCCAAGGCATGGGGGACAGAGAAAGAGAGAGAGAATTCTGGAACCAAGAGATGGTGTCTTGTTCAAGGAATAACCAGGAAGCCAAGGTCATTTCGCTATATGAGGTCTTTACTGATTTGGGGGATCAAGGAAGACTACACAGGGAAGGTAGCATGTCAGTTGTACTTTAAAATATGGATAGGAATTCAAATGGTGAGGAGGAAGAGGGAGGGAATTTCAGGCACCAAGAACAGCCTGAGCCATGTCACTAAGGCTGGAAAGCAAGGGGGCAGGTTCAGAGATAAAAGAATCATCCGGTTTAGATTGTATTATAGAGGGCAAATCCTGGTAATATGAGGGACTAGAAGACTGGAAGCATAGCATGACAGAGAGAAGGCTTTGAACTTCACCTTGGAATAATAATTCACATTTCTATAATGCTTCTAGGTTGGCAAAGCACTTCTCAGTCTTACATAGGAAGACATAGAGGAGTAGAGACATGATGATTTGCCCAGGATCCAAGGACTAGAAGGAGGAGAGGGAATGAGCATTTATGTTGCATCTACTGCATGCAAAGTGCCATGCTTGCCGTGCTAAATGCTTTATAAAATTATCTGATCATCACAACAACCCTGGGAGGGAGGGAGGTGCTGTTATTGTTCCTGTTTTACTGTTGAGGAAACTGGGGCAATAGGTTAAGTGACTTGCCCAGAGACACACAGCTAGTAAGTATCAGAGGCTGGATTTGAGTTCAGGTCCTCCTGACTCTAGGACCACTATTCTATCCACTGTGCCACCTAGCTGCCCCTATCAGTCTAGTTACTTGGTCTCATAAGAAAATGAGGTAAGTTTGGCATGGTTTGTTCCAGATAAAGCCATCTTTGTGATCACTGGTTCTCTTTCTAAATATTCATAAACCATCCTTTGAATAATGCATTCTAGATTTTTGCCAGGAAGCAAAGTCAGTTTTATTGTCCTATAGTGTGGAGTCTGCAAATTCTGGCCTCTTTCCTTTTTTTGAAAATTGGACAGTATGTTCCCTTCTTTCGCCTTGTGGCACCTCTCCCAAATTCCACCATCTTTTAAAGATGAACCCCTGACAGTAGTTTGGCAATACAGTTCTTTCAACACCTTGGGAGGTAGCTCTTCTGGGTTTAGTGACCTGAACCCATTAGGAATCCCTGGGTGCTGCCTTACTTTTTACCTCACCTGAGATAGCTAAGTGGTACAGCGGATAGAGCAGTAGGTCTGGAATCAGGAAGACCTGAGTTTGAATCTAATTTCAGGCACTTACTGGCTGCGTGATCCTAGGCAAGTCACTTCACCCTGTTTGCCTCAGTTTCCTCATCCGTAAAATGAACTAGAGAATGGAATGGCTAACTATTCCATTATCTTTGCCAAGAAAACCCCAAATGGTGTCAAGAAGAATCTGATGTGAAAGAAAAAGACTGAACAACAACAATAGTACTCATCTCAGAGAGCTGTGGTGAGGATCAGTGGAGATAATAATTGCAAAATGCTTAACACAGTGCCAGTAGGCACTTGTTTCCTTTCTCACTCATCAGTTAACCATTCATCCCTCCCAGTCTATTCTCCTTGATGGAGAAAAGAGACGCAAGATAAGAACTGAACAGTTTTGTCTTCTCTCCATCGTCAGTTCTCATCATTCCATCTGCTCTGAATGGTGGTTTCCTACCTTCTTTGATCTGCCCCTAGCTCTCCGTATCAATATCTCCAATTGGCTGAGTGTGGCGCTGCATGTTTGTGATCCCTGTTCCTGGGGAGGTGGAGGCTGGTGGATCACTTGAGCTCTGGAGTATACTAAGCTGATCAAAGTCTGGGTCCAATATAGCAGAGGGTATGGAGGAGGTATGGAGCCTGTCTGAAAAAGGGTCAAACCAACAGAGCAGGTCGAAGTTCCCATGCTGAACAATAATTTTACCTTTGCTTACTTTATTAAATATTTATTATGGGCCAGGCACTGTTCCAAGAGCTGGGGACATAAATAGAAGACAAAAAACAGTAGCCTTGAGGACCTCACATTCTAATGGGGGGAACTAACACATGAAAATGAGCTGAGAAATGCAGGGGGAGAAGGAGGAGATACCTTCTCAGGGTCAGAGGGTTAAAGTCTAGAAAGTCAGAAGTGCATTTGGAAGGAGAATGAAGATTGGTTGGTCCAGACTCCTGCCCAATATGGAGACCATGGGAGGAACTTACCAAGGGGAGAAGGGCGTCAGTATGGCAGAGGGATGTTATAGGGTGAAGAGGCTGCAGGAGAAGATGGATTTTCCAGAATTAGAGGGCAGCTGAATCATGGTGCCAAAGACCAGAATGCCAGAAGCACAGCCAGGACAGGGATGAAATCAGCATTGGTATATGGCCTGTGAACAACTATTGTACTTGGTGGAGCAGTGGATAGATTGCTGGGCTTGGTGCCAAGAAGACCCCAGTTCAAATCCGGCCTCAGATACTCACAGCTGGGTGACCCTGGGTAAGTTACTTAACCTCTGCTTGCCTCAGTTTCCTCATCTCTAAAATGTGGATAATAATAGCACTTCCTTCCCAGGGTTGCTGTGAGGTGCAAAGGAAATAATAATCGTAAAGCACTTAGCACAGTGCCTGGCACATAGTAGGTGCTATTTAGATGTTAGCTTTTATTGTTCTAGCCTGAGAGACCTCATTAAAAAAGAAATCCCCCTTTATTATATTATATTTATTAAATCTCCCCTTCTGAGTCAACCTCTGGTCACTTTGAACGTTAGTGCTCCTGACAGTATTTCTACAGAACTGTATTGCTCTTTCACAGTCATCCTTAGTCACCTATCCTTGTTTCTGTCTTTTATACGTAGGTCTCTATAACCTGAGTCAGTTGAAGAGTTCCCTGTGCATCCACATCGATTCCTCTTTACAACTTCCCTTTCCTTTCTTTTTGGAATTGTTTCTCCTTGCCTCTCTAGGATGGTACCCTGCATATACTTTAATGTTTGATGGATCTATGATCTCACTAATGTAGGTACTCACTCTATGGATACAGGTAGCAACCTTTGCAATGTAACTTTCTTCCATGTCCTTCCTTAAATCTACTGCAAAGAACCCACTTAATGTTCTGGGTGGGAGGGACTTTACTTGACATCTCTTACTTTATTTTTTGAGGCAATTGGGGTTCAGTAACTTGCCCCAGGGTCACACAGTTAGTGTTTGAAGTTGAATTCAAACTCAGGTCTTCCTGACTCTATGCCCAGTGCTTTATCCCCTATGGTGCTACGTAACTGCCCTTGGATGATGTCTAAATGGATGCCAGTAGAACATGAGAGCTATCCATCCATTGATTTCCCTCTCTAACTGGTCCATTTTTTTAGCTCATTTTTGTGATGTTTTATACACTGCTTCTCCTGTATAATTATAACCTGCTATAGCTTTTGGACACACTCCATGTTTCTCTTTCTTCTCGTTTTGTGATCCTAAACTCAACGATCTGGGAGGCTGTTCTACTTCATGGCTCACAGCTATAAGACATCATGGGCAGAATATTGGTACTAAAAAGATGGGCCTTTGTTTGACAAATAGCAAAAACTACATATATACACGCATCATATATGTACACATACATACATGCATGCATATGCACATATATAATGTTGTTTTAAAATATACATATATATGAGCGTATTATGCATACATATGTATACATATACTTATAGATTGTCTCAAAAGTCTTATTGCAATTTTAAGTTTTATGTGCAATAACTATCATGCATTGTTTGTATCTATATATGCATATGTATGTGTGTGTATACAACTTGGGTTGGACCAGCTCTTTGGGTTGTCCATCCAACTACATCTCCTATTCTGGACTTAAGGCTTTCTTCATCTCTTTCTTTTTTCCCCCCATGTGGATGTTTGGACCAAATTCTTCTGAGCTGTCTTCTGAGATCTCATTGGGGAAGCTCTGAGCTTATATTGATATTTGGAGGCTTGACCCAAGGAGCGCAGTGTCAGTTACAAACAGGAGCATGTGGGTCCTTTACCACGCTTGTTTTAAACTCATTTTTTCTTATACTGTTTTTTTTATCTTTTTATGTGGTGATAATCCTCATACATTTTGCATGTAACAGATAATTAACATTTGAGGAATTTCATTGGTGAGAGTTTCCTGTCTTTCTTGGACTGATTTCTTTTATAGAATTTAAAATTTTTTAATTTAATTTTTTTCATTGGACAAATATTTATTTTGTCTCCCTTCCACTCTCTCACTCATCAAAAGAAAAGTGAAAGCAAATCCTTGTAACAAATTGTTACAGAGTCAAATAAAACAGATTACCACATTGGTCATGTCCAAAAATATATACCTCCTGCCCCCAGAATAGATCACCTCTCAGTCGGGAGGCAAGTAATTACTTTATCATCAGTTCTCTGGAATCATGTCTAGTCATTTGCATTGATCACAATTCCTAAGTCTTTTCAAGATGTTCGTCTTTTTCCAGGTCAGTTCACTTCATTCTGCATCAGTTATCACAAATCTCAGATTTTTCTGAAACAGCTCTTTCACCACTTCTTATGGTATGATAATATTCCATCACATTCATATATCATAATTTGTTCAACTGTTTTCTCAATGGATGGGTACTTCCTTTGTTTCCAATTCTTTGGCACTATGATAAAACTACTATAAATATTTTTGCGCATATGGGTCCTTTTCCTCTTCAATTTCTTTTGAAACTACTTAAGGTATAGCTGAATCAAAGGCTGCATACAGTTTTGTGACTCTGGAGGCATTACAAAATTCTAGTTCATGGGATCCTATCTATCCTTCTCCCAAACCCTTTGTAATCTGCTCTTCTAAAAATCAGGATGTGTCCAGCTGAGGCTGATTTTGCTTTTCTTCTCTGTCACAAAGATAGAATAGAAGACAGAATCAAAGATTCTATCTTCAAATTGAAGACAGAATCAAAACTTGGCCTCATTTCTACTTCAGCAACCTTGTTAGACAGAATGAGGGCCAGAACATCATCAGTTCTCCTTCTTGCTCTCTCTGTATTTTGAAGAACACAATTTTCATTAGGAATTTATTGGCCACGTTGATTTTGGCAGAAAAAGCACTCCAGCAGATGTCCCAATAATGAAGTCCTCTGCCCACACCCATGTCACTACTACCTAATACCTTCTGCTTGCCAGTTCGGAGAGGTGTTTCCTGAAGCTTTTGTCTATTTCCTTCTCTGTCCAGGTGGTCTATAGTATACTACTGCAACAATATTGCTTCTGTTTTTCCTTCTGTTGACCCTCACTCAAATGCTTTCCACCATGTTTCCCCTCTCTAATTTTTGGATTTCCTCTCAAGAATTTATCTTTTTGATATATAAGGTCACTGGACCTCTGCTTTTATATACATGGTCTGTTTTCTGTTGAATGAAGCAAATGCTTCTGAGCTTTTATTCTAATTATTCATGTCAGTCTACCAAGCCTCCCTGGGAACTTTGCAGGAAAATTTACTTCTTTGTGCTAGGATTATCCTATTTATTTCCCATATTTCGTACATTTTTAAAAATGTGTGTGTGTGCTATGTTCTTTTTTTTTCTTCATCTAAATTATGTATGTCCATATGGGTCTGTATAGATACAGCCCAGAGGGAGGAAAGAATATTTATCTCTAGATATCTACTTTCCCCCATCCTTCTCCAAGGTAAACTGATTCCTGACAAGAAGGGGAGGAGGAGGTTGAGGCCAAAGTCTGTCTACTTGGCTCACCTCATAGACAGGGGATATTGGGCTAGAATTATAACTATCTGCTCCCTTAAATATTGTTAGTCTAGAGGAAGCAATATTCTTGTTCAAGGTGTACTCCAAATCACTATCCTTAATGGGGAAGGAGTTTCCCAAGCTACTTTTCAAGGTTTGACTACCATTCCACAGATGTCAGTTCTACAGTGAAGACAAATAGCAAATAAACTTATTTTTATCCAAGGAGATAGCAAACATAAATCAGAGAAAGTATACATTTGAGAATATACACCAGATAATATACAAAAAAAGGGGTGAGCTCTCCCATTGGGAGTGAGATCATTTAGCTCTACAGAGAGATTGAGTCCAAGAACTCACCCAAGGGGAAATTACCCGAAGTATCTAGTGCAGTCAACTTGGAATAAAGGAAGGATATGATTAAAGGGCTGTTTCTTCTACATGTTGGTTTCTTCCCAGTCTTTCTCCCCTTCTAGGGACCTGAAGAAAGGATAGAATAGCACATTTTCTTCTTCAAAGCTGGAAGCCAGATCAGGAACTCTCTTTTCTTAAGCTTTCACCAATTCTTGCCCTTCATGTAAATGCAGAGCCCTGAACAATGAGTTTCCACCAACAGAGAGTCCCATACTAATGGGTCTTGAGGATCAGGTTGCATTTGTATAGCCATCTGAGGCCATAAGTGATCTCGGGAGGGAGGGGTAGTCTCCTGCTTGGATATTTTTCTCTATGAATTAGTCTCTACTGATAATTCTTTTTCTGTTGTATTCTCTATGATATCTAGCTTGGCAGATAAATGTGGTCAGCCTTCTCCCCTCATTGTCCTCCTCCCTTTTCTGTTGAAAGCACTGTTGATTAAAATTGCAAGTCCCCAGGCAAATATATACCAGTATACCAGTAAAAAATACCAGTCCTCATTAGGCACACTCCATCTCTAACCAAAAGCCTATTATTTCCATATTTTACCTGGTATCAAAGTCTAAAGTCTCTTTTCTGATACTATCTTCTTCTTCTGCTCTTAATTCCTCAAATATACCCTTTTCTTTGGAAGCTCCTCCTTTTAACTGACAGTGACGATAACACTATCTTTGTCCCTAAAAGTCTTTATTCTTGCCCAGACTTTATAATACCTGGCAATGACTTTCTTGGGTTAACTAGGTAGGAAAATGGATAGAACGCTGCACTTAGATTTTGGATCTGGCCTCAGAAACTTAATAGCTGTGGGACCCTGGGTAAGTCACTTAACCTGTTTGCCTTAATTTCCTCAATTTTAAAATGGGGATAATAACAACACCTTGTGGTGGGGATGAAATGAGATAATATTTGCAAAGTGCTTAGGACAGTACCTGGCACATAGTAGACACCACATAAATATTTATTACTTTCCCCTTCTTTTTTAAAATTAAATTTTAATTGATATTTTATATCAATTAATTAAATTAGATATTATATAATTGTAATTAATTATATCAAATAATTAAATTTTAGTTGACAAAAATCAATCTCTTTCTCCCACCTCCTCCCATCCCCATCCATAAAGAAAGAAAAGCAAAACTCCAATTATGAGCATGTACTTATAGTGAAAAAAGCCCAACAACCACACATTCTTCCATTGGTAATAACAAAAAAAAAAGAGTCTTAATTGGCACTCTGTATCTATCATCACTACAACAGGATGTGAGTAGCATGTTTCATCATGAGTCCTCTGGAATATTGGTGGGTAATTGTATTGAACAGAGTTACTAAGTCTTTTATAGTTATCGTTACAATGTTGTTGTTATTATATAGATTGTTCTCCTGGTTCTGCTTACTTCACTCTGCATCACCATACAAGTCTTCCCAGGTTTTTCTGGAACCATCCCTTTCATCATTTCCTATAGCACAATAGTATTCCAGTAAATTCATATGCCATAACCTGCTCAGTCCTTCCCTAATTGATGGTCTTCCTTCCATTTGCAATTCTTTGCCACTGCAAAAAGAACTTTGTCAATGCTTTCTAGATTTCTTATGGCAGCATCTTTTGTCCCCACATGAATTACCAGAAGTCAGTAGTGGTCTGCATGTTTTCTTTGTATTATTTCATCAGTGTACATGTCTTGGAGAAATTAAGTAAATGCTACTTTCGATGTCATGTCAATGTAACAACTGCTCTGGACCACTCCTCTAAGTTGTATGAGCACTCACAGTGGGGTCCCCAGAGGAGTAAATGGTCTCAGGGTTCGAGGGTGTAAGAAGGTATTCAAGTAAGGTATTTCAGTAGATAGAGCACTGGGTTTGGAATCAGGAAGATTCATCTCGATGAGTTCAAATCCAGCCTCAGACACTTACTAACTGGGTGAGGCTAGGCAAGTCACTTGTTTGCCTTAGTTTCCTCATCTGAAAAATGAGTTGAAGAAGGAAATCGAAAACTATTCCCAGTATATTTTCTAAGAAAACCTCAAATGGGGTCAGACACGACTAACACAAATCAATAGCAACAATCAAGAGTGCATACTGTGGCACCACTGTTTTAAAAGTATACCTCATGAGTCACCATCAATGTGTTCACCATTAAAAATCCACTAATAGACTAAATTAGCTCTTAGCAAAGGTATTTAGCAAGAGTAGTAGTTACAAAAACACCCTCATCATATAATGGGGCATACTATCCCACAAATATATACTGTGTCTGTGGGGAAAGTGGGCACAAACTTAATAGCATAATGGTAACAAGACACACAGATATGACCAAGACAACTCACAACTCTGGAATTGAAAGGCTTAGATGTCCTTCCTCTTCTACCATAATCCTGATGAACTTTGTGACAAGATATAGCACCTGAGTTGGACAGGTTACTCAGATGGCTTGCTCCTTACAGAGCATGGGCTGGGTAGTTCATTCTCTTTTCAGACTGTCTTAATCCTCAATGGACAGCTACAATCACCATCACCTTTTAATGTCAGGTTCAGCCGTAGGGTGCTTGAGTGCTACTGTGCCTTTTCATAATGAGTTGAGACCATTAGCCTTGGACTGGTAGGAAGCCTCCTGTATCCTTAGGTTGTTGGCTCTGAAGTTTGCCACCTCAAATCCTAACCATAGTGTGACCATTAAGAACACTTCTTAAATCCTCACTGTTGCTGATTTGACTATAAACAGGTAAAACCCTTTGCCCAGTAATCACCAAACAGCTCTAGGCTTCCAGCTTTCCAGTTTGAAAAAAAATCGATTTCTTAGATTCTCTTGTTGGTTTCTAGTATAACTATAAACATATACAAGTATCCTAGGGTACCAATAAAGTTTTACAGTATTTTAAAATGTAAAAACTGTTCTTGCCTTACAATATCAGTCATAGGCCAGATCTGCCCCTTGGGCCATAGTTTGCCTACTCCTGTTCTACAGGATCTTTTCTCAGAGTTTTTGGACTCCAAAAAATTATTGAAGATCCCCCAAAGAGCTTTTGCTAATGTGGGCTATAGTTATTAACATTTATCATACTAGAAATTAAAACATATTAGTATGATGAAAATAGGCTGGACTTTTCAGAAATCACAAAAGAGATTTGGTCCCCACATCAGAGCTTGAGAACCACTGGCCTTTACAAATGAGTCTTTGGGGAAAAGGTATACAGAGAGAAGACCTGAGCCCTGGGCAAAGTTCAGTGGGTTTCTGCTGGCCTTTTCCCATACAAATAAGCTCCTCAAAGCTTCACCTCTTTTACTAAATATGTAGCATGAGCCATTCACACTTGAAAGATTCTCACCTGGTGTTGGGTGCATATGCAGGCTGAGGGGGACACAGAATGATCCGCTCACTTCTGGAGATGTGTCCACCCACTATAAAAGGCAAGTGTAGTGAGTGTGGGGGGGGACACACCCTTCCTTTTAATCTCCTGTGACCCGAACATTTGCTGGCCTCTGACAGAGGCACACCTTGACACCAACATACAGCCGAATAGGCCCCCTACTTCCCCAGGGAATCCCTTTTTGTCTCTTCTTTCTCTGATCCTCACGGGATGACCTTTCCTAAGGCCATCTTTGGATCCACATCCTGATTCCTTGGAGAACAAACAGCTGCTTCCTCCTGAGAAGGCTCAGCTCCCTTCTCCATAGGAAGAAACGTTATCCCTAGGCCTCAGCTGCTAGCATTTGGTGGTTCTCCACCCCTTCCTCTGGGTCACATTCTTCTACCCTCCAATCTCCTGACACAGGCCAGGATTTCCGTCTTCAGATGCTTTTCTCCTTTCTTTCTTTCTTTTTTTCTTTCTTTCTCTCTCTCTCTCTTTCTTTCTTTCTTTCTTTCTTTCTTTCTTTCTTTCTTTTTTAACCTTGAAATACTTTTATTCTTTCCAGGAAGGTTTAATTTCCCCCGATAACCCAGAGAATGGAGAGACGACAAGCTCAGCCTGCACTTTCTTCATATAAAACCATGGTGCCAGAAGAAACACAAACATAAGTGGTCTTAAAAGGCCACTAGGAAATTCTCCTTGCTCTCCACATTCCAAGAGAGGGAGGAGGGGATGGGAAGAAGGAAGGGCAAAACCTTTGCCTCATGTACATTTTAGAGGTCTTACAATCAGGTGGTGTTATCCTAGAGTATCAATAAAGTTTTATAGTATTTAAAAAATGTAAAAACTGTTCTTACCTTTCTTGCCTTACAATACCAGCCATGGGCCAGATTTGACCTTGGGCCATAGTTTGCCCATGGGAGAGGGGGAAACATGTAATAAATAGAGAGCCCACCTCGAAGCTGGGAAGGTACTTCAAGGCTTTCCTCTGACACGTTGCAGTGTGATCTTGGGCAAATTATCTCATCTTTGGGCACTTCTTTCAGATTAAGACACAGAGAAGGTGCTAACTTTTGCTGGTGGAGAGAATGTCCTCATCTGGAAGTTCTTTATGCCCATGAAATCCAATCTAATCCCTATCAGATAAAGTCACGAGTTTTAGAGCTGAAAGCCCTAACTAGAGAAAATCTAGCCTTCTCCTTTACTGTTTTATGGGTGAGGAATCTGAGGCCCAGAAAAATAGACTTCCTAAAGGTCATCCAGTACCTTTGAGTAGTAACAGAGACTTATTCCAACCTAGGCAACCAGATTCCACATCTAGTCCTTTTTTCGCTAACCCCATGGCTTGGTGTATGATGCTGAGTAACTCTATTAGGGTAGTGGGAGTGGGAATAGAGAAGAGGGCCAGAAGTGGGAGATGTGGCTGTGAGAGAACAAGCAGGCCTTGGTCACTGCTTGGAGAACAAGCAGGCCTTGGTCACTGCTTGGATATGAGAGCTAAGGGGGGAATTTGAATAGAGGAGATGAGGGGGAGCTACAGGGCCACTGGCAGAGAGAGTGAAGTCAAATGAAAGCATTTTTTGGGTGATGAAATAATATGAGTTAAATGTGCTGAGTTTGAGTTGTTGGAGTAAACTGAGGTGGAGAGGTGCTTCATAGGCAGCTGGAAATGCTAGT
The DNA here is from genome assembly GCA_028646575.1 of Pseudocheirus occidentalis. Classification (NCBI taxonomy): domain Eukaryota; kingdom Metazoa; phylum Chordata; class Mammalia; order Diprotodontia; family Pseudocheiridae; genus Pseudocheirus; species Pseudocheirus occidentalis. The sequence goes on from CM053596.1 coordinate 45,145,776, forward strand.
TTGAAATTCTGGGGAGAGGTCAGGGCTTAAAATATAAGTTTGAGAGTCATCAGTATAGAAACAGCAGGTAAAGCCCTGTGAGAAGATGAGGTTGCCAGATGCTGATCTTCTGACTCCAAAGCCATCTTTCTTTGGGCTACATCAGTGAACAACTTCTCTGAGCCTCAGCTTTGGCATCTGCAAAATGAGGGTGCAGCATATCCAATAAAACTGTTGAGAATAAAGTGACTTATAAACCCTAAGGCACAACTTCCTTCTTCCTTTTCTTTTTTTCTTTCTTTCTCCTCCTCTCCCTCCTTTCCTTCTTCCTTCCCTCCCTCCCTTCCTTCTTTCCTTCCTCCCTTTCTTCTTGCCTTCTTTCTTCTACCATTTATTAAGCACCTATTATATGCTGGGTCTTGTGTTCTGTACTAGGGATACAAAGCTAGATGTGCCACATGATTTTCTCTCAAATAATTTACAAGCTAATGGGGAAAAGAGGGTTAATGGCACATACCCAAGTAACTCTGGTACAAGGGAGATCGAGACAAGTACAAAGAAGAGGCTGAGGTAAGGTTCTAGGAGAAATTGGAAGAGACTTCTTTCACTGGGAGACAGCACGGGGTCATAGGGTTTAGAGATGGAGCCGTTAGGGAGGAAGGGGAAGAGAACAAGCATTTACATGGTGCCTACTGTCTGCCAGGCATTGTGCTAAGAGCTTTGCAATCAACATCCTATTTGATCTTGACAACAACCCTGGGAGGTAGGCGCTTTATTATCCCCCTTTTACAGTTGAAGAAATTGAGGCAGACAGAAGTTAAGTGACTTGCCCAGGGTCACACAGCTAATATGTTTCTGAGGCTGGAATTGAATTCCAGTCTTCCAGACTCCAGGCCCTGGGGTCTGTCCACTGCTCCACCTAGCTGTCATTTGGGGATCCTTTAATCCAACGGTTCTTAATGTGTAGTCCATAAATTTTTTTTGATTTGATGATTGTATTCCATTATAATTGGTTTCCTTTGTAATCCTGTATATTATACTTTTTTTCTTTTTTTGTGTATTATACTTTATGCATTTAAAATATTATTCTGGGGGTTGGCTAGGTGGCCCAGTGAGTAGAGCACTGGCCCTGGAGTCAGGAGCACCTGAGTTCAAATCCAGCCTCAGACACCTAACACAAAACCAGCCATGTAACCCCAACTGCCCTACCTTCCCCTCTCCAAAAAGCAAAACAAACAAACATAAAATATTATTCTGAGAAGGGGTCCATAAGCTTCACTAGACTGTCAAAGGTCAATGAATACAAAAAAGTTAAGGACCCCTGATTCAGTCTAATATTATATTTTTATAGATGGAGAAACTGAGACCAAGGGAATATGAACCACTTGCCTGTGGTAACACAGCTATTGCCTAGCAGGAGAATGGGGCAGGGGAATCAGAATCTCCTTTATGGAGGAGAAAGCGTCTGAATTTGAGGGAGGGACTAGAACTCTGAAAGGGATGTGTGTGGTTATTATTAGGCTTTCTCAGAGCCTGCTCAGAGCCCCCCTGTGACATCCCCCTACCTCTATTTCTGTTGAGGTTAAAACTTGGTCATGACCTCTCACCCGCCTCAGTGGAAAACTTCTGGCTTATCTGGGCACTCATCAGCCTCTAATGAGCTACTGTATTTTTAGCTAAGGTGGCAGTCACTATTCTACCACCTCTGATACTGTTTTCCGCTCCCATCTGTGTCTGAGCTTTTGGTTTCCTGCAGTGGTTTCACAGGCCCTAAACCAACCTGTGGTGTTATTCTGGAGGTTAAAGAAGGGCCTTTAAAAAAAAAAAAACAACAACAAAGCATCTCACCTGGAGGCTGACCTACCCACCCCCTGGCTCCTGCTGTGGAAGGAATCTGGAATTAAGCACGGAGAAAAACAAGATGGCGGAGGGAACAGAGCTGGGAAGCCTGGCTTTAAATCCCAGCTCTGCAGCTCATGAGTGATATGACTTCGGGCAAGTCACTCAGCTTGGTCTTCTGGTCTCGCTTTCCTTATCTGTCAGATGAGAGGGCCCTTCTACATTTCCCCAAGGTCTCCCTTCTGGCTCCATATCCTATAAGACCTGGGTTTATTCCACACCAATAACTATATTAGTTGCTCCCTTTCTGACCTTGGGCAAGCCACTGGAGAATCCTTTAGTGGAAAGGACCTTAGAAATAAGGGAAGGGGGGGGGGGCGGCTAAGTGGAGCAGTGAGTAGAGCACTGGCCCTGGAGTCAGGAGGACCTGAGTTCAAATTCGGCCTCAGACCCTTAACACAGAAACTAGCTGTTTGACCTTGGACAAGTCACTTAACCCCAACTACTCTCCAAAAAAGAAATAAGGGAAGGGAACAAGCATTTATGAATCGCTTACTGTATGCTAGGAACTGTGCTAAGCACTTTACAAACATTATGTCATCTGATAATAGACTATCAGAGCTCAAAGATCTTAAAACACAGATGTCTTAAGTTTAAAGCTGCCTTGGAGAGGCAATATGGCCAAATGGATAGTGATCGGTCTCAGAGAGCACCCAAGTCAGCTTATGGACCTAGGGGGTAGTGCAATGGGTCTTTGAATTCACTAAGCATTGCTCTTTTGTTCATAGGCTCATTGACTTGGACTTAGAGGGACCTTATAAGCCATTTTGTCTAACCCCCTCATTGTACAGAGGAAGAGACTAAAACCCACAATTGGAAGGAATACCCATATCAGTGAGACCCTCTATAAGTGGCGCAGTAGACAGAGCGCCAGAACTGGAGTCAGGGGGCCCTGAGTTTAAATCTGGTTTCAGACATTAGCTGTGTGACCCTGGACATGACGCTTCATGCTGTTTGCCTCAGTTTCCTCATCTGTAAAATGAGCTGGAGAAGGAAATGGCCAGCTGCTACAGCGTGTTTGTCACGAAATAGGAGGGCTGGACATGACTGAAATCACTTCAACAATAACAATAATATGAATGACTAGTCCTTTAACTGCTCTGGGTCTCCATTTTCTCACCTACAAAAACCAGTGGTATGGAGGAGAGGAACTATGGCAGAGTAGATAGAGTGACTGGCCTCAGAATCAGGAAAACCTGGATTCAAGTCCTGACTTTGACACATACTGGCTTTGTGACCCTGGGCAAGTTACTTTCCCTCTGCCTTCTTCTGTTTCCCCATCTGTAAAATGGAGAGAATTACCATAGCGCCTACCTCCCAGGGCTGTTGAGAGGCTCAAATGAGATAACACTTTGCAAACCTTAAAGTACCGGAATATAGAAATGCCAACTGTTATTAGTTATTGTATTATTAATGTGTCTGGCCCTCAATTTTCTCACTGGGGGTTCAGAAAAGGCATCTTCAGAAATGGAAATTATACAACTTATGTTATGTCATTTTTATGATGACCATTATCATTTATTTTGGTGGTAGCAACCACAGAGAGATGGCATGGCAGAGAGGACAGAGAGATGACCTTGGGGTCAAATTCTTCCCATCCACACCTGCCCATTTTGTGTGACTCTTGTCTGTGTCACAGGGAGTTTGTCCCACTTGCTTAGGGTCTTGATTGCTTCCTCTCCACCTCACAGTGATGCTAATGGAACCCCAAAGTTGCCCACTGGTCATCTCCACCCTTTGCTATATATCACAAACCCATCATACTTTTTTGCCACTTTATTTCCATAATCCTTTTCTCTGGTTCCTACTCGAAGTCTCTCAAAGTTTTATGCTGCAATTGTGTTCATCCCTGCCATGTGCCTTTCTCTATTACTCTCTGTGTCACACTCATTTTACTTTGAATTATTTGGAGACCATAATAATCCATGCCTTGCAACCATACAACACAATTAGAACATTGGGGCTTTTGTTTCAAGGAGATTTGAAGTTATGAGAAAGTCATGTTTCCTGAAGTCAATCCAGCCTGTTCTCCTCCTGTTTAATTGTGGGTTCAGCTTGTTGTCCATCTGTCTTTTTATTGAAGATATATGTGGATGACTGAGATCATCTGTAAAAACCTTATGTTAGCATGTGGACAGTAGATGTTCTTTATCCATTTGATTTTTTCCTTGGTGGATGATTAAGCCAAAAATTTTTGAATGGTGGTGGATCTGTTCCAAGAAATTCTGCAATGTACTGGTTGATGCAGCCAGCTCAGTGTCACCTGGAAACAGCAACATCTTAAGGACCTTACTATCTCAAGTTTATCCCTTTTCAAACCATCCCAAGGTTATCCCTTTTCAAACCATCCCTAGGTTATCCCTTTTCAAACCATCCCAAGGTTATCCCTTTTCAAACCATCCCTAGGTTATCCCTTTTCATACCATTCATTTTCAACTTAGACTCTGTACTGAATCCCTACCATTACTGTGGCAAACACCTTTGGGGAGCATATGTCTTATGCCAAACCAGATATTGATGATCAGAGGGACTTTGTAAAGGTTATTTCTGCTATTATAGCTTTCAAGGAATCTTGATTCATTTTTACATATAGATAAGAACCGCTTTTTTTGGAAGAGAGACTCAGAGATAGCATTTTGTGCTGTTGAATCAAATACTTTTTTATAATCAATGAACAATAAATCCAGTGGGATTTTGTATTTTACACGTCTTTTTGTCAATTGTATGCATTTTACTGTGAATAACCACTTAGAAAAACCTGCTTTTTTCTTATAAAGATGTTCATCCAGAATGTCCTTGGTGCCTGTGCAGGGAGATCTCAAAAATTATATATGGGTGAGAAGGTAGAAATACAGGTTATTAGTTATTGATCTTCACTCAGTCACTTTTTTAGTATTAATAACGTATTTTTTTCTCACACCTTTAGTTTCTTCCTCTCCTTAAGGGCCCCTTATGACATGATCCTTCAGTGCTCTGACAATTGCATTACCTGAAGCATAAATCTCTCTGTGTGTACTTGGCTTAAGCCATCTGCTTTTCCCATCTATGTTCTTCTTAGTACCATTTCTACCTCTTCTCTTTTTTTCCTGCTTTTTGCAGAGCATTTGGGGGTTAAATGATTTGCCCAAGGTCACTCAGCTAGTAAGTGTTAAATGTCTAAGGTCAGATTTGAACTCAGGTCCTCCTGACTCTAGGGCCAGGGCTCTAGTCACTGCGCCACCTATCTGCCCCCATTTCTACCTCTTCTTTAAGTACATCGGGGACTAGAATGTTAGCACCCAGAGTGGTGCAAATGTCCTTGATGGTAAATAAAAATGGGTAGTAAAAGCCTTTGCAGATCTTTTCCACTTTTCTTCTCTTTTCTTTTTCATACTTAAATGTCCTTGGTGTGAATTTGCTTAGTTGGGTCTCTATCCAAACTTCCTTTACTTGTTTTATTCCCTACTTCTTTTCTTTGTTTTATGAAGTGATACTGATTATCGTCTTCCATCATTCTTCTCTGAAAGATTTTGCAAATAAGCTCATATTCTAAAGTGGTGTTGCCTTTGACTACCAAATCTCTGCTTGGCACGTAAGCTTTTTAGCTCTTTTGTTCTCCCTGTTATGACAATTGATGTACGTGGGTTAAACTTGTGTATGGAATTATTGTAGTCTGTCTATGTCCTTCCTTCTACCCATATCCCATTTTTATCATCAATAACTTCTTTCATAATTGAGTTGTTTTAATTATATTCCAAATCTTTTTCTCATTTTTATCAAGTTGTGTACTAATTTTAAGCTTCACTCTAATAAGTTGATGGTTTGTACACAGGCAGTTGATCTAGGAATGACTCCCACATCAGTTAACAAGTCATTTCCTGTCTGTTACTGTTAAAATACACTCCATTTTCATCTTTGTATTGCTCTTTGATGCCAAAAGTGCCCCCCCCCAGGCCTCCTGATTCTTTTCTCTAAGAAAGTACTCATGACATAGAGGTGTGAAGCTTCTGTGGAGTCTCCAAGTCTCTGGCCCATCTTGGTCTTTATTCTTGATCACATATCCAAAATATTTCTTGCCACTCTCACCTGTTTCCATCTTGGCACTGAAGTCATTGAGTACTCAGACACTGATTTTTCTCTGGAAGACCTTACCCATTCTCTATAGAATTTTTCCCTTCTCTTCATCCTTTCAGTGGAGGTATAGACTTCAATTCATTTGCTTTTAGCATATACTTAATCATGAACACTGCAACATGGGATAACCAGAGATCCCCTGAAATGACATTTCTTAATACCTATGTTCTAAGGGCCCTCCCAGCTCTGACATCCTGTGCTCTAAGGGTCCTTCCAGCTCTGACACCCTGTGTTCTGAGGATTCTCCATGCTACAATATTTTATGTTCTAAGGACCTCCGTTTCTAATCTTCTTGCCCCTTTCTTCCCCTTATAGACACCCTTGGGGCCAGGAGATCTGGCCACCCTGACCTCCTGCCTCTTCCTTGAACAAGACCCTCCACCTCTTGGCGTCAGCATTCTCTCTGGCTCTGGAATGCTGTCCATTATCTCCATCTACTGACTCTCTGGCTTCCTTTAAGCCCCAATTAAAACCCCACCTTCTCTGGGCAGCCTTTCCCACCCCCTCTTCATTCCAGTGCCTGCCCCCTCTTGATGATTTCCTACTTGTCCTGCACAAAATCCTGTTGGTGCACATGTGTTTCTTGTCTCTCACATGACATTGTGCGCTCCTTGAGGGAAGGGTCTGTGTTTTGCTTCTTTTTTGCATTCCTAGTTCTTAGCCCAGTGACTGGGACATACTTAGTGCTTGCTAAATATGTATTGATTGACTGACTTTGCACAGGCTGTTTCCCCTGAATTAAATGCATTCCCTCCTCTCCTCCCCTTCAGAATCCCTACCTTGTTTCAAGAAAACTCATGCAGCTCAAGCTACACAAAGGCTTTCCTGCTTTTCCCAAGCTACTAGGGCCTCTCCACCAAAATCACCCTCCATCTGTTTTGTTGTTACTGCTGCTGCTGCTAGTGGAATAACCACCAGGCTTGTAGTCCGGAAGACTCACCATCCTGAGTTCAAATCCAGACTCAGACACTTATTAACTGTGTGACTCTGGTCAAGTCAGTTCACCCTGTTTGCCTCCATTTCTTCAGCTGTCAAATGAGCTAGAGAAGGAAATGGTAAATTTACTACCAATCTGACCCTGGGCAAGTCACTTCACTGTGTTTGCTTCAGTTTCTCCATCTATAAAATGATCTAGAGAAGGAAATAGCAAGCCACTCCAGTGTCTTTGCCAAGAAAACTCCAAATGGGATCACAAAGAGTTGAACACAACTGAAAAAACTGAACAAGAAAAAGAATTTAACAAGTAAAGCAAGAAATGAAAAATAATCCAGGAGCAGTTTACAGCTTGAACTAAAGCACAGAGAAAAATCATAGTTTAGCAAGCAGAATCTCACAGAACATGATTATGGAAGAATGTTCCCCCAGGAAAGTTTCGTCTCTCTCTTAAGGACCAGAGGTTCCAGTCAATCCCAGGGGAGTCCCATATAGTCTGGGCTTTTTATTTTTTTTTAGGCAGTTGGCATTAATTGACTTGCCCAGGGTCACACAGTTAATAAGTATCTGAGGCTGGATTTGAACTCAGGAAGATGAGTCTTCCTGACTCTAGACCCTGCTCTCTTAGCCACTGTATAACCTAGCTGCCCCACAGGAATAAGTCAGCCATCCCATATCTGTTTCATGTCATGTGTTATATACCTTTTTAAAAATTTTTCTCTTTTCAGCAAACCCTGGATATGAGCCAAAATTGTACCTGAAAGGGAGTTAATGAATATGAGAAAAGAGAGCCCACCTACGCTCTTATTGGAAGCCAGATTCCCTAGGACTGAAACTAATCTAAAATGGGGAGTTAATTCAGTACTGCTATTCCTGTGGCTTCAAGAGCAGCTATTTGATGTTAGAGAAAGAGCTGGTAGGAATCTAGAACACTAGCCAGTTCAAGCCCTTTATTTTATAGAGGGGAAGCAGGGGCCCAGAGAGGGTAACTACTTATCCAAGCTGCAAATTCAAATTCAGAGTCTCCAACTCCAAATTGAGCATTCTTTACATTATACAAATACTACAAAAACCTGACTGGAGGGTCTGGCTTACCTGAAGTTCAAAGTATGTGGGGAGTAAATAGGAGATAAGGAAGAAAGAGTAAAGTGGCATCAGATTAGGGGGAACTTTGAATGTCAGGCAGAGAAATCACTAGTTTTGTGGTCAGCTTCACCTGGAGAGACTCTGCTTTGCATAGAGTTTGCATGTATTTTACGTGCAAGAGGTGCTAATTATAATCATGAATTAACATCCTACAATCGATTTATCTCTGTGGAATAACAAAATGGCAATGCTGAAATGAACCTTACAATGACCTTACAGTCAGAGCTGAGAGGGACGGAGCACATCATCCCTTTCTACTCAGTAATCTCCAGGGGTTCCCCATCATCTCCAGAATCAAATGCAAAATTCTCTGGTTGGCACCTAGAACCCTTTGTAAGGCTCCCTCCTTCTTTCCAGACTTTTTACACCTTTGCTACTTAATCTTCAGTCCAGTGACACTGATCTCCTGCCTATTCCACAAGCAAGACACTCTCCCTCTGTTCTAGGCATTTTCTCTGACTGTTCTTCCTGCCTAGAACCTCTCCCTCCTTGACTCCACCTACTGACTTCCTGACTTTCCTGAGGTTCCAGCTAAAATCCCATCTTCTACAAGAAACTTTTCTCAATCACTCTTAATTCTAGTGCCTTCCCTCTGTTAATTATTTCTTATTTATCCTGCATATAGCTTTCTTTCTATACATTTGTGTGCATGTTGTCTCCCCCATCAGATAGTAAGCTCCTTGAGGGCAGGGACTGTCTTTTGCCTCTTTTTGTGTCCCTAGCCCTTAGCACAGGGCCTGACACATAGTAGATACTTGACAAATGTTTATTGATTGATTGACCTTCGAAAACAGAATGTCAGACCTGGGAGGGACCTTAGAGCACATAATGTCAGAGCTAGGAGGGACCTTGAAACATATAGGGAAAGACAGATTCTTTTAATGGACAGATTGCTGGGCATGGAGCCAGAAGGCCTGGGTTTGAGTTCTAATTCTATTGCTTACTAGCTTTTGCTTCTCAATTTAATTCTTCTGCCATCTTCCTAGGGTAATAACCTATATACATATACATATATATATATGTGTGTGTGTGTGTGTGTAGATGTATGTGTGCATGTATGTGTCTAATACACACATGCATGTATGTATATGTGTGTGTGTATATATAGAGTTTTGTCAATCAGACATTTATTTTCTCTCCCATTTCTCACCCCATCTGCCTCCAATTAAACAAAACAGAGAAAGAAAATCCTTATGAGACAAGTGAATTCTTACATCAGTCATCCATAAACACATGCCCCTTTCTGCCCCTTGAGCCCATCCCCTCTCTTATGAGAGGTGAGCATCCTGCTTTATCTTCGGTCTTATGGACTCATGGTTGGCATCGTATTGGTGGGAGTTCTTGAGTGTTTCCACATTATTTATCTTTATTGTATTGTGACTACTGCACAACTGGTTCTGGCTCTGTTCTCTTTACTCTGCAGCTCATCATACAGGGCTTCCCAGTTTTCTAGGAAACCATCTATTTCATCATTCCTTACAGCACAACCAGGTTCCATTCCATTTGATCATTGCACAATGCAGAGGCCCTCTATAACATTCAGTTCCAGTTCTTTGCCCCTACAAAAAGAGTTACTATGGATCCTTTTCCTTTGCTTTGATCTCTTTGGGGAATAAGCCTAGGAGAGAACTGCTGGGTCAGAGAGTTGAATGGCAGTTTCGTGACTTTGAGGGCCTAGTTCCAAATTACTTTCCCAAATGGCTGGATCAATTTATGACTTCACCAGGAGTACATTAATAGGCCTACTTTCCTGCTGCCCTTCCAACAATCATTTTCTTCTTCTGTCATCTTTGCCAACCTGATGGTATGAGATGGGGCTTCTGAGTTATTTTTAATTTGTATTCCTCTTAATATTAATGATTTGGATATTTTTTTCTCATATGGTTGCTTGGACTTCTTCCATCAAAAACTGCCTCTTTGTTGGTCTTATGCAAGGGAGAAGATAGGCAGGGAGAGAAAATTTGAAACTCCAAATCTTATAAAAGTAAATGTTTGGGTTTGTTTTTTGGGTTTTTTTTGCAGGGCAGTTGGGGTTAAGTGACTTGCCCAAGGTCACATGGCTAGCTTTGATGTTAAGTGTCTGAGGCTGGATTTGAACTCAGGTCCTCCTGATGCCAGGGCCGGTGCTCTATTCACTGCACCACCTAGCCGCCCCAAAAGTAAATGTTAAAAACTATCTTTGCAGGTATTTGGAAAAAGTACTATTAAGTAAAAAAAAACCTGCGTATTTTCATATCCTTTGACCATTTTATCTATTGAGGAATAGCTCTTGCTCTTATAAAATTGAATACGTTCCTTACACATCTTAGAAATAAGACATTTATCAGAGAAAATTTGTCACCAAGATCCACCCCACTCCCCATTTATCTGTTTCTTTTGTAATTTTAACTACATTGGTTTTGTTCCTGCAAACACTTTTTAATTTTACATACTCAAAAAAATTGTCCATTTCATCTTCTAGAATCCTCTCTAACCCTTGTGAGGTCATGAATTCTTCCCTTATCCACATATCAGAATTCTTGTTCTTGTTCTTCTAACTTGAAGATAATGCGGCCTTTTATAACAGTAATAGCTAGCATTTTTAGGTCTAAATGATGTATCCATTTGGAGCTTATCTTGTACCTCTCTCATCAGACCCTCCCACCAGTCTGGTAAGGGAGGTACACCAGGTGTTTTGTTTTGCAGATAAGAAAACCACAACCCAGAGAATTTAAGACAATCAATTTGCCCAAAGCTATTCAATAATTTGATGGTAGAACCCAGTTTTGCTCCTAAAGTAAGGAAGAATTTTCATTTGTTTGGCTTAGTTTATGAAGAACCCTTCCTCAAGTGGAGGTGGGGTTGGGGATGGTGAGACGGATAGGTGAAGAAGTGCATGATCATGATCCCCATGGGAGAAGCTGAGATCAAGATATGCTTGGCGCTTCAGCACACGTATGTCATCTCATCTGGTCCTCATGGCGATTCCAGGAGGTAGAAACTAGTGCGATTGCTGTTTTACAGCTACCTTCATGTGGTGCCAATGAGCGAAGATGAGGTTCTGCCCCCTCTATTTGCTCAGAATATTCTCCCTCTGGAATGTCCTCAAGAACCCTCTACCCTTCCATCCATCTTGGCCCACTGGAATCCTACCCGCACATCAAGGATCAAATACCAGCTCCAGGTAGCTGTCTCCAATTACTCTGGCCAGCACCTACCTTTCTGTCCTCTCTATACCCATGGTGTTATTTTATTGGGTTGGTTTTTTTTTTAACATTTTCCTTTTTTTCACAAATTTTATCTCCATTTATCACAACAAGATGGAGAGGAAGGTGCTGTTATTATCCCCATTTTATAGATGAGGAAACTTGCCCGGAGTCAGACACACAGCTGCTTAGAGTCTGATGCAGGATTTGAGCTCAGGGCTTCTCATTCCAGATCTAGTCTTCTATCAAAGAGGGGCACCTACTGCCTCAGGAGGCTACAACTGTGATTGCCTCCAGTGACAAGTGAGGAAATGGGATCAAAGGGGGTATTTGAAAAAAACATTGAAATGGGAGCAAAAATTGCCCCCTTTGCTGCTAATCAGCATCATCTTCCTTTTGTCTTCTCTGAGGTTCCTTTCATCCCTAGCATTCTGCTAACACTCCGTGTTTAGCTCTGACCTTCTGTGTTCTAAGGGCCCTCCCAGCTCTGACATTCTGTGTTCTAAGGTTCCTCCCTATGTTCTAAGCGCCCTCTCAGCTCTGACATTCTATGTTCTAAGGGCCCTAGCATTCTGAGAAATTACATCCCCCTTCTCCCTGACTCTCTGGTCCACTCCCCATATCCCAGTTCCCATCCCTATGCCCCAGGCACACACCCCTGAAGGTGCCCCCCTCCCACACACATGCTTTGCTCCCCAGTCTGCAGCTTCCTCTGACAAACATTTTCCATTGCTGTTCTGGTGCAAAAGCAGGTTACAGGTGAAAACAATCTCAGAGGTTTCCGTTCTCTGGGTCCTCCCACTGTCTAGTTATTTACTGCCACTGCTCCTGAGTAAGTTCCTTGCCCAGGATGTAGACTTAAGAGTTCAGAACAACCTAGAGCTGTCCTTGCATGGCAGGCCAGTTCTAGCTTGAATGGTCTGGACAGCCCAAGGCTGGCCTACTCTTCCCCCAGCCTTAGAGTTCCTTTGGGGTCCATTCTGCTCACTGCTCCCCCTACCCAGAGCATTGCCCATGACCCGTACAGCTCTCCAGGCTCAGTCTGCAGAGGCAGAGTGGTAGTCAAAAGAATGCCAACTCTAGGTATGACCATCAGATGATCTGGATGAGTCTTATCTCTGATACTATCTATCTATGTGACTTTGGACAAGTTTCTTAACCTCTCTGGGTCTCAGCTTCTTATCTGTATAATGAGGGGTTTGGACAAAATGGCCTTTGGGGGAGTCCTTTCCAGTCCTAGATGTGGGAAGCTGCGATTCTTTCCCTATATCAGTAACCAGCCCCAGCTGTCCCTGTTGTCAGAGCAGAGAACTTGGCCTTGACTTAGCACTTCTGGCTCATGGATGCCCCCTGAACTGATCTATAACATGCATCACTATCAACATCAGTTATCTGCCAATTAGCAGACTCCCAGTGAGCCTCCTTTTCCCCATCTATGAAATCAGAAAGTTGGACTAGAGCAGGGGTGGAGAACCTCAAGGCCACAGGGGCCACATGTTCCTCCCCCTGGGCCTAGAAGCTCTCTAAGATTCATTTCATTTCTAAATCTATATTCAGAAGTTCTTCCTGGTTCCAGTATTCTAAATTCGAAGGTCCCACCTGGCTCAGACATCTCTCAGCTCTGGCCGTCTCTGGAACCTACAACGCTCTCCCTCCTTCACTTGTCCTACTGACCTTCCTGGCTTCTTTTAAGTCCCAACTAAAATCCCATCCTCTACATCAGTGGTTCTCAACCTGTGGGCTATGTTCAATTGAAATACATCCTGCATATCAGATGTTTACATTATGATTCATCACAGTAGCAAAATTACAGTGAAGTAGCAACGAAAATTATGTTATGGTTGGGGGTCACCACGACATGAGGAGCTGTATTAAAGGGTCGTGGCATTAAGAAGGCTGAGAACCACTGTTCTGCAGGAAGCCTTCTCCAGTCCAATAAATTCCAGTGCCTTTTGTCTATTAATCATTTTCTATTTATCCTGTTTAGAGCTTATTTTGTATATATTTGTTTGCATGCTGTCTCCCCTATTAGATTGTAAGCTCCTTGAGGGTCTTTTCTCTCTTTTTGCATCTTAGCATAATGTTAGGCACATAGTAGGTGCTTAATAAATGTTTGTTGATTGATTGGTTCTCTATTCTGAGGCCCCTCCCAGCTCCAACATCCTGTGTTCTAAGGCCCTCCCAGCTCTGACATCCTGTGTTCTAAGGGCCCTCCCAGCTCTGACATCTGTGTTCTAAGGATCCTCCCAGCTCTCACATTCTGTGTTCTAAGGCCCTCCCAGCTCTGACATCCTGTGTTCTAAGGACCCTCCCAGATCTGACATTCTCCATTCTAAGGGATCTCCTACATGACATTGTCTGTTCTGAGGTCCCTCCCAGCTCTGACAGTCCCTTTTCTATGGCTTTCTCTATCTCTGACATTCTGACTATTAAGAATATTGAATACCACCACAGCAGTACCCAGTCATCCTCTCTAGGGAGGCTGGGCCTGCAGCTCTAAGCAGAATCTCCTCTCCAGCCTCTCTGGTACAGCCTCCATAAACAGGCAATGCAAACCTGCAGCTGTGAGGCCAGGTGCTAAGGGAGAGAGTGGGACAGGAAATGAGGCTGCCATTTCCCCACTCTCCTTTCTTATTTGTTTGAGAAGCAACTTCACTTTCTAAATTGGTCATTGTAGCTCAGGCCCACCTGGCCTTGAGGCCTCCTGTGGGAGAAAGCTGAAGGGAAAGGGGAAGGGGAAGGGGAAGGCTGGGCAAGGAGGAGGCTCCTCTGAGCCCTGATGGAGAGCTCTGGGTGTGGTGATGGGAGCAGGTGGACCTGGCCAGAAGCAACCACAGTGCCAACCAGCATTCAGCTACCTGCATTGGTGGGGGTGGCCAACCCACCATGGATCCTGGGTGTGTCAGGTGGGTTGGTGCCATTCATCTAGTATCATTCTAGACACAAATTGCTTCCAGGGTGGTCATTATGACTATCAATAGTCAATCAACCAATAAGTTAACCTGGGCAAGTCATTTCCCTTTCTTGACTCACTTTACTTATTAATAAAATAAGGCTATTGAACCTGATTGAACTCTAAGGTGACTTCCAACTCTTACCTTTCTGGTCTATCAGGGAATTTGGGCTAGATGGTTTCTAATGTCCCTCCCAGCTCTGACATCCTGTGTTCTAAGGGCCCTCCCAGCTCTGACATTCTGTGTTCTAAGGGCCCTCCCAGCTCTGACATTCTGTGTTCTAAGGCTCCTTCCTGGCTCTGACATCCTGTGATCTAAGGCCCTCTCAGCTCTGACATCCACTTTTCCAACATTCTGTGTTCTACCTTACAGGGGTGATGTTCTTTGATTCAGACAAACCAGGCATCTCAACCTCAGCCAATTAGGAAAAGTGCATCACTGCTGTTTCTGACTATTCCAAATACCCCGGATTTCTTGTGACCCTCCACCCTGACTCCATAATGAGAGTTGGCATGTCTATTTGCAGGGCTCTTTACATACATGACCTCATTTGACCTCCATGACTACCATGGGTGGTAGGTACTAGGCATACAGTAGATGGTATAGCCCTATTTCATAGAAGAGGAAGCTGAAGGGCAGAGAGTTGCAGAGCCAGCCGGGGAGCTGCAGAGGGATTCAAGCCTCTTGTGAATTTTTCCCAGTCTAGGACTTTGCCTTCCACACCACTAGACAACCTTTGTCATTCTGCCCTTCCCATCCTTGGTGCTAGCAGCACAGTTTGGGTGTCAGACAGAAAAGTGGGCTGAACAATAAATTAAGAGGTGGGTGGGAGTTCAGGTGTCAGTTTTTCTTTACAGAAAAAAATTTTGAAGGCTCATATACATACCAAAATACAACGGTTTATACAAAGATAGAATGGCATAATGAGAAAAGCCTAAGTATGGAGAATGTTAAAACAGACTCTCAGAGATGGCAAGGGGTCATTGATCACAGAAGATCAGAGCTGGGAGGGCCCTTAGAACACAGGATGTCAGAGCTGGGAGGACTCAGAACAGAGAATGTCAGAACTGGGAGAACCCTTAGAAGACAGAATGTCAGAACTGAGAGGGCCCTTAGAACACAGAATGTCAGAGATAGAAGGGCCATTTTCAAGCATGCAAGAGGATAATGGTTAAAAAGGGACTTTAGAACCTAGAATGCTGGAACACAGATGGTTTGAGTTGGAGCAGACCTCCAAACATAGAGTGTTAGAGCTTTCCTGCCTTTGCCCTGCGGTCCTGTTCCCTCTTCCCTTCTTCTGGCCTCTTTGACCCTTGAAATAGGCGGCCTTTCCTGGTCAGCTCCTGTAAATGACCCAAACCCTTCCGTACTTTCCCCTCCAAGCCCATGCTTCTTTCTGTATGAGGGGCTGGATTCCTTGCTTACACAGAACCTTGTGACTTTATACAAGTCACTTCCTTTCACTGGGTTTGAGTTTTCTAATCTTTCAGGGTTTTTTTTGGGGGGGGGTGTTTAGACTAGATTGTTTCCAGATTGTCTCCTGTCAGTTCTGACCCCCAGGACCTATGAATTTCAACACTTATTTTCTTCATCTGTAAAATGGGGATAATCACAGCACCTGCCTTCCAAGGGTTTTGTGAGGCCCAAATGAGTCAGTATCTGTTAAAAGGTGCTCGGTGCCTGGCACATAGTAGGTGTTTTATAAAAGCTCCTCCCCCCCCTTTATTTATGAGTTACCTGTTGTATACAGTGCCTTGTGTATAGAACTGGGAAAATAAAAAAAACAAAAACCAGTGATAGCTGTTAGCATTTACATATTTACACACTTTATGATTTGCAAAGAACTTTACGAATACTATTTCAACTGATCTTCCCAACAGCTCCAGGAAGGGAAGGGAGTAAATATTGAGAGAGTACCTACTATGCGCCAGGCAATGGGCTAAATGCTTTACAAATATTAATTCAGTCCTCATAACAACTCTGGGAGGTGTGTGTGCTGTTATGATCTCTACTTTACAGTTTAGGAAACTGAGGTAGAGGCAAAGTGACTTGCCCAAGGTCACACAGCTATCAACTCTCTGAGGTCAAATTTCTGAGCTCAGGTTTTCCTGTCTCTAGGTCCAATATTTTATGTGCTGTGCTTCCTAGAGGCCTCACATTTCTATAATGGCACTGGTGCTGATAAATGTTTAACTACTAGATCTGAACACTACCAACAACAAAAATGTACACAGGGCAGATTTTTAAGTTAAATCTGAATTATTAAAAAATTTTTATCACTTTTAGTTTTTGCTTTTTGGAGGGAGGAAGGCAGAGCAATTGGGGTTAAGTGACTTGTCCAAGGTCATACAACTAGTAAGTGTTAAGTGTCTGAGGCTGGATTTGAACTCAGGTCCTCCTGAATCCAGGGCTAGTGCTCTATTCACTGCACCGCCTCGCCACCCCTCCATCACTTTCTTAAGTCTAGACGGTCAATAAATCAAAACCTGATTTATAACATTTGCCAGTTTCTATGATATAAATGCTCACACTGGAAATTTCACGATTAGCTCTCCCCAGTATATATGAGAGTCGGTTGTTGTTCATTCGTGTCCAACTCTTTGTGACCCCCTTTGGGGTTTTCTTGGCAGTTACTGGAGTGCTTTGCCATTTCCTTCTCCAGCTCATCTTACAGATGAGGAAACTGAGGCAACCAGGGTGAAGTGACTTGCCCAGGGTCATGCAGCTAAGTATCTGAACCTGGATTTGACCTCAGGAAAATGAATCTTCCTGACTTCAGGCCCGGTACTATGCACTATGGCACCAGCTAGCTGCCCCAGAGAGCCAGACTTCCCTGCAAAACCCTTAACGATCTAAAACGTGCCTTCCATACACTAGACCCCACCTGAGCCTTACACCAATCCAATGCAGGGCTATAAAAGTTGTTATCCCAAATTTCACATCTGAGAAATGTGACGCTGTCAGAAGAATATCCTGGTCCTAAATCCAGGGCTCTATGGCCCAAGCGCAGCTAGGATCCTAGGTCTGATGGAGCTTAAAATTTGGCATGTAAACCCTGCACCCCAATAACTCACACAACACAAAATGACCCTTGATGAAGGCTAAAACCAAGAGCTGCACAAGGTCTCGCTGCAGGACCCTTGGCAGTTTTCTTGGGAGAGGCAGTTTTTCTAACAGGCTTTAAAGGAGAAGAAGGATTGCCGTGGGTCCATTGCCAAAACCTCACAAATTATCAGGGCCTGCAAGCTCTGGAGTGACTCTACAATCTTTCCACCTCTAAAGCTATTATCCAGTAGAGAAGATCAGAACTGGAAGGTACCCACATCTGACACGTAAAGCCCTTTCCAAATTCATTCCATATTTGTCAAAAATTCTATATTTCAACCAAACTGAATGGCTACTTTGATGTTCCCTAGACATTTCTCACCTCCATACATTTGCACAAGCTGTTCCTCATGTCTGGGAGGCCCTCCCTACCACTCACTGTACCCCCTCTTTCTCATCTCAGTATCTCAAAAACTTGTCTACTTTCAAGGCTTAGCTTAGAGGCTGCTTCCTTTGTGAAACCTTCCTTGATAGCTCTGGTTCTTAGTGATTACTCCCTCTTCAACTTACCGTGTATTTACTCATCTAGGCTGCATGGGAAGTTCAGAGGGGACTGGAACTTCTGGTGGGAGGGCTTGCTGAGCCCTTTTCAGGGCTGCCCATTCACCTTTGGTGTCCACCTGTCACCCAGCTCTCACCTGGGGCTCCAAGAAGCTGTAGCATGGGTTTGGGCCACACCTTGATAAACCATTTCGACAGCGGCCACAACACAAGCTGTTTCAATAGATGGGCTAAACTGGATTGAGGGTAGCGGAGAGGCCTTAGACCTGTTGGTGAGTTAGGGGAATGCCTACACCCAAGCATGTGAAGACTTCCCTCAGTAGAATAGGAAGAAGAGAACAATTTGTTATAATGGCTAATAAAGGCAGCTGAAGTGGCTCCCCTCCCTGTATCACCTCCAGGATCAAATACAAAATTTTGGGGGGGCATTCAAATCTGGCTCCTACCTATCTTATCAGTCTTCTTACATCTTATTCATCCTTGTGTACTCTGGGATTCATGGACACTGGCCTCCTTGCACAAGACTCTCCACCTCCCAACTCTGGACATTTGGGGGGAGGGGGGAGGCAAACAGGGTTAAGTGACTTACCCAGGGTCACACAGCTGATAAGTGTCTGGGGCTGTATTTGAACTCAGGTCCTCCTGACTCCAGGGCCAGTGCTCTATTCCACTGCATCACCTGGCTGCCCAGCTTTGGGCATTTTTGATGGTTGTCCTTCATCCCTGGAATGCTCTCTCTCCTCACCTCAATCTCTTGGCCTTCCTGACTTCCTTTAAATCCCAATTAAAATCCCACTTTCTAAGGGAAGACTTTCCTGACCTTTCTCAGAGCCAGTGCCTTCCTGCTCTTCATTATCTGTAATTAATAAAGATTATAGCTAGTATCCATGTAATGCCTACTATG
Source organism: Pseudocheirus occidentalis (assembly GCA_028646575.1). Classification (NCBI taxonomy): domain Eukaryota; kingdom Metazoa; phylum Chordata; class Mammalia; order Diprotodontia; family Pseudocheiridae; genus Pseudocheirus; species Pseudocheirus occidentalis. The sequence goes on from CM053596.1 coordinate 45,164,495, forward strand.
TCCCACTTAGTCATTAAGCATTTATTAAGCACCTATTATATGCCAGGCACTGTGGTAAAATGCAAAAAGAGGCAAAAGACAGTTCCTGACCTCAAGGAGCTCACAGTCTAATGAGGGAGACAACAAGCAAACAAATATTTTAAAACAAGGTGTATACAGGATAAATGGGAAATAATTAAAAGGGAAGATGCTAGATTTAAGAGGGCTTGGGGAAAATGTCCTGTAGCTGGTGGGAGTTTAGTTGCGACTTAAAGGAAGCCAGGAGGCAGAGAGGAGGAGGAGGAGCATTCCAGGCAGGGGAGCAGCCAGAGAATCCATGCTCAGCACTCTATCCATTGTGTCCCCTACCCCTGGGACACCTGTGGATAAAGGGCATGCTCTGGATGAGGATCCAGGAAAGAAAACAGACAAGAAGCAGTTTGATAGTTAGGAAGGGACCCAGGCGACAGTGAGGTCCCAAAAACCTAGACCAGATGTAGCCTTCTAGGTCCTTGAGCTGGGCCTTTGATCGAGTCCAAGTTTTACAGAACCAATGCTTTCATTAAGGGGATTTGTTCTGTGAAACTTGGATTTGGTCAAACCACCTCACTTGAGAACCTAGAGGGCCACATGTGGCCTTGAGGCCAAAGCTTCCCCATCCCTGACCTAGAGAGAAGAGAGCATCAAGGATTCAGGAGCTGAAGGAAGAGAAGCCAAGAAGAATAAGAGTTGAGAAGAGGTCATTGGATTTGATAACTAAGAATCATGGGTAAGTCTGGAGAGAGCACTTCCAATGAAACATAAGACTGAAAGCTGAATTGTAAGGGGTCAAGAGAATGAGAGGAGAAAAAGGGGAGACACCTATCGTAGACTCCCTTTAAAAAAGAGTTTAGCTACAAAGGGAAGAAGAGATACAAGACCACAGTTAGAGGGGATGGAAGGGTCAAGGGAGAGCTTTGAGAAAGAAAAGAGGGTGTCGGGGAAGGTACATGGGCGTGTTTATAGGCAGTAAAGAATGAGCCAGCAGACAGGGAGAGACTGAAAATAAGTGAAAGTGTGGGAATGATAGAGGAGGCAATCTGCTGGAGGAGACCGGATGGAATGGGATTGTTTTGCAGGCTAAGCAAAGGTTAAGGAATAAGCCCCATGTGAGACTAGGGACGAGGAGGAGATAGTGGTAAGAAGGCATGAATGAGATGAGGAAGAGGGGAGAAGAGGGAGCTCACAGCAAATGGACCCCCATTTTTTCTGTACAATATGAGGTAAGGTTCTCAGCTGAGAGAATGGGGGACCATGGGAGATCTGAAGAAGGATAAAAAGATTTGGAAGAACTGCTGTGGAGAGTGAGACAGCGAGCTGATAAGGGAGGGATCAGGATTGCCTTGCAGTGGTGAGGGCCCAATTTAACACACATTTGTAGTGGACCCAATCAGAACAATTGTATGATTTTTTTTCCACCTTTATTGAACAGGAGGCAATTAAATTCTGTTCAATAAAAGTTTATTACCCACCTACTATGAGCTTAGCTCTGGGGATACAAAAACAAAATAATCCTTGTACTCAAGAAGTTTACATTCTATTAGGAGAAACTATGTATGCATAGATAATATATACAAAATTTTAAAGTTAAGCGTTTTTGGTTTGACTTTTTTTTTTTTGGTAACTGACCCAAGGGAGAGAATGTAGACACAGAGGACATTGCCCTGAGGAACACTAGAGGTCAGGAAAGAGATCGTGATTCGATCAAGAAAAGTGAGAAGGAGCCATTAGGAGGGCAGAGAACCAGGAGAGAGAGGTGTCATAGAAGCAAAGGAAGGAGAAATACCTAAGAGGAAGTGCTGGTCTGTAGTGAGAGCTGCCTAAAAGCATCCTAAAGGATGAGTTCTGAGCTTTGCTATAAAAAGCTCTTTGGATATGGGAATTTGTTTGGCTTGACTAGGCATATTTCTTACAAGGGTTTTCTTTTCTTTTTCCCCCAGGGGGAAAGTGGGAGAGAAAGGAAATTGTTTTGTTAATTGTTAATTTTTGTTAATTGTTAATTTATTAATGAATTGTTTTGTTGATTAGAAAAATGTCAAAAAAAAGTTTTAAAAAGAGTTCATTGGTTAGAGGGGGGCAGGTAGGTGCTATAGTAGAGAACCAGGCCTAAAGTAAAGAAGATATGGGTTCAAATTTGACCTCACTCTCTAGCTGTGTGACCCTAGGCAAGTCACTTAACCCTGTTTGCCTCAGTTTCCTTGTCTGTAAAATGAGCTGGAGAAAGAAAGCAAACTGCCGTAGTATCTTTGTCAAGAAAACCCAAAGAAGGGTCACAAGTCAGACATAACTGAACAACAACCATTAGTATGGTGGATAGAGAGTTGGCCCAGGAGTCAACAGGACCTGGGCTCAAGCACTTCCATAGACATCTACTGGTTGTGTGATCCCAGGCAAGTCATTTGACCTCTGAGTGACCCAGCTGCCTCTCTAAGGTGCCCATCAGCATTGGTAGACCAAAGTCCCTCTGAGAGGTCCCTACACTAGATCCAATTAAAAGGCAAAACATAAAAGGCCATTGTTAACTTTGGGGAAGATGGTTTTAGAAGAATTGCAGGGTTGGAAGCCAGATTTACTAGGGACTGAAGACTGAGGAGAAACAGCAGGGGTGGATCACCCTTTCTAGGAATTAAGCAGTGATGCTTTAGGAGAGACAGATGCTGATAGGTGTGAAGGGAAGGTTTTCTAAGAATGGGGTAGAACTGAGCATGGATGTATGCAACCAGCAAGAGATCGAAGACGACAGAGTGGGAATGGCCATTGAGAAAAGACCCCTAAAGAGAATGGTGGGGATGGGATTAAGGAGACAAATGCCAGAGCAAGGGAGAAGAGTCACCTCCATATTTTGAAGGGGAGAGTTGGGGAGATGAGAGAAGCCAGGTGAGAGAAGTGTCCTAGTGGACTGGAGAGGAGAGAGGGAGTTAGAACTGGGTTCCATCCCATCTCAGATACTAGCTGTATGTCCCTGGCCTTGACCTCAGTGGGCCTGAGTTTCTTGTCTGTACAATGAAGAGATAGGAACTCACTGGCAATTAAGGTCCCTTTCAGCTAATGGTAGATGTTTAATAACCAGGCTCTGCAGCAGGAAAAAACTTGCCCATGACACACTTTTAAGTTTAATCTGCATTTTCTATATCACTTTCTAGTGTCTAGACAAACAATAAATCAAGCCTAATTCTGAAGCATAAATACTCACAATGAAAACGTAATCATCGCCAGATTGTTTGAGCTGGCTACAGCACCCCCGTACTTCCAGTCCTAAATCTACAATCCTCTGGTAGCCCCCAAAAGCCAGAATGACCCTTGGAGAGGAGAGGCTGGGGGGAAGCTGAGGCATGAGGAGAAAAGAAGGTTGGACTTGCCACTCCGGCAAGTGGGATTAAGGCAAATCAGGCAAGAAGAAAAAGATCCTGTCTAACTGAGATGAGGTAACACAAATCTGAAGTGGATCCAGCCAAGAGAGCACCATGACATCTCCCAGCAGAGTTCAGAGGCTCAGGAGAATGAACGGAAGGTGGAGTGTGGAGACTGATGCAGGACTGAGAACCAACCAGTCATGAATGGTGGGAATGTACAGGGCCTGGGGAGCCAAGGACGGGAGGTGAGGCATTGTCCAACTGGGTAGCAACAGTCAAGGCTGGGTACTTCTCCCTCCCTCACTTCCATGCCCTCTCTTCCTTCAAGACAACTCAAATCCCACTTTCCCCAAGAGTCCTTTCCTGGCCTCCGCACCTCCAGACCTCCCCACTCCCGCTGCTGGTTCCTTCCCTCTGAGATGACCTCCTATGTATTTGTATGCATGCATGTGTGTGGTTGCACGTTGCATGTGTGTATACGTATACATGTGTGTTTGTTGTTAGCTGTCTCTCCCAGTAGACAGTGAGATCCCTGAGGGCAGGGACTGGTTTTACCTTTCTTTGTATTTTCAGCGTAGTGTCTTGCATACGGTGACTGATTAATAAAGATTGGAGGAGAAGGAAGAGGAGGGGGAGGAGGATGGAGGCCAGGGTGATGGGTGGGAAGGACAAAGAGGGATTTATCTGCCTTTTCTCCTCAACAATCTGGACCCAGAAGGAGACCAGAGGCTACCTTTCCAGAGGAGAATTAAATGGGATAGAGCTGTCCCTGGAGGGTGTGGAGGATGGAGAGGAGATGGGGCAGTTTAGAACAGCTTTAGAGGTTTGGACTTAAGTTAAGGACACTGAGGGTCATTCTTCTCTCTGACACTGACTCCTGATGTGATTCAAGTCCTTGTCTGGTCTCTTTATCTCATCTGTCAAATGGGAATAATAATCCTGGCACTTACCTACCCCACAAAGCTGCTGTGAGGAAAGCAGTTTCATAAATTGTCAAGTGTTATCTCAGGTCCTGAGGAAGCCAGACTACAATCGACTTTCACTGGGACAATTTCCCAGAAAAATAATCACTTCTGTTTATGAGGTAAGTACCTCATATGCCCACGACTTCATCGTCTGGGCTTGATAACATCCCTGGGAGGTGAAAGTATTATCATTCCCGTTTCACACCAGAAAACCAAGAATAAAGGTCTGTGACTTGCCCAGCGTCATACGTCTAAATACTTGGGAAGCACCTCCTGGCTCCCAGTCCAAGGCCCTTCTGTGTCCCAGGAGGTTAGGCATCCCTGCAGGGCAGGCCCCGGGAGCTGTGGAAGGGCCAAATTGCCGCAGATGGCAGATGAAGCTCCTCCAGCAGCTGGGGCTGGGTGGGTAGTGGGGGCAGACCGGCTGTGAGTGGGCGTCAGCATCACGGTGGAACCCAGCCCTGGCCCAGCCCTGTTTCCTGGTAACTGAGGCAGCTGGGTCTGAGCTGGGGTTGAGGGCAGGGAGCGTGGGGGTGTGGGGGAGCATGTGAGTGAGAGCTGGTGACGGGTCAGGCGCCCTCAGTCCCTGGCGGCAGGTGAGTGGGTGTCGAGGAAAGGGAGGCAGAGGAGAAAACAGGACGCCGCAGAGATCAGATTACTCACCTGCAGCTGCCTTGCCAGGGCTAATAAAAGAGGCAAACTTCCTGTTGTTTCTTCATCACCACCCTTCTCCTCCCCCAGCCCCAGCCTAGAGGCAGCTGCTGTGGCAAGAGAGAAGGCAGAGCCCCCGGAATGCCAGCCCTGGCAGACCTGCGGCGCTGGTCACTAGCATGTGGGCCTGCAAAGGCACCTCCAAGGAGAAGTCTATTCTGCAAGCAGCCGGGAGAAGTGAAAGCAGAGCTGCAAGCTCTTAAAACATGGCACATCAGGGACCTTAGAACCCAGGATGTCAGAGCTGGGAGGGCCCTTAGAGCACAAGACATCAGTGCTAGGAGAACCCTCAGAACACAGAATGTCAGAGCTGGGAGGGCCCTGAAAACACAGGATATCAGAGCTGGGAGAACCCTCAGAACACAGAATGTCAGAGCTGGGAGGGCCCTGAAAACACAGGATATCAGAGCTGGGAGAACCCTCAGAACACAGAATGTCAGAGCTGGGAAGGACCTGAGAGTACAAAATGTTAGAACAGAGAATTTCATGATAGAAAGGAACCTCAGAATATGGGATGCTAAAATAATAATGGTAGTCAACATTTATATAGTTCTTGAATAGCCTACAAAGTTACTTTCACACATTGTAATTCTATAGTGTTCTAAGGATTACAAAACATTCCTCATCACAATCCTGTGAATTAGGAAAAGCAATGAAGCAACTGAAGCCCAGAGAGGGAAAACAATGATCCCATTTTTGCTGTTCATAACATCACTGTGAGGTAATAAGGACAACTCTATTTAAAAGCAAGATAATTTGTAGTTATATCTTTTGTTTTTATGTCATCTTTATTTCCAAATCTTTCTCCTCTCTCTCTCCCTCTCTCTCTCTATCTTTTCTCTTCTCTTCTCTTCTTCTCTGTCTCTCTTTTCTCTTCTCTTTTCTCTTCTCTCTCTCTCTGCCTCTCCTCCCTTCTCTCTCCTCGCCATCGAAAACTATTCATTGTAACAGGATAAGAAAAAGAGAGAAAGCAATTTCACAAAACTAACCAACACATGGATTTGGTCTTACAGTACATATAGCATCCTTCACCTCTTCCAAAAAGGGAGGGAGGTCTGTTTTCATCTCTTTTTTCTGAGTGATGCTTGGTCATTCCACTTACAGTGTTCCATTTTGTTTTATTGTTCTTTTCATTCCTACTGTTGTGATCATTGTGCATGTTGTTTTCTGCTTCAGCGAACTCTTTCAGTCTGCATCCATTCATATAAACCTTTCTATGCTTCTCTAAATTCTTCACATATTTTGGTTTTCATGGCACACTAATATTTCATTACCTTCATTGTACCGCAATCTGTTTGTCCATTCTCCACTTGATGGGCATTGACTTCATTCCTAGTTCTTTGCTACAACAAAGAGTAAGGCACTCCCACTTTATAGATAAGCTAAAACCAAGAGTAGTTCAATTGGGATGGCTCTGAAAGTTCATACAGGGAGTGATGAATAGTAGAACTAAGACTAGATCTCAGGATTTATATAATTTCAAGCTGGAAGGAATCTTAGAAGTCATCTAGTCCAACTAATTAATTTTATAGGTGAACAAAATGAGGTCTAGAAAGCAAAGAGGATTTACTCAAGATCACACAAGTAGGTAATAGTAACCTGAAGAGGTATCTGAACTGAGGACCTCCAGCTCCAAATCTATTATTCTTTCCACTATACCATGTTGTCCTGACTCCAAGTTCAGAGTTCTTTTCTTAATACAACAAGGCCATAAATTTTTATTAAAGTCATCTATCTCAGCCTATACCATCTCAGGGTAACAAATGCTCTCATTCGTGAGCCTAGACAAAATATATCACAATATTAATTTACAAAATAGTGATTTCTGGCCAAGATCGCTGTCTGAATGATAGGCACATTGTCCAGTTCCCATATACCTACTCAAGCAAAATCCTTAAGGGAGCTAAGCCTGCCTTTGGCACAAAGCCCTAATTCAGGAACTAAAATTGGAAAGACGAATAAATCAAGGAAAATACTCATCAATATTAAAAAATTATTCAAATTCAGAGATTCTCCCAAAAGAAGGAAAAAATTACTCTGTTAACAACCGCAAACAGAGCATCAAAGGAAAAAGTAGATTTTACATAAGATATGAATATTAACAAGCAAGAGATTAAGAATGAAATAAAGGCTCTGAAGGAAAAAATTAGAAGGAGTATAAATAGTTTAGAAGGGAAAGTGAAAAACCTTCCCCAAGAAATGGATTTTCTGAAATCCAGTCTAGACCAAACACAAATCAATGACCATGTGAAAAAGAGGTATTAGAACAAAATGAAAAGAGTATTGAGGGTGTTCAATTAAAAAAAACCAAACCCGTAGGTCTTGAGAGTAGATTGGCTCTGTTCTAAAGGTTTTAAGGGGAGAAAGAGAAGAGACAGTGAATACACAACATACATGGAAGAAGGGTTGAAGGGGTTAGTATCAGATGAACCTCACTCTGATCTGAAAAAGACCGAGGATTGAACATATGCACACATAGACAATCAACAAAACAATAAATCAAGCTCTGATTTGTAACATTTGCCAATTTCCGAGGTATAAATGTTCACACGGAAAATTTAACAATCAATTCTAGTCCATTTAAGATAGTTCTGACACATTGCTGGATGTTACCCACTTCCAGTCAGAGAGGTAATGATCTCAAGATTGAGAGAAAAACATTAATTTTTGGACATGAATGTTGTGTGGACTCCTTTTGCTTGATTTCTTTGTTAACAGGTTTTTTTCTCCTTTATTTTTCTCAGTTTTTAATGGGGGAGGGGCTGTAAAGCAAGTAGGAGTTAATAATAAGCACTGCTAAAAATAGAAAGATTGTAAATTTTTTTAATTGACAGAGGAAACCATAAGGAAGTTCAGAAGGAAGCATAAGACAAGCAGGACAGGTTTTAAAAGAAAGTATACAATTTTTCATCTGCTTTTTATTTTTAATAATATTCTATTTTTTGCCAGTTATATATAAAGACAATTTCTAGCATTCATTTTTACAAGATTTTGAATTCCAAATTTTTCTCCTCCCTCTTTTCTCTCCTTTCTAAAATAATAAGCAATTTATATAGATTATATATGTGCAATCATGTAAAACATATTTCTATATTAGTCACAATTGTGAAAGAAACAGATCAAAAGGAAAAAATAAGAAAAAATAAAGTGAAAACAATATGTTTTTATCTGCATTCAGAGTCCATTAATTCTTTATCTGAATGTGAATAGTATTTTCCATCATGAGTCCTTTGTAGTTGTCTTGGTCCATTGTGTTGCTGAGAAGAGCTGAATTGTTCATAGCTGATCATCATACAATGTTGCTGTTACTGTGTACAATGTTTTCCTGGTTCTGCTCATTTCACTTTGCATCACTTCATACAAGTCTTCCCAGGTTTTTCTGAAATCCGCCTGCTCATCATTACTTATGAAACAATAGTATTTCATTATATTCATATACCACAACTTGTTCAGCCATACCCAATTGATGGGCATTCCCTCAGTTTCTAATATTTTGCCACCATGAAGAGAGCTGCTATATTTTTGCACATGTAGGTCCTTTTCCCTTTTTTTATCATATGCTTTTTAAAAAGCAAAAGTGGTATGAAATGGAAAGTAATGATTTCATATACAATCCTCTTTGTGTTCTATTATGCTCATGCAAATGCTCATTATTTTGGTGTTTAATTTCAGAATAGAAATGTTTTTAGCATTTAAATTTAAAATAGATAAAAAAAAATTCAAAAGCAGTATCTACCAGGGTCCCCTAGGTTAGTCTAGTATTTCCCTAAAAGTTAGATTAAGGTTTAAAATAACTACAGACAGGGGCAGCTAGGTGGTGCAGCGAATAGAGCCCTGGCCCTGGAGTCAGGAGTACCTGAGTTCAAATCCGGCCTCAGACACTTACCACACACACACAAAAACTAGTTGTGTGACCTTGGGCAAGTCACTTAACCCCAACTGCCCTCCCCCCCCAAAAAAACAATAAAATAACTACAGACAGTATAAAGTACTTGGGAGTCTACCTGCCAAGACAAACCCAGGAACTATATGAACCCAATACAAAACACTTTTCATGCAAATAAAATAATATCTAAGCAAGTAGAGAAACATTAATTTTTCATGTGTAAGATCAGTCAATATCAATAAAAATACCAATATTGCCTAAGTTAATTTATTATGCTATATCAATTAAACTACTAAAAATATTTTATAGAGCTAGAAAAAAATAGTAACAAAATTCATCTGGAAGAAGAAAAGATCAAGAATATCAAGGGAATCAATGAAAAAAACATGAAGGAAAGTGGCCTAACAGTACCAGATCTTAAACTGTATTACCTGTTAGTAAAAATCAGAACAATCTAGTCATGGATAAGAAAGAGAATGATGTATCAGTGGAATAGATTAGCAATATGCAGCAGTAAATGACCAGAGGAATCTAGTGTTTGATAAATGCAAAGACCACAGCTTTTGGGACAAAGAACTCATTATTTGACAAAAACTGCTGGGAAAACTGGAAAGCAGTTTGGCAGAAACTAGGTATAGACCAACATCTCACACTGTATACCAAAATAGAGTCAAAAGGGGTATATGATTTAGATATAAAGGATGATATCATGAGCAAATTTCAGGAAGCGTGAAAATTTTTACTGGTCAGATCTATGGTTAAGGGAAGAATTTATGACAGAGACAGACGGACATAGTGTATGTGTATGTGTGTGTGTGTGTGTGTGTGTGTGTGTGTATGAGGGAATGTAAAATGGGTAATTTTTATTATATCAGATTAGAAAAGATTTGCACAGAGAAAACCAATGCAGCCAGGATTGGAAGGAAAGCAGAAAACTGGGGGACATTTTTTACAGCCTTCCTCTGATAAAAGCCTCATTTCTCAAATATATAAAGAATTCAGTCAAATTATAAGAATATAAGTCATTGCCTAATTGGTAAGTGGTCAAGGGATATGAACAGGCAATTTTCAGAAGAAGAAATCAAAACTGTCTATAGTCATGTGAAAAAAAGTTCTAAGTCACTATCAATTAGAAAAATGCAATTTAAAACAACTCTGAGGTACCATCACACCTATCAGATTGCCTAAATATGACAGAAAAGGAAAATGACAAATGTTGGAAGGAATGTCAAAAAATAGGAACACTAATACACTGTTGGTGGAGTTGTAACCTGACCCAACCATTCTGGAGAGCAATTTGGAACTATGCCCCAAAGGCTATAAAACTGTGCATAACCCTTTGATCCAGTAATACCACCTCTAGATCTGTTTCCCAAAGAAACTACAAAAAAGGGGGAGGAATGACCTATTTGTACAAAAATATTTATGGCAACAATTTTTGTGGTGGCCAACAATTGGAAATTGAGAGGATATTCATCAGTTGGGCATCAGTTGGGTAACTGGGCTGAACAAGTTGGAATATATGATTGTGGTGGAATACTATTGTGCTATAAAAAATGACAGAAAAACCTGGGGAGTCTTATATTAACTATGAAAAGTGAAGTAAGCAGAACCAGGAGAACAGTGTACTTAGTAACAGCAATATTGTACAATGATCAATTGTTAATGCTTTAGTTATTCTTAGCAGTACAACGATCCGGTATAATTCTGAAAGATTTATGATGAAAAATGCTATCTCTCTCTGGAGAAAGAATTGATAGAGTCTGAATACATATTAAAGCATAATTTTTAAACTTTCTTCATTTTCTTGACTTTTTTGCAGCATGGCTAATATGGAAGTGTGTTTTTCATGATTTCACATATATAATTGGCATTATATTTCTTGCCTTCATAATGGTAGGAGGAAGGGAAAGAGGTCATAATAGACATTTTAAAAAATATTAAAATACTAAATAATGAGTTCTAATTTTTTATGAAAATAAATAAGTGTTAACTAATCATAAGAAAAGGTAGGGTAAAAGTTGAAGATAAAGTAAGAATCAAGGCTATAATGATAAATGCAGGTAGATAATAACTATAGGTATTTTTAGTTTTCTATAGCTGAAGTAGAATGTGATTAAGATAATCCAAGTTTTTGCAATTAAGTTTTATTATTATCATCAAATTGTAAATAATAATTTTTTTTTAATATTCAACAGGGTGTTAACTGAATGCAGCATCTAAATTGACCACCAGGTGTCCCTCTATTTGAGCCACCAGCTCAGGCCTTATCAGTTATTATCTGCCTCCTACACAAGGGATTAACTTTTTCCTATATCTCCATAATCTCCACTGGCCACCAGACAGAGTTCAGCCTGCAAATGCCTAGGTCGTTCCCCCTAATGCCAATCTGCCACAAAGGAATGATGCCAAAACCGCTTTGATTAATCCTTCCATTGACACTGGACCCCTGTATAACCCAGGGGATGTTATGGAATATTGTTCAAAATATTAAAATATGAAATCTATTATGTATACCTAGCTCAGAGACCAAGCTTGTAGTGAATTCTATTCTCTCAAGCATTCACCAATTTATTTATTTATTTATTTTTGCTTTTTGGAGGACACTTGGGGTTAAGTGACTTGCCCAAGGTCACACGGCTAGTTTTTGTGTTAAGTGTCTGAGACCATATTTGAACTCAAGTCCTCCTGACTCCAGGGCCAGTGCTCTATTCACTGCACCACCTAGCCGCCCCCATTCACCAATTTATTAATAGATTCAGAGACAAAGCACGTTGTAACTGTATTAGTTTATTGTACCTGGGACACTTAGAGTACCTGGCCTATAATCAGGAAGACCTGAGTTCAAATCTAGCTTCAGACACTTATCTGTATGACTCTGAGCAAGTCACTGAACCCCCATTTGCCTCTGTTTTCTTATTTGTAAAATGGGGACCCGCCTCCTTGGGTTGGCATGAAGCTCAAAAGAGACAATAATTGGAAAGCACAGTGGCTAGCACCTAGCAAGCATTACATAAATGTTAACTATTATTGTTATTCTCAAGAATAAAGTAGAAAGGAAACTGTATTAAACATTCTTGTTGGAGACATTTGTCTCTAACCATTTCTTAACCTCCTCCTGTTTACCTCCTGGCTCTTTGTGTACAGAAGGGAAGAATCCCAATCTGCCACACTCTTAGCCTTTAGAGAGGGGGACAACCCTCCCTGACTCAGCATCATGAACTAAAAACAAGCAAAGATGTTTCCTCTAGCTTACTAGGTACAGTAGGAACAGTATCTATCTACCAGGGTCCCCTAGGCTAAGCTGGTTTTCCCCTAAAAGGTAAAGAAACCTTCATCTCATGAGGAATCAGGGCCCCTGAGACTTGATGGATGTCCCACAGCTGTGTGAATCACTACGCCCTGAAGTGCTGACCAGGCACTCATTTCTGGATGGAGTCAAGGGGGGCTGTGTCTACTTACTTACACCAGTGTTGTATCCCTGATGAATATCCCTTCAATTCTATGGCTAAGTTAAGCTGCTTTTGTTAACTGTTAGAGTTGAATCCTCTGAAAGGGTTTTGGGGATCCTCAGGAGTCCCTAAATCATACTTTGAGAACTGCTGATGTCCAGGATTTGTTGGCAAGGAAACTGATCATCTAGTCATTCAAAACCAATGAAAGAGGAGAAATTGGGAGGAAGATGTCTGAATAATTGAGATGAAGAGAGAAGGAGAAGCTCTCTGCCAATGGCCTCATTTCTTTCTCTTTTTTTAATTGACTTATTTATGTACTTTTTGCTTGCAAGATTCAGTTCCACAGTCCCTGGAGTTTCAAATTTTCTTCCCTCCCTTCCCTCCCACCCTCTCTGGTGGCATGGAATCAAGTACAGGATCTGCAAATACTTTCACATTGTACAATAGTCTGGTTATATGAAGGGTTGTAACCAATGGAGTGAATAATGTGAAAAAAGAAACAAAACCAAACATAGAATAGAACGATAGCATGTAGATTGCTTCAGTCCCCATTTAAACTCTGGTCTTTCTAGATCTTTCTCTGAACGTAGACATCTCCTTCCATCCTAAGACTTGTAGAGTTGTCTTATACCTGTGCGTTGCTGAGAAGAGTCCAGTTTATCAAGGTTGGTCGTCACACATACGATGTGTTTGTGATTGTGTACCAATTTTTCCTGGTTCTGCTCTTCTCACTTAGTATCAGTTTATAGAGGCCTTTCCAGGTGAAGGTGAAGACCGTCTCCTTCCCATTTCTTATAGTACAGTAGTATTCCATTACATTCATGTACCATGCCTTGTTTAGCCATTCCCCAATTGATGGACTTAATTTCCATTTTTTTGCCACCACAAAGAGAGCTGCAACAAATATTTTTGTACATACAGGTCTTCCTCCCACTTCTATGGTCTCTTTGGGATTCAACACCAGAAGGGGTATTACTAGGTCAAAGGGTATGCAATTATTTATAGCCTTTTGGGAATAGTTCCAGATTGCTCTCCAGAATGGTTGTATCAGTTCACAGCTCCACCAACAATGCATTAGTGTTCCAATTTTTCCACATCTTCTCCAGCACTTGTCATTTTCCTGTTTTGTCATCTTAGCCAATCTGACTGGTAAGATGTGGTACCTCAAAGTTGTTTTGATTTGCATTTCTCAAATCAAGAGTGATTTAGAGCATTTTTTCATATGCTTATAGATATCTTTCATTTCTACCTCTGAAAATTTCCTGTTCATATCCTTTGACCATTTATCAATTGGGGAATGACTTATATTCTTACAGATTTTACTTAATTCCCTGTATATTT
>CM053596.1:45178323-45211556 GCA_028646575.1 Pseudocheirus occidentalis
GTAGGAGAAGGTGTGCCATGTGACACTCGAGTTGAGACCAGAATGAAGGGCTGAAATAGCCTCTGTAGAGTGGGATACCAAATTGATTATGAAAAAATACAATGCTTGCCTTTCTCAGTTAGGATACAGCTGAGATTAGACAATAAATTTGCAGTGGATTTGGGATTTCCTCCAGCTCCATTCAGTTCTGAATGAATAGGAGTAAAGGAGATACATAGAGGGAATAACCCAGAGCTAGGGTTTGGTGAAGTACCATGGGCAATAGGATAGAGGTTCAGGGGATTCAAGAATGAAGGATAATGTAGAGTTGACCAAAATGTCAAGATAGGGAAGGGAGGAGAATGTAGCTAGCACAGGGGTGATGGCCAAGGGAAGAACAGGAGAAAGGAGGAAATGGGGATCACAATGAAGACAGAGAATAAAGTTGGGGGTCATAATGCATAGGGAAAGATCGAGGGAAATAATGGATTCTGAGTTTCTCATTTTGTTCCAAACTCAAACCTGCACTACCAGACCAGCCTGCATCAGGCCTCCTTTATAACATTAGCCAAACAGGATTCCTAACAGCAAGTCGCAGACTCAGCAATTCTGGATATTTTTTCCTTGTGGTTCCCAAGCATGGTCTCTGTTCTAGGACTGGAACCTCTTTAGGCTGAACTGATTTGCCCTGGTTGTTTCCTGCAGGCATGTCATGGTCAAAGTAGCTGCCTGACAACGGTTGCTTCGGGCCCCTTCTGGCCTCTGAGATGTTGTGTGTTCTCAAATAAAGCCAGCCACTGTCCTTCTCCTTTCTCAGAAGGCAGAAGGAGGAAGACAGGAAGTGAGAAGAGGGCACATGCAGCATGGAGTTATCACCCTTCTAGTCTGTCATTGTGACTTTTCAGCTTTGATCCCAGAAAATGAGGTGGGAGGGAAAGTGTGGCAAACTGCCTTTGTTTGGTAGACCGGTTAATGTAATATCATTTGCTTAAAACTTGTGCACTCTCTGAATGGTCTGGTAAAAAAAAAAATTGGTGGGGGTTCTTGGGCTATGGGTTTTTTTTCATGGATATTGACCCGCAACAATCATGTAGTAGTCATAGATTGGGGCTCAAGTCATCTGGGTACTAGTGCATGTTCTATCTCTAATCCCCGGGAGAAGAAGGTGGGACCCTAGGTGGTTCAGTGAATAGAGCACCAGCCCTGGAGTCAGAACTTGAGTTCAAATCTGACCTCAGACACTTAACACTTACTAGCAGTGTGACCCTGGGCAAGTCGCTTAATCCCAGTTGCCCTGCCTTCCCCCCTCCAAAAAGCAAAAACAAAACAAAACAAAACACCCAACTAATCCACTTTGTGACCTTGGGACAGTCCTTTAACTTTGGGGAGAGGGGTGCTCAGTTTCCTCATCCTTAAAAGATGGTAGACTAAATGAACTCTAAAGCCCCTTATATTCTTAACATTCTATGTGGTAACGTCCCTTCCAGTTCCAACAGTGTATATTCCAATATTCTGTGTTCTAAGTCCCTTCTAGACCTAATATCCTATGATCCTAGGAGGCAGCTAGGTGGTTCAATGGTTAGATTACTAGGCCTAGAAGACCTGAGTTCAAATCCAGCCTCAGACATTGATTATGTAACTCTGGGCAAGTCTGTTTGCCTTGCTTACTGTTCGTCTCATGTTTATTCATCTGTAAATGTAAAATCTGTAAAACGAGCTGGAGAAGGAAATGGCAAACCACTCCAGTATCCTTGCCAAGAAAACTCCACGGACAATATGGTGCACTGGGCCATGAAGAGTCAGACATGACTGAACAACTCAACAACAAACCACTCCCCAATGGGACTGCCCCAGACTTGATTCTCTCTCTTCCAGGCTCCAGCTCTACCCACACCCCAATTTTCTCATCAGGTGATCTTACTTCCTACTTTACTAAAATGATGGAGGATGTCTTTTTTTTTAAGTTAACGAGCATTTATTAAGCACCAGCTGTGTGCCAAGAATTGTGCTAACTGCTTTACAGATATTATCTCATTAGAAGATAATCACAAGGACCCTGGAAGGTAGGTGCTATTATCATGCCCATTTTACAGATGAGGAAACGGAAGCAGCAGTAGGTATGTGATTTGCATAGCTATTACCTATCTGAGGCCAAATCTGAGCTCAGGTATTCCAGACTCCAAGGTCTATCTAAGTTCACTCATTTCTGCTCTTCCTTGAAATGTCTCTACATCTTCACCCTCTGCTTTACTCCAGTCTCAGAAGATACCACAGCCTTTCTTGCCCAGGCTTGCTTCTCTACTTGTGACATTGATCCCATCTTTTCTATTCTACTTAGAAACCCTATTTATCATTCCTTCACTCTCATTTTTCTGTCTCCTTCCCCACCTTACATTTTCTTTTTCTATCTTTATTTTTTGAGGCTGTCTCCCTGTCTTGCCCAGGCTACAGATTAAGCAGCCACTCATAGACCTAATTCCCTGCCCCTAGGTATAGGAGCTTTAACCTGCTCTATTTTCCACCTGGACTGCTTGACTCCTCATTAGGTGGCTTGGGGGGCCCTAAGCCCCAAGGGCTCACCATATTGCTGCCAGATTTAGCACAGACACCCATTTGGCTTTAGCCCTTTGGCAGTTTATGTTTCCTGAGCTTAAGCTACCCTCCAGCTTCCTTCTCCCAACAGCGGGGATTATAGATTTGGAACACCGTACTCAATTTTCTCATTTTCAATCTCTGTGTATCTAACTAGCGCCTTCTCAGCTGTTCACAAACATGCTTAGTTCCTCATCCATAAAAAGCCTTCTCTTGACCCCACCACTTCCTCAGACCCTAGTCTTGTATTTCTCCTCCTTATCGCTTCTAAACTCCTAGAAAGAAGTCAACACTTGCTGTCTGTACTTCCTTCCCACCCACTCAGTCTTCCACCCTTCGCAATCTGGCTTCTGACCTCATCATTCTACTGAAGCTGTCTCAAAGGCTGTTGGTGATCTGGGGAGGCAGGCTTGCTCTTCAGCATAAATAGTGCCGGATGTATTTGAGCCTGCCTTTGAATCCTGCCTCTGTCTGTGCGTGATCACCTGCGCGATCTTGGCCAAGTCATTTAGCTTTTGGGGCCATCTCTTAAAAAGACAGGGCTGCGCTAGGTGACTCCCCAGTGTCGCTAAATCCTAAGATCTCTAAAAGATTGAATCACCGTTCTCTTCCTTGGTCTACATCTTCTTTTGACTTTGCAGCGTTGCTGACCCCCCTTTCTCAGTGGGTAATTCTGTCCTCCTTGCTTTCTGTGACACTTTTCTATACTTTATCTCCTATTTATTTGGCACTTCCTTTTCAGTCTCCTATACTCTTTGAGTATAGCTTTGGTTTCAAAGAAGAGAAGGCTCACCTGACTGCTACAGGAAAGTGGCAGTGTTCACCTTTGGGGCAGGAAAGTGGCTCAATGGAAGCAAAGGGCCTGGAGTCAGGAAGACCTCAGACACTGGGTGTGTGACCCAGGGCAAGTCATTTCACCCTCTTTGCCTCAGTGTCCTCATCTGCAAAATGAGCTGGAGAAGGAAAACGGCAAACCACTTCAGTGTCTTTGCCGAATGGGGTCTGAAGAAGAAAGCCAATAACAATGTGGGGATAATAATTGCACCACTTTGCAGGATTGCTGTAAAGATTCAGCGAAATAATATTTGTAAAATGTTTAGTGCCTGGCCCATAGTACGTGTGAATGAACGCATTCCTTAGTCTCTGTCCTCTTGTTCCCTTTGGGAAACAGCTTCGATCCATAAAAGAGGAACAATTGCACCTACCTTTCAGGGTTGTCGTGAGAATCCAATGAGATTAAGGATTTAATTTAAAATTAACTTGCAAACTTTAAAGCATTCCATAAATATCACCATCACCATCACCATCACCACCACCATCACCATCACCATCACCATCACCATCACCATCACCATCACCACCATCATTATCATCATCATTATCTCCTAATGCTCCTGGCCTCTTTTCTTCTTCTCCCTATAGTTCCTCCCTTAGTGATCCCATCAGCTCCTTGTTCAAATATCACCTCTACTCAGGTGACTTCTAGATCATTCTACCCAGACCTAACCTCTCACTCTAGAACCACAATGTCAGCTTCCAGATGGAAGTTTCCACTGGAGTGGTCCTTCAGGCACTTCGACCTCAACATGGCTCAATGAGAACTCATCATCTCTCTCCTCAAGTTCTCTTCACCTCCATTCTCACTTCTTGTGAGCACTACTGTCTTCCTCATCACTCAGAGTCCCAGTCCTGTCAATCCTCTTTGTTTCTTCCCTCTGTCATCAGCTGCCGAGTCCCAACAATTTTCTCTCTCATTCACTATCGAATGAAATCCACCATTTGAACCATTGTCCTGGTTCAGGTTTTTATCACCATATACCTAAACTACTGCAATGGCCTTCCAACTGGTTTTTTCTTCCTGTAGCTTTTCCCCTCTATGGTCTATTTCCCACAAAGTTGTCAAAATAGTCTTCATAAGATTATGCCCAAAGGGCAGTCAGACTGTGCATACCCTTGGAACCAGCAATACCTCTACTAAGTCTGTATCCCAAAGAGATCCTAAAAAGGGAAAAAAGATCCATGTGGACAAAAATATTTATAGCAGTTCCTTTTGTGGTGGCAAAGAATTGGACATTGAAAAGATACTCATCAATTGCAGAATGGTGGAACAAGTTGTGGTGTATAGATATGATGGAATACTATTGTGCTATAAAAAAGGATGAACAGGTGAATTTCAGAAAAACTTGGAAAAACTTACATGAACTGATGTAGAGTAAAGTGAACAGAACCATGAGGACATTGTACACAGTAACAGCAACATTGTGCAGCAATCAACTATGAATAACTTAGCTTTTCTCAGCAATACAATGATCTAAGACAATTCCAAAGGACCCATGATGGAAAATGCCATCCATATCCAGAGAAAGAACTGATAGAGTCTGAATGCAGATTGAAGCATACTATTTACACTTTCTTTATTTTTTTATGGGTTTTTTTTTCATTTTTGGTCTGTTTCTTCTTTCACAACATGACTAATATGGAAATATGTATTACATGAGCACACATATATAACCTATATCAAATTGCTTACTGTTTTAGGGAGAGAATAAGGAAGGGAGGACGGGAGAAAAATTTGGAACTCCAAATTTAAAAAAACGTTAAAAATTGTCTTTTCATCTACTTGGAAAAAGTACTATTTGAAATTTAAAAAAAAATCTTAAAACAATCTTCCTAAGGAAGAGGTCTGCCTCTTGTCACTCCCCTACTCACAAATTGTCTATAGCTCCCTATTTTCTGTAGGATAAAATACAAACTCCTTCACAGAATCAGAGAATTTTACAATTTAAAGGAACCTCAGAGACCATCTCTTCCAATCCATACTTAAACGAGAGTCCCCTCTAAGGTTGCAGGTTGCCAGTGAGAGGAAGCCAACCAGTCCTGAAGTAGCTCCACTTTTGGATAAAAGCTTCAATTTTCTTCTCTCCAATTTTTCTCTCCCCCACCCCTCAATTGCTTTTGGTTCTGCCCTCTGGGGTCAAGGGTCAGTATAATCCTTCTCATTTGACTGATCGTCAAATGCTTGAATATAACTGTTATACTCCTTTCCCTAAGCCCTCCTTCCTTGGTCTTCTCTCCAGGCCAAACATACTGTTTCTTCAACTCTTCATACCAGTATTCATAGTATGACCTCAAAACCCTTCACCATTCTGATGACCTATTCAGCATACCAATGTCCTTCCTAGAATGTATTTTCCAGAACTGAACACAGTATTCTGGAGGTGGTCTGACCAAGGCAGGCAGAGTGTAATGGGACATTTACTTCCCTACCTTGAACACTCAAGATCACATTACCTGTCTTGGCTGCCACATCACAGTTGTCTTTTATTGAACTGGTGGTCCACTAAAAACCCCAGATCTTTTTCAAACAAACTGATATGTACCTTTTCCTCACCTTGAACTTGTGAAGCTGATTTTTTTTCTAACCCAAGTGCCTGGAATTTAAGGCCCTCCACAGAGCCTACCTTTCAGTCTGGACTTATTTCCCTTTATTTTATATGAGGCATTTTGGAATCTAACTGAAATGGCATATGTAGTGACCAAGGACTTCTCCCACTCCTGGAATGTCTTTCCTCATCTCAGCCTCTCAGGCTCGGGGGTCACCTCCTTCATGTAGCTTTCATTGATTCCACCCCCACCCCCCCAAACCTTCCTGACTGAAATCTGTCCAGTCTCAAATTTGAGCAGAATCCTTTGCTTTCGCCCATCACATCCAAGCTTGGGTTCTATTTACCCACAGATTGTAAGCTCATTATGGGTGGGGACTATGTCGTTTTTATCTTATATTGACCCAATTGAGCACAATGCCACGTACATAGTAGAATGAATGGAGCCCTGAGATGCAACTGGACTAACTGACCGCATGTGATGCGAAGGCGCGATGAGGTTTCCCCCTGCTGGCCACCCTGTGGATGTGGAGGATGTGACCGGAATAATCCAAGCCCAGGCTCCATGGCCAAACAGCTGCTGAGGCTTGCTTCTGGGCACTGACTGCGCCGTGCTTGGGCTCTCTGGGCAGGGGATGGGTCTCTCCTTTCTTCTGACGGAGTCCTCCTCTCCCTGACACCCATATCCTAGAGAGGGGACAGGTGGGAGTGAGAAAGAACCCGAATGACATTGCTGAGGTCCCTGAAAAAAAAGGTGGAGGGCGCTTCCACATGGCTGCTTCAGAAGCTCCCGGCTACGTACTCCTTAAGCTGCCTGGATCGGGATCGTAGTCTTGGGTGGTGGTCCTGGGGTGCGTTTTCAGTGAGCCAAAAAAATGGTGGAGGAAGGAAAAAATCGTAGACTCGGAGGTCAAGAGGCTGGAAGGGACCTCAGAGGTCATCCAGCCCAAACTCCTTCTTTTACATGGGAGGAAACTGAGGCACAGGGAGGTGACCTCATTTGACTGAGGTTAGACAGGTAGTCATTGTCAGAGGTAATATCAGAAGCAGTCTTTTCATGGCACTACTCTGTCAATGAATGAGGGACGGAGGAGGGGGACAGAGGCTGTTCTAGAGGGAATAGAGAGAGGGAAGGGAAGGAGGGAAGGAGGGAGAGGAAAGAGGATGCCATACCCCCTTATAGAGTTTGGGAGTTTCCATAAGTGTGTTTTATGAGTGTTAAGTAGGACGTGTCCCTGAAGATTCACAGATTCTCAAAGCTGGTGGAGGGAAGATCTCAGCATTCATTCATGCCGACCTATTCCCTTTTCTTTTTTTAGGCAATTGGGGTTAAGTGACTTACCCAGGGTCACACGGCTAGTAAGTATTTGAGACTGGATTTGAACTCAGGTCCTCTCCTGACTGCGGGATTCTATCTACTGTGACACCTAGCTGCCCCTAATGCCAACCTATTCCTAAACAGGAATCTCTTCTACAATCCCTAGCAAGTTGTTCATTCTGCTGCTACTTAAAACACCTCTAGTGGTAGGGGACTCACTTTCCTTATGTTGAGCTTAAATGTGTCTCTCCACAACTCCCACCCAATGGTCCTTGTGTTGCCTCCTAGGGCCATCACAATGATAACATGCTTCTATGGCATTTCACTCCTTCCTTTAAGTCGCAACTAAAATCCCACCTTTTACAGAAAGCCTTCCCCAGTTCCTCTTAATTCCAGTGTCTTCCCTCTTTTAATTATTCCCCATTTATCCTGTATGTAGCTTGCTTTGGTATATATTTGCAAAGTCTCCCCCATCAGACCATAAACCCCTTGAGAACAGGGATTGACTTTCGTCTCTTTTTGTATGTCTAGCACAGTGCCTGGCACATAGCAAGCCCTTAAGGAACTTTTTTTTTAATGAAAAAGGTTTACAAAGTGCTTTTCTCTCCCCCAAGTTGGTCCTTCAGAAATTAGAAGGCAAAGATCCATGTTGCCTCAGTCTTTTCTTCCGGCTGGATGGCATGTCTGTATCTAAGGAAGTCTGTGGGGAAAGAAGAACATTTAAATATTGTCCTCCCCAGTAAACTGTAAGCTCCTTGAGGGCAGGAATTATTTCATTTTTCTCTTTGTCTTCCCCCAGCATCCAGAAGAATGCCTGCCTAGTTAACTGTTGACTTTAGAGGTGGCTGGGTGGCACAGTGAATAGAGCACCGGCTCTGGAATCAGGAGTACCTGAGTTCAAATCCAGACTTGGACACTTAATACAAAATAAAAAAAAAAAAACTAGCTGTGTGACCTTGGTTAAATCACTTAATCCCAAATGCCCTCCAAAAAGAAAAAAAACCCAAAAAAACCAAAAAACCCCCAGCTGTTGGCTTTATCCCAGATGGTGCATCTAAGTCTTTGCTTACTTTGTGGACTCTCAGAATCTCAGAACTTAGAAGCAAACATGAGCATGGGGCCTTTGCTACATGGGCCCACACGGATGGGCATGTTTCTCCTCCCTGGTATTAATGGGGTAATAGTAGTGCTCACAGTTCCTTCTCCATTGCTAATCTCAGCTCTAGACCTACACAGGCCGATCCTCCTCTACCTCCTTGACCCTCTTTCTAATTTTTTTTTTAATTTAAAATGCTTATTTCTAATAATCGCTTGCATTTGTATAGTGATTTAATTCTTGCAAAGTACAGACATTATCCCATTTTATCCGCACAACAACCTTGGGAAGTAGGCGCTATAATTATCCTCATCTTGCATATGAAGAAACTGAGGCGGGAAATGATTAAGTGACTTGCCCAAGATCACACAGCGATTTCGTATCTGCGTTCAGATTTGAGTCTAGGTCTTCCCAGCTCCACGTCTATTGTTCTATCTTCTGCGCCACCTAGCGGCTCTAACTTCCTACATCCCGTCCATTTCCATATTCTTCCTTCCTCTCCTACCTATTAAGTAATCCCTTCTGAAGAGACAGAGAGAAAGACACAGAGACAGAGGGAGACAGAGACAGAGAAAGGGAAATAGAGACACACAAAGAGAGAATATTCTAAACCATAGGACCCCCACTTCTGTAAAGAAGGAACCTTCCTCTATTGTTAACTAAGTCTCTATATTTTCTGTCTTATGTTCCATTCTCCCTGAAACCTGGTTTTTTCCTGAAGCTATCCCATCTCTTAGCATCTTCTCCGAGGCTGGCTGCCCCTTTTACGCCCCTGGACACCCAAGACTAAGGGAAGGCGCTGGGACACTCTTTGCTCCTGACTCCCACTCTCTTTCTCAGCCATTTTCATTCATCAATCACTATTCTTCCTTTGTAGCTTCTCCAGCTCCCCGTTGCTGTCCACATCTGTGGACATCCGGATCATTCTTCTTCCTCTCCTATAAATTCAGTACCTGACTCCCAGCCTTTTGGGGCTGCATGCTATAGACCACTGGGACAGAAAGAGGAAACAGATGAAGAGTTTGGGAAACAAATCACATGTCTGGCACAGAGGCTTGATAAAGTAGAGATGGGGCGCTTCAGGCATGCAGAGCTCTCTCTGTCTCTCTCTGCCAAAGCAGAGAAATTAATCATTTCTTAACTTGCCTGGGTGATTATTTCATGCTTCAAAAGTCAGAGGAACCAAAAAGGAGAAATTCTGTTCTAGATCTAATGCTCATTAACAGGTAGGAAGTGTTTGCTGGAGTAGAAACGATGGGAATCTTGGTGGGGGAAGACCATTCCAATGATCCTTGAGTTTGTAATGAGGAGAGGAAATCCAGGCATAGTCTAGATCAGGAAAGGGGAACCTGCAGTCTCAAAATCACATGTGGCCCTCTAGGTTCTCAGGTACAGCCTTTTGACTGAGCCCAAGTTTTACAGAACAAATCCTTTTATTAAGATTTGTTCAGTGAAATTTGGATTCAGTCAAAGGGCTGCACTTGAGGACCTAGAGGGCTACACAGGGCCTGGAGGCCCTAGGCTCCCCACCCCTACTATATCCCCTGGTTGCAATTCTACCTTCTGGAAGAATTCCATCTAGGTCCCCCTTAATACTAGAGTCTTGCTTCTGAGATTATATTAATTTTGTCCTGTATGTGTCTTGTTTGTATGCAGTTCATAGCATGTTGTCTACCCCATTAGACTGAGAGCTCCTTGTGGTCAGGGGTTGTCTTTTGCCTTTCTTTTATTCCCCGTGCTTAGCATGGTTATTAAGCACATCGTAGGTGATTAATAAATATTTGTTGATTTCGTTTTTCCAATAAGTTTGGATATTTATGGTTTCTTAAATTATAGTATCTAGACCCTTTTTTGGTCATGATACTAGATATGTAGCTAGATAATTCATTTATTAAGTACTTACTAGATACCCCGCAATGTTCTAGATCCTGGGGAATACAAATAAAACCATACCCTCAGGGAGCTTACATTCTAATGAAGAAAATAGAAAAATAGAAAGGGAAAGAAAGACCTGGAACCCATTAATATAAGGCCAAAGATGGCCTATCAACGTCTAGGAAGCCCCATAATTCTTATGGGATCTCTTCTTGATTTGTTTTTCAGGTCACTTGCTTTTCACAGCACTTGTATTGGATTTTTTTTATCTTGCCAATCTTGTAATTTTTGTTCTAGTATTTCATACTGTCTCATGGAGTCTTCACTTACTGTTTGTCCTGTTTTAATTTTCAGAGAATCAGTTACTTGGCAAATTTTCTGTTGTAAGCTATTCTTCTTCTAATTCTTTCCTCTAGAGCTCTTCTTTTTTTTATTTCTTGCTTCATCTTCCCCAGGCATTGCTGCAGCCGTTGGGTCCAATCTCCTTTTTTGCTCTCTAAGTCTCAGGGTGTTGAGTTGTTATAGAGCTATTTGCTTCCTCTAGGTTGGATTTGGGGGTATTTCTGACTTCAGAATAATTCCTTATAGTGGTTGGTGTCTTCTGTTTACTCACCTCTCTGGTCTTACTTCCTGAATTTGGTCTTTGTGCCAGGATCAGGCTTAACCCCCAGCTACATCTTTGGGTGGGGTGATGGTACTGCTTGATATTGACCTGGCTTCACTGCATGCCTGTGCTGCTCTCTTCTTCCTGGGGCATGCCTTTGTTCAGTGTGCTAATAGATATTGGGCCAGGTCAGGATCTTGGGGGTTTGGAGCGCTGGATCTTTAGGGTCCTCTGTGGTGTCTTCTTTGTCTTATAGCTAGTCTTCAGAAGCTGATGGAGCCCCCCAAATAGACAACCCATACTGTGCTTAGCTAAACTGGACCTCTAAGGATATTCAATCAACTGGTCAGGCACTGTGCTAAATACCAGGGATACAAAAAAAGGTAAAAGACAATGTCTGCTCTCAAGGAGCTCAGAATCTAAGAGGGGACAGTGGAAACAGCTTTGTACAAGCATGATAATACATACAAGATAAATCAGAGAATCAGTGGAGTGTTGGCAGCAGCTTGAAAGGGGCCTGGGGAAGGCTTCTTGTAGAAGAGGGGACCAATGGAAACTGAAATGGACACAGGGGCTGGACCAATCCTTGGAGCCTTTCTGACTCGGTGAGGGCTGCCTGAGCCTCTGCTTGGCTGGCACAGCCTTGAAGAGCCCAGGTTCTCCACACCACACTCAGTGAAGCATCACAGGAAGGGTTTGGGCCAGGGAGGCACTATAACATCCTCCTCCAGTGCAAGCCCAGGCCCCCACAAGTCTGTCCTCAAAAGGCCAGCCTAGCAGTCTGGAAGCACGCTGATTAGTCCTCAGTCACAGCCCCTGCAACTTGGTGTTGGGTTTTCCTCCTGAAGCAGCCAAGCTTGGAAAGGAAGAAGGGAGCTGGAGGCAGGCCAGGCTAGCGACTCCACAGCAGGAATTACAGACCCTGATCGGCTGTCACGTGGCTCTCTGTTCACGTGACCCTTGTTGACCAGCTCCTGCCAGTCCAGAGTCAGGTGAGGACAAAGGTCCCCAGTCGTTTTTCTCTTGGTCTCTGGCCAGGTCTGGGGTGTTTATTTTGGAATCTTTGGTCAGATGCTGATGGAGCGGAGGAGATGAAGGGGGAAAGTGGGAGGAGGAGGAGGAAGGGAGGGACTGCCTCACTCTGTTCTGCTGGAATGCCAGATCTCAACCTAGGAGTCCAGGAAGGAGTCTGTGGGGGCCAAGTTGGAGTGGGATGGTTTGAATCCATTTCTAGTGGAAATAAGGGTATGGAGGAGGGGGCAGAGGAAAGGGGAAGGAAGTAATGCCACATATGTGGAGCTCATTCAGTGAGTTCATGGGATGAGAATGTAGAATGTCAGAGCTGGGAGGACCCTTAGAACCCAGGATGTCAGAGCTTGGAGAAGCCTTAGAACCCAGGATGTCAGGGCTGAGAGAATCCTTAGAACATAAAGGTCAGAGGTTGCAGGAGCCTTAGGACAGAATGTCAGAATTGGCAGAACCCATAGAGCAATGTTAGAATAGAAATCTTTGCTGAATTAAATTGAATATTTGTTGTGGTTATTTAGTCATATCTAGTTCTTTGTGGCTCCATTTAGGGTTTTCTTGGCAGAGATACTAGAATGGTTTGCCATTTCCTTCTCCAGCTCATTTTACAGATGAGGAAACTGAGGCAAACAGGCTTAAATAACTTGCCCAGAATCACACAGCTAATTAGTGTCTGAGGTGGATTTGAACTCAGAAGATGAGTCTTCCTAACATGAGGCCCAACACTCTATCCACTTTGCCATCTAGCTCCCCAAACTGAACATAGAATGTTACAACTCAAAGAGAACCCTGATATATAGAATTTCAGAGCTAGGAAAGACCTTAGAACAGAAAACGTTAGAACTGGAAAAATTATTTGGTCTAGCCATCTGAATTATTTCACATATAATATTTGAGGTCTGATCATTCACTCTTTTGGGGTGGTGGGTAGGGGAAAGATGGGGAGAAAATTTCTAACTCAAAATCTTACAGAAATGAATGATGTAAAAATTAAAAACAAACAAAAGTTAATTTTTTTAAAAAATGAAGTCTGATCATTCACACGAAAATGGCCATGCTTGGCTCATACTACAAACTTAATAAGTGGTATTTATTCATTCATTCATGCATGCAAAGACTTTGGGTGTAGTTCACACTATGGGGATTCTTCTGTGTCTAGAAGCAGCCAGAAGGTGAAGTAGATACTAGGGGGCTAAGCATGGATAGCCTCAGTTCCAATCTTGTCTCAGACATTAACTAGCTCCTAACACTGAACAAGTCATCATCACCTTTCTCACTTTGGTTTCCTTATATATATTTGTTAAACAAGGGGACTGGACTTGATAATATCTAGTGCCCTTATGCTTCTTGGAATAGGAGACCTTGAGGGACTTGAGAATCAACAAAAAACAATCATAGTCTCATTGTGGAACACTTTGGGGGGGGGTATAAGGAAAGGAGGTTAAGGGGGTTAAGACATACACTTTCCAAACAACGTGGAGAAAAATCATACAGAAACATGAATGACGGAGTCTATGTGACACCTCTACCAAACATCAGGAAATGGGAAGATTTCTTGGAGGACAGGGGTGGGTGGGAATCTGATTTATTCTAGTGAGGGGTATGTGTGTGTGTGTGTGTGTGTGTGTAAACTATCACTAGCTCAGCCACATGCTTTGGACAGAAACCTTCTTCCTTGCCCCAGATGTAACCCTCTCTTGTAGATGCCAAGAAGACAGACCGTCCCCAGAAAGACGAAGTGTCGGGGGGGGGTAAGAAGAGGTGTCAGGCTCAGCATGGAGGATGGGAGTTCAGCCCCTGAGGTTCATGGAGAAAGTACCTGCCCCCTCTTGGATGAGCAGCTCCCCAGAGGGAAAGGTAAATCAATCGTAATAACAACAACAAAATAACAGTGATGGCAGCTAAGAAATAGAAGTTCAAGGTTTACCAAATGCTTTTGTGTCCATCACCTCATTTGAGATAACTCTAAGGAAGTAGATTCTATTTTTATACTCATTTTTTTTACTGATGAGGAAACTGGATCCCAAAGAGGTGCAATGACTAGACCAGGGACAAACAGCCAGTAAGTTCTGAGTCTTCCTGACTCCCCCATCCTGGCTCCCAATAACCACCACTAAGGTCCACTCCTGTCGGGCACCTGCAGCAAAAGAAAATGTGAAGCCCTTTGGACTTTTGGAAGGGAACACAATAATTATACCTGTGTGAGAATGCCAGAGTCAACAGACCTTGGAATATTGATGGTCAGTTCTGGAAGGGACTCAGTTTTGTGGAGTATTCTAGCTGGATGGGACCTTAGAGCACAGAATGGTTGGCGGAGGAATTGAGGCAGCCTGGTTTTAAACCCCGTCTCTAAGGCGTCCTGGCTCAGGATGGGCAAGTCGTTCCACACCTCCCTGCCCACAAAGCCTTCCACTCACACACACACACACACACACACACACACGCATGCACACACATGCACACACACGCACACCTTTTAGGGACCACAATGTGCCAGGCACTGCTCTGGGTGCTGGGAATACAAAGACCAAATGAAACACTTTTAGAGTTTCCAAGTCAATGATTTGCTTTTTTCCCTGGGCATTTCTTTATCAGTGAAATCACAGGCCTTGATCAGAAAATAAACAAAAACATAGAATGTTAGATTGAGAAAGGACTTTAGACTATTTAACCCCAGGACATAGACTGTTGGGATGGGAAGGGAACAGAGAACATAAAATTTTATGTTCCATCTCAAGGGGCCTTAGAAACCCCTGCTTTTTACATAGGAAAAAAACCAATGCCCGAAGAGACAGGCTACAGATTTCACTGCAGGTCATTGCTTATTAAGAGATGCTGTCGTATAGAGCACTGGCCCTGGAGTCAGAAGGACCTGAGTTCAAATGCGGCCTCAGACACTTAACATAAAAAGCTGTGTGGCCTTGGGCAAGTCACTTAACCCCAATTTCCCCTTCAAAAAAAACAACAAAAAAGAGAGAGATGCTGTCTTGTTCATCATTACTATTATGACTATTTTGTCAACTCATGTAAACTAATTGCCTGTCTATGGCTTCTATATGCTCTGGGTTTTCTACCTGTATTCTACTGAGCTGAATTCTTGAGGTAGGCAGCTCATAGAAGGAGATCCGGGGGAAATAACAGCTGAAATAAAGGAGCTACTAAACAAATTTTAAAGAGGAATGGTGCCGGTTTATCAAGGCCACAAAGGGGAGAGAGTAGAAAGGATATGAATTCGCTCAGTCCACTGAGACAGAAAATTCTACCCAAACAGGTAACTCCTCAAGCAGGTTCTTGATCCAGACAAGGTTCTAACTGTTCAAAATTGTATTTAGTTCTGGGTAGCTGACCCCTTCACTTACAAACAGCCAGGTTTTGGCAAAGGCACAAGTCTTCACATTCCCCCATCCTCTCAGAAAAGCTCAAAAGCTCCAGAGTGTCCTCAGTCCTGCTGGGCTCCACCTCCCATGATTCTTTAGTGCATCCTTCCAGCTGAGAAAAATTACATTTCTCTCGCCAATAAAGACACCTGGGAAATAGGGATAAAGGACAGTATGAATACAGAATACTGTCGTTATTGGACGCTGCTGCTTGTTAGCAGATCAAAGACCATCCTATGCCCCTTTTGCATTTTGAAACCCCACAGCGCTAAGTGGGATATGGAAGGGAGACACTGGAAACCAGGAAGAGTTCTGGGCCAAAGGGAAAGGATTGAGAGTGGGAGAGATTTGGAAGAAGAATATAGGAGGTGGGAGGTCAAAAGTGCTGGATTGAGTCATGAGCCTTGGGTTCCAGCCCTGTTCCTGGGGCTTACTAGCTGTGAGACCTTGATCTAAATGTTTTTCCTCAGTTTCCTCATCTGTAAAATACACATAACGAATCATCCCAGCCCTACCTTCTCAAACTCAAAAGATATAATGATACAAGAAAACATATATTTCAAGTACTTTGAACCCAGTGAACCATAATCTTGAAGGGCTATGTAAATGTGGGCTATTATTTAATTATCAAAACTTCTCTGATACTTTGATGGCTGTATGATAATTGTTAATAATTTATTTTTAGGCAATAGTTCACATTCACTTCAAAGTAATTGAAATATAATTCCTACTGCCAGTGGCAGTGATAAATATTCATAGGCAAGTCTCTATAACTCATGTTGTTCAGTCATGTCTGACTAACTCTCCATGACTCCTTTTGGGGTTTTCTTGGGGTTTGCCATTTCCTTCTCCAGCTCATTTTACAGATGAGGAAACTGAGGCAAACAGGGTAAAGTGACTTGCCCAGGGTCACCCAGCGAGGAAGTGTCAGAAGCTGGATTTGAACTCATGAATATGTGTCTTCCCGTTTACAGGCCTGGCACTGTATGCACTATGGCACCACCCATCACTGCTCTGTAACTTTACGTTAGTTATAATAGGCATCGCTGGAAATTTTTTCTGTATTGGTAACTCCATACACAGATGAAATCACAGGTCTGACCAAAAAATTTACTCACTTGCTTTTCCCCTGGGGATGAAATTTTCATAGCTTTGGCAAGATCTCCACTTTTGTCTGTCAACATTATCAAGTGTTTGCTATGTGATAGTCACAATGCTAAGAATTGAGGCAAAAATACTCCCTGCCCTCATGGAACTCATATTATAATGGGAGAGACAACATGTATTTTACTATATGCACACACATGCACACACACACTATATCTACACATATAATATTTAAGGAACATAAGGGACAGGTTGTAGTACAGGGAATGGAACACTGGAGTCAAGAAGATCTGGGTTCAAATCCAGCCTCAGACACTAGCTATGTGACTCTAGGCAAGTCAAAATTAGCCCCTATTTGCCTCCATTCCTCGTCTATAAAATGGGGACACACTGGAGAAGGAAGTGGCCAACCACCCCAAAATCTTTGCCAAGAAAACCCTACAGATGAAGTTTATGGGATCACACAGAGTCAGACAAAACTGACCAGCAAGAAGTAAATATATGTCTACAAAGAGTAAGTGGGATGCAATCTGAGAGAAGAAGGCTTAAGCAAAAGGCCTTTCTGCAAAAGGTGGAATTTGAGTTGACTCTTCAAGGAATTGAGGGATACCAGGAGGTGGAGGTGAATCCTGGGATGCATTTACTCTGGGTACAAGATAGAGCCAGAGCAAAGGCATGCAGGTAAACAAGGGGGAGTCATGTTCCAGGAACTGCAAATAGTTGGGGTAGAGTACCTGGAGTATAGATGGCTTGGAGGAGAGCCAAGCGTAAGAAGACCGAAAGGTGGTGAAGAGGAGAAAGGGCACCTGGGCATCTTGGCTGTCCAACTGCCCTCACCCCTTCCATGGTTTTGTCCTCCAGGGTCAGGCCTCTGCTCTGTCCGCTGGGGCCTGGCTTTCATCCTGCACATCACCTTGTTCGTTATGTACTCTCAGAGAGTGGACCTCAGCATCGCCATTGTAGCCATGGTGAACAGCACCGGCCAGGAGATGTCTCTCGATGTCTCTACAGATGTGTGTCCTGGGCCTTCTCCTGCTCCTATGAACGCATCCCAGCCCAGAGAAGTCAAGGTAGGAAACCGCTTCAGTGCCGGGCAGAGTGAGAGACCTAGGATGACCCCGCAACATTATGTTTTCCCCAAAACTTTTAGTGTAGTTTCTAAGCTTTTATTTTAAAAAATTATTTTCTTTTTCTCAATTCCCTATAAGAACAATTTTAACATTTGTATTTTTAAAGTTTTGAGTTCCAAATTTTCTCTCTCCCTCCTTCCCCTCCCCCTTCTTAAGAAAGCAAGCAATTTGTTATAGATTGCACATGTGCAGTCATGCAAAACATATTTCCATATTAGTCATGTTGCAAAGAAAACAGACAAGAAAAATAGAGAAAGTTTTTTTTAAAGTATGCTTCCATCTGTATTCAGACACCATCATTTTTTCATCTGGAGGCGGATAGCATTTTACATCGTAAGTCCTTCAGAATTGTCTTGCATCATTGTACTTCTGAGAAGAGCTGAGTCATTCACAGTGCATTACCTCTGTGTGCTCAGTTTCCCTCCTAGGGTGCAGAATTTGGAGAGAAGAGTTCGGGGAAGGTGGGGCCTTTCCTTGGCTATCAGTGAAATTTGGGCTAGAATTCCTGCATGTAGGTTATACTGTGAACACTTCTGGAATCCTAAAATTTCAGAGTGGGAACAGACCTCAGGGAGGACCTAGCCTAACCCCTACCTGGGCAGTAACCTCCTCCACAACATCTCCAACAAATGACCATTAAAGCTCTCCATTTATGGGAGCTAAGTCTTGCAAGACAACCCATCCCAGCACCAAATCCACTATGCCATGTAGTCCCTCCATTCTATCTTCTAGTTATTTACATACATACAGGTAAATATTTAATGACTATCTCTGGGTTGGGGAAGAGTATACTAGCACACTTTTCAGTTTAATCAGCACTATTTAATATTTTTTCCATTACTTTCTTGGCCAGTGAAGTTGTGCAGCGGAAGTCTCATCTTCTTTCAAATCTGACCCCAGATACTTCCTAGCTGTGTGACCTTGGGCAAGTCACTTAACCCTGTTTGCCTCAATTTCCTCATATGTAAAATGAGTTGGAGAAAAAAATGCCAAACCACTCCAGTACTTTGCCAAGAAAGCCCCAAGTGGGATCACAACAAGTTGTTCAAGACTGAAAAATGGCTGAACAACCACCACTTTCTTAAATCTAGACAATCCACAAAACAATCAGACCTTGACGTGTAACATTTGCTGATTTCCAGAGTTTAATTGGAAATTGAATGTTTGGATTTCATGAACCTGCTCAAGCTGACCCCAGTGCACCCCAGCGTTCATGGCATAAAAGCTTATCAAGGGCAGAGACCGTGTCATTTTTCATCCTTGGAACCCTAATGCCCAGCACATTCCTTTCCACGTTGCAGGTGCTAAATAAATATTTGTTGGGATTGTTTGAATTATTAAGAGAACAGCAGACTGCTGATAGGATTTCTCATTTGTAGTGTTTCCTTTGTAATCAGCCTGGGTTCCCATTTCCACACGCAATCCCACTGGTCTCGAGGGATTTCATGTCACAGAGAGGGTTTCTAAGGCAGATCACCAAAGGCAGCTCAGTCCAGACCTTCCCAACTGGTCCTTGGACCCTTAAGGAGCACCCAGAGTTTGGTGGCTGTGTAGAATCAGCCTAGCATGGCCTGGGCCTCAGACCTGAAGTCACTAGGTTTGGGCTGGAGGGCTGCCTCTGACACTAGGAATATGGCCTTGGACCAAGGGTGGTGGGGGCTGGCTGGAGGTTGGTGGCATGGAAGGAAGACTGGATTGGGAGTTAAGGACAATGGAGCAGAGTGGAAAAAGAAGGAGGCTGACCAATATGGTCCCTAAGCTTCCTTCCAGAGCCAGTCTTACATCAAATTAGATAGTTGCTGACCCTGAAATGTTCCGGTGATCCTGGAACCTGTGTTCAAATCCTGGCTTGACTTTTGACCTCTGTGACCCTGGGCTATTCAGTGAAGTTCTTTGGGTTTCATAGGACCATAAATAGATATAAAGTGATGTAAAGATTTAGAGTGGGAAGAGACCATAAAAGCCAGTGAGTCCAACTCCCTCATTTAACAGATGAGAAAAGTGAGTTCTAAAGAGGTTGAGTGACTTACCCAGGGTCACGCAGCTAGTAAGATTCAGAAGTGTCTGTTAAACCCAGGTTTTCTAGACTCCAAATCCACAAACCTGCGGACTCCTTGGTCTCCTCTCTCAGTTTTCTCCTCTATAAAATGATGGGGTCAGCTTGGATGATTCCCCATTTCCCTTGTGGCTCTGTATCCTCTGAGTCTCATTTTCCTATTTCCCACAATAATACTTGTGTTTGATCATTATAAAAATCAATATAGCAAATGTGGAAATGTATTTTGCATGATTGCTTTTGTATAAACTATATCAAAGTACTTTACTTTACATTATTGTACTCAGAGGGGTTAAACAGTTTACTCAGGGTGGCAAAGTTAACAAGTGTCTGCAGCAGGATTCAAACCCAGTCTTGCTGATCCCAGGGCCAAAATTCAACCTACTATACTGATTCTTGAATAATATTTTACTTTTTTCCAATTACATGGAAAACGATTTTTAACTTTCATGAAAACATTTTTAAGATCCAAAATCTCTGTCTCTCTCTCTTCCCTCACCCCTCTTTGTCTGAAGTACATTATTGTAACATTACGTTACATTACATTACATATTATATTATGTTATATTACGTTATATCGTATTATATATTATATTACATTACATTGCATTGCATTGAATTATATTATGTTATGTTATGTTATATTACATTATGTTACATTATATTACATTACGTTACGTTACGTCACATTACGTCACGTCATTATATTATATTATATTATGTTATGTTATGTTATGTTATGTTATGCTATGTTATATTATATTATGTTATGTTATGTTATATTATGTTATATTATATTATAGTCATACATCTTCTTTGCTCCCCTAGTCATTTAACAAGTCTCTCCTTCTTCCAGGCCCCTGTCTACGACTGGAGTCCTGAAACCTGTGGGCTTCTCTTGAGTTCTTTTTCCGCTGGCTACCTCATCAGCCAGATCCCTGGAGGCTACCTCTCGGGGATTGTGGGCTGGAAGCCTGTGCTGGGCACTGGGTTGCTCCTCTCCTCTGTCCTCAGCCTTCTCCTCCCCTCAGCTGCAGAGCTCAGTGTGGTTTATCTTGCCGTCCTCCAGGCTTTGAGAGGCCTCTCTCAGGTAAGGATCACATTAGTTTCATCATACGTAGAAAGAACCCAGGGCCAACAGTCAGGAGACAGACTATGTTTCAGATTCTGTCCCTTCAACATATTGCCTGTGTGAGCTTAGATTTCACTCAAGAATCCAGTGTCTTCATGTGTAAAGTGGTGAAATGATAGCTAGCGTTTCTCAACATATTAAAATCTGCAAAGAACTTTATAAATATCATCTCATTTTATTCTCACAACAGCCCTATGAAGTAGATACCATGATCATCCTCATTTTACAGATGGGGAAACTGAGGCTCAAAGAGGTTAAGTGACTGACCCAGGGTTGCACAGCTAGCGTCTGAGGTGACGTTCGAATTCTGATGTTTCCGACTCAGAGTCCAACTTTCTACCTAATAAGTCACCTACTTTCAAAGGGTTTTATGAGAAAAGTGTTTTGTAACCTTAAAGCCCAAAATGAATGCTAATTAGGATCAAAGATCTCATGCTGGAAGGGACCTTGGAGGGTAGCTAATGAGGGTAGCTCCTCATTTTCCAAAATATAACATCAGACATGGAAGAAGCCTGATCTCTTTTTATTGCTCTTATTGGGATCCAAAAAGATTCCTGATGTTGGGTTTTATCATGACGTCTTTCTTTACCCGCCTCCCTCGTTCCCTGCCCTTGAATGGAAGTGGAGGAGATGAGCAGGAATGGCCACAGATGGAAGTGGTGTGTGGGAGGAGCTCTAGACTGGGCACCAGGAGACCCAGATTTTAGTCCCTCTGGGCAGGGCCCTTCCCCCTCGGAGATTCGGTTTCCTCATTTGAACACAAAGGGGCTGGACTAGACCCTTTCTAAGGTTCCTTCAAGTTCTAACGTTCTACATTCTAAGGTCCCTTTCAGCACTAGCATGTTATCACTGCACATTCTCGGCTCTAAGGTCCCTCCTGGCTCTTACATTTTGTTTGTGAGCTTCTTTCTAACTCAAACTCCACTCTTTTAAACAAGCTTCAGACATAAAATGCAGCATGCCAGCAGGGGGAAGATGCTTTTCGTACTTTGGATTTCTCTAAGATGATAAGTTGCAAATGAGGCACAAACCTGCCATTAGGAAAGGTAGTTTCCTCACCCAGGAATCCTGTATAACCATGAAACCACAGGGCTCAGTCATCCCATCTCTGTCACTCTCCTCTCCTCCTTCCAGATGCAGACACTGCAGAGCTGAATTGTCACCTTGCAGTGGGAATAACCAAACTGTTTTGCCATCTGTAACAGGGTGTGATATTCCCAGCAGTTTACACTCTCTGGACAAAGTGGGCCCCGCCTCAGGAACTCACCTGCCTCATGAATTTTGCAGATGCTGGTAAGAAAGGGCTGGCTCTTGGTTACTTCTCACAAATCTGCCTTCCACCTGCCTCCTGGTGGGCCTCGCTCACTGACGCCAGATTCCCAGAGATGTCAAGAGACATAAAGGCTGCCCCTCCATGAGACCACGACCTAGGAAAAATGTATCTTCAGAGTCCCCCCACACCCCCACTCCCACTGGTGCAAGAGCCTCCTTCCCAAGTGTTCCTCGGTCTGTGTTTCAGCTGAGAAAGGCTCTCAGGAGAGTTGGCCTTGGTCATGTTCTTGCCCTCTTCTAGACTTTCATGTTCTCAACTATAAAATAAGAGAGCTGGACTATGTCAGTTATTTACTCATTATGTTCTAAGGCCCCTCCCAGTTGCACTCTGATGCTTGATGTCCTAGAACACAGGAAACTTTCTTGTTCTAATATTTACATTTTAAAGGTCTTTCAAACTCTGGTATGTTTTTTAGGTTCCCTCCCAGCTCTGACATCCTGTGTTCTAAGGGCCCTCCTAGCTCTGACATCCTGGGTTCTAAGGGCCCTCCCAGCTATGACATCCTGGGTTCTAAGAGCCCTCCTAGCTCTGACATCCTAGGTTCTAAGGGCCATTCCAGTTCTGACATCCTGGGTTCTAAGAGCCCTCCCAGCTCTGACATCCTGTGTTTTCTGGCTTCTCTCAGCACTAAGATTTTTATATTCCTTCCCAGGTACCACACTAGGGACCTTCTTCACCCTGATGGTAGGAGGCATCATTTGCCAAACTCTAGGCTGGCCTGCCTTTTTCTATATCTTTGGTAAGTCATAACCAGGCATTTCTGTGTTGACCTTTTCAGATACAGAGAACCCCTTTCCCTTCCCCTCCCAGCAGCCAAAGCCAAAGCCAACAGATTCCAAAGGGCATCCAAAGAAAATGTGAGGTGAAAAAAAGATCTTGTTCAAGGTTACTTTAAGTGCAACTGAATAGTCTCAAGTTCACCGGCCCAGCTTGCAGATATGAGTGAAACCCAGTCAGATTCTAGGGAGAGAGGGGCATCTTTTTAGGGGAGGGCTATAATAATAAAGAGAAGAACAGAGTAGGGGGTGTATGGCAGGAGAACTGAATCTGGATTCACATCCAGGCTCAGGTACCCCTAGGAGAGACCTTAGCCAGCATGTTGTCCAAGTGCCTCTTTCTGCAGATGCACTAACTGAGGCCCACAGGGGTTCTCTGCCTTGCTTAGGGCTAGTCAGAGAATATGTATCAGAACCAGGAATTGTATCCACATGTCCTAAGTCTGACACTGTCAGTTTTGCACCATGATGCCCCCATGATCTATAAATGAATCATTCTTCTCTCTGTTGAGCCCATATTAAAAATTCTGAGCCTCAGTCTTCCAGTTCAGTAACCAAGGAAGCTAGGTTTAGGAAATCTAGGTTTGTATCTGGGCTCTTCTACTTCCTAGCTATGTGACCTTGGACAAATCTCTTAACCTCTCTGGGTCTTTATATAAATAGGGATTAGAATATTTGTATCCCAAAGAGACCAAAGAAAAAGGAAAAGCACCTATATGTACAAAAATATTTATAGCAGTTCTTTTGGTGGTGGTGAAGAATGGGAAATTCAAGGAATGCCCATCAGTTGGGGAATGGCTGAACAAGTTGTGGTATATGATCGTAATGGAATACTATTGTGCTAAAACAAAGGGTGAGCAGGATGGTTTTAGAAAAATGTGGGAAGTCTTATATGAACTGATGCAAAGTGAAGTGAGCAGAACCAGGAGAATATTATACATGGTAATAGCAATACTGTACAATGATCAACTGTGAAAGGCTTAGTTAATTCTCAGCAATACAATGATCCAAAATTCTGAAGGCCTTATGATGAAAAATGCTACGTCTTTTTTGTTTGTTTAGCATTTCATTTTTCACCAGTTAACATGTAAAAATAATTTTCAACATTCATTTTTAAGACTTTGAGTTCCAAATTTTCTTCCTTCTTCCCTCCACCCCATGGAGAAGGCAATCAATTCCATATAGGTTATATGTGCTTAGTCATGCAAAACATATTGATAATAGTCATATTGTAAAAGAAAACAGACAAAAAACTCAAGAAAAACAAAGTTTTTTTTAAAAATATGCTTCAATCTGTATTCAGACACCGTCAGTACTTTCTCTGGGGGTGGATAGGTAAAAATGCTGTCTTTTTAAAAAATATTTATTTATTTATTTTTAGTTTTCAACATTCACTTTCATGAGATTTTTATTTTAAATTTTCTCCCTCCTCTCTCTTCTCCCCAAGACAGCATGCAATCTGATATAGACTCTACATATACATTCATATTAAACATATTTTCACATTAGTCATGATGTAAAGAAGCATTAGAACCAATGGGAGAAACCATGAGAAAGAAAAAACAAAACAAAAGAAAAGGAGAATAAACAGTATGCTTTGATCTACATTCAGACTCCATAGTTTTTTCTCTGGATGTGGATAGCACTTTCAACCATGAGTCTTTTGGAATTGTCTTAGAACCTCGCATTACTGAGAAGAGCTAAGTCTATCAAAATCAGTCATCACATACTTTGTGGATGTTCATGTATATAATGCTCTCCTGGTTCTGCTCACTCCACTCCTGCAGAGACAATCAGTTCATGTAAGTCTTTTCAGGTTTTTCTGAAGTCTGCCTGCTCATCATTTCTTATAGTATAACAGTATTCCATTGCATTCATATACCACAACTTGTTCAACCATTTCTTAATTGATGTACATCCCCTCAATTTCCAATTCTTCGCCACCACAAAATGAAAAAAAAAAATGCTAGGTTTTAAAAGACTATTTTATGGAGACAAGACAAGTGCTCACCTAGAGGTCAGAAAAAGTGATATGCAGTATCTCTGAAGAATTTTGGAATTGAT
This sequence comes from Pseudocheirus occidentalis, assembly GCA_028646575.1. Taxonomy (NCBI): domain Eukaryota; kingdom Metazoa; phylum Chordata; class Mammalia; order Diprotodontia; family Pseudocheiridae; genus Pseudocheirus; species Pseudocheirus occidentalis. The sequence goes on from CM053596.1 coordinate 45,203,172, forward strand.
TGTGAGACACTGGCACAGGACCATCCATCATGGCATGTCCACATCAAAGAAGGCACTGTACTCTATAAGCAAAGCAGAATAAAAGTAGCTTAAAAAAAACATGAGATGATGGGGCAGTTAGGTGGCACAGTGAATAGAGCACTAGCCTTGGCGTCAGGAGGACCTGAGTTCACATTTGGCCTCAGACATTTGAAACTTACTAGCTGTGTGACCTTGGGCAAGTCACTTAACCCCAAGTGTCTTGCCTTCCTCCCTCAAAAGATTTTTTTCAAATAAAAAAAAAACCATGAGATGCACAAATTTAGAGACATCTCCATTCTGAATGTTCATATGGATTATTTGTGCCCAAACTATAGTTGAGCCTTCCTCATATCTGTCTGATCAATCATAGTCAGACACATGGTACTTTGACCTTGAAATAGTGATGTCATTTTGCTCTTCTTCAATTAAGAAAGGCAACAATCACAGCTTGCTTTCCCAAGGGGTGGGGGAGGGATGAAAAGCAGGGAGAGACTTTAGAACTCAAAAATTTTTTAATAAATGTTAAAAAATTAATACAACTGGGAAATATTTAATAAAATAAATAAAAATATATCAATTCATAAAGAAAAAAAGAATACCTGTGCTGTCTCCCTCCTAGGGTTTTTGTAAGGCCCAGATAAACAAAAGAAACTCCTTTGGGAAATATGGCAGTGTTTTTCCATGGGAAGACGTTCTTTATTCTTGTCCCTGTTCACTAGGAGGTGTGAATTGTGCCTGGTGCCTGCTTTGGTTCTTCCTGGTATTTGAAGATCCTGATAGTCACCCTTGTATCAGTAGCACAGAAAAGGAATACATCACATCAGCCTCGACTCAGAAGGTAGGAAGTGTACCTTTTTTTAGTTTGGAAATGGGGACTGGACCCTGCAGAGACAATCCCAATAAAGTTCTCCCTTTAAAAAAAAATCCATGATTTCATTTGATCCCAATTGCAATGCCAAGAAGTAGGTGGTACGAATATTATTATCCCCATATCACAGAAGAAAAAACCGAGACTCAGGTGAAACATCCCAAGGTCACATCATTACCAAGTGACAGAACCATTTTAAGCTGAGTCTTCAAACTTCCAAGTCCAATGTTGTTGAACACTGGAAAGTCTTTCTAAGAGGATTTCTCTTCCCAGGGCCCCTGCCACGGCTGGTCATTGCCTCTCCTCTCCATGCTGAAATGCAGGCCACTATGGGCCATTGCAGTTGCCTATTTCTGTTGTGACTGGCTCTTCTACACCCTGCTGACCTTGCTTCCAGTGTACCTGAAACACATCCTTCACCTAAACACCAGGGAGGTGAGAGCCACCATGGCCCTCCATGGTCCTACCTTCTCTGGCACATCATCGGCTAAGTCCCAATCAGCCTAGGAGAGGGGGAGGTACCTTGGATCAATTTACTGTCCAATACTCTCACTGCTAAGAGCTGAGCAAACTGGTAAACCTAGTCTTAGCTCCAGACAAAGTATATGCCTTTCCTGCTTTCTTCTTTGTTCTTTTCTCTCCTCTTCTTCTTCATCTTCCCTCTCTACCTCCCAGGGGAGAGAACCAGGGTTCTTAGACTGTCCAGATTTTCTACCACTTCTCTTGTGTTCTTGGGCAATGTGGTATTTTGGGTAAATTACCTCGGCAGGTCACTTGAGCACTCTGATTATCACTTTCTTATAAACAAGAGGGCATGGATTAGATGGTCTCTAAGCACCGCCCCCCCCAGCTATGATGTTCTAAGGTTCCTTCCAGTCCTGATGTTCTAGGTTCTAAATATCCCAACTCTAACTTCTACCTTCTAAAGTCCCTCCCAGGCTCTGTTCTAAGGCTCTTCCCAGCTCTAACATTCTGCATCTTTCAGAACATCCTTGCTTTGACATTCTGTGTTCTAAGATCTCTTCAAACTCTGATGTTCTAAGTTTTGAGTCTCCTAGCTTTGACCTCTACATTCTAAGGACTCTCCCAAATCTGGCATTCTGTATTCTAAGATGTTTTGCCTGTTCTGATGTTCTAGGTTTTAAGTCCCCCAGTTCTGACATCTACATTCTTCTAGCTCTACCACAGCCTTTTCTAAGATTCTTCCCAACTCTGACATTCTGTGTTCTCAGGCTCCTCCCCGTTCCCACCCTTTGGTTCCAGGTGTGAGGGCCTCACTGCCCACCCTTTGGTTCCAGGTGTGAGGGCCTCACTGCGGTAACTTCCTGGGGGGATTTGAAAGTGGTGCCTAGAAAGAACATTACTCAATCCAAAGAAATGGCTTGTTTGTGACTGGATTTGAGACATTAGCAAAAAGAACCTGCTTCACCTGGGATCCCTCTGAACTTTCTCTTCTCTGTCCTCTCCCCAGATTCTCTTCTCCCTCACCTTCTCCTCAGTTCTTGCCCTTTCTCTTCATCCTTCTACTGCCCCTCATTTTCCTTTACTTTCCACTCTTTTCCCCTCTCCCCAGCATCGTCCACCTCCTGATTCCAGGGGGCCTTTCGGCCCTGGGTTATTCCTTAGAGTGGTTTCCTGAGTGCCCCTCCACACATCGGAAACTGGCTAGGTCATATAGGCACGGGGCTCCTGGGAGACTTCTTGGTAGCCAAGAGCCTGCTGCAGCTGGGTACAATGAGGAAACTCTTCACAGCTCTGGGTAAGAAGGGGCCTGATACCTCTAGATCCCTCCCTGCCCCACCTCCCTTTTCCTATCCCCTTCGGAGCCCTGTGGGTCAATCCATGTGGACGCATTCAATTGGGCCCTGGATGCATGATGCATCTGTTTAAAAGGGAAGCCTGGGAGGGATGTGTATGAACCAACACAAGTCTTGTGGTTGCACTCAACAAATATTTGAAGAATAAATGAATGAGTGAAGAAGAAAGGGCCTAGCTGGGGAAGAGGAGTATGAGAAAGGGACAGAGAATGGGGGTAGGGGAGATTGGGGGAGAAGAAGGAGGAGGGAAGAGATCCCAGGTAAACCAAGAGAGGAGAAGGAAAAGGCAGAGGAAATGCTGTCCCTGTGTCTTTCCCAAGGAATGCTGTGCCCAGCAGCCCTGGTGCTCACCGTGCCTTACGTTGGCTGCAATTACATCACTGCCGTCTCTCTATTCACTCTCTCCATGATCTTCATCAGCATGACCGGGGCCGGCTTTGCCGTGAATCTCCTGGATGTTGCCCCCAGGTCAGTCTCTCTACCTCATCTTTCCTGAATGGTGTCTCCCTATTCTTGTCTGTACTTGGGCCCCTTCCCGGCATCACAAAAAGGTGAGAGGGTCAAGGATTCCTAACAAATTGAATGTTATTCAGTTAGCCAGCATTAATTGAGTGTCTATTATGTGACAGACAGGGAAGCTAGGTGGCACAGTGGTTAGTTTAAATCTGGTCTAAGACACTTACTAGCTGTATGACCCTGGGCAAGTCACTTAACCTCTGTTTGCCTTAGTTTCCCCATCTGTAAAATGAGCTAGAGAAGGAAATGGCCAAACCACTCCAGTCACTTTCCCAAAAACCTCCAAATGGGGTCCCAAAGAATTAAACTAATTAAACATGACTGAAATGTCTGAATAACAATAACATGTGCCAGGCATTGTGATAAGCATTGGCAATACAAAGTGGCCAAAGACATTCCTTGCCCTTGAGGAGCTCCTAATCTAATGGTTCCAATGGGCCATCAGAGTTCCCTCTCAAGGGGCCTACACATCCCTCACTGCTGTTCCCACCACGTGGACTGAGCTTTCCGAGGGCATGATCCTTTTTTGGTCTCCCCCACAGGGCCGGGCACACAGTAGAGAATCATTGACAAGTTGGTGAACAAAAGAAGAAGAAAACACCATTTGGCCCCCGTTGTTCTTTTTTCCCTAACCCAGGTACACGGGCTTCCTGCATGGAATCATTAACACCTTGGCCAATCTCTCAGGAATGGTGGCCCCCACTGTAGCCGGATTCCTCAGCAGTCAGGTAACTGGGGAGAGAAAAGCCCTCTCACAAGAACCCCAGAGGAGCACAACAGACATCATCTCTACCTTATACCTGGAGAAACTGAGGTTCAGCTGCTCCAGCCTGAACCCCACAGACCTAGAGACCTTCCCTCAACTACCTTAGCCCAGACCTTCCCCATCCAGATCCTACCAGTCCTTCCCAATGATACTTGCTCAGGACCTTGGGCCTGGCCATCTGCCCTGTAGCTCCAGCCTCAGGACCACTGTGACTTTCTGTCTACACTGAAACGGAACTTTTCAGTATGAGTTGTATCCCTCAATTAGAAGGTGAGCGCTTTGAGAGCAGGAACTAGCTTGCATTCTCCTTGTATTCCTAAAACTTAGCACATAGTAGGTGCTAATTTATGTTTGTTCATTCCATAAATGGTCTGTGCGGGAGTATACAGCAGATTATTCCATGCTTCTCGTCTGTGAGTATGGTGGGCATTCCACTGCACCACACCAGCAAAAGGTTCTCTGACCTCATCAAAAAAGCCCATGCACTAGGGATCTGCAGAGCAGGATTCCAGTCCTAAATTTGCCATTAAATAACTGTGTGGCCTTGGGAAAGACACTTCCTTTTTCTCTGGGCCTGATTGTCCTCATCTTCTTGTTTTTCTCCAAGGCTGAGCCCAGGTACAATTTTTCTCAAACCTTTCCCAATGTACCCCATTGGTTAGTACTTTCTCCCTCCTCAGATTTCCTGATCATTTGCCTTTCTGTACAGTTATATTCCTCCAGTACAATGTAATCTCCTTGAGGGTAGGGTCTGTTCATTTCTGTCTTTATCTCCCAAGACCCTAGCATAGTTCCTGGCACATAGTAGGGGCTTAATAAATGTTTATGGAACAGGACTGAGTCTATAAAATGAAAGAACAATGTTCTAAGAGCCCTCCCAGCCCTGACATTCTCTGTTCTAAGGGCCCTCCCAGCTCTGACACCTGGGTTCTAAGGGCCTTCCCAGCTCTGATATCTGTGTTCTAAGGTCCCTCCTAACTCTAATACTCTCTGTTCTAAGCCTCTTCCCATTTCTGATGTTCTATGACATCAAGTCCCTTCCCACTCTGAGATTCCTTCCATTTCTGTCATTCTGTTTTAAGGTCCCTCCCAGCTCTAAAATCCAACATCTAAATTCTCTTTGAATGTGCTTTCTAAACACCAGCCTTATGTTCTATGTCTAAGGGTTGGTTGTTGTTTTTTTTTTAACCTAAATTTCTTTGCTCCATGAGGGGAGAGAAGGAGGGAACAAATGTTTATTAAGTGCCCACTCTGTGCCAGGCACTGGGCTGAGCACTTTACAAACACTATCTTGGCCATGGAATATTATCCACACACGCAGACTTTCAGTGCTTGTTTGCTAAGCTCTTTAGAGGAAGAAAAGGTGGAATTGGAGGCAGAGACTTGCTTTCAAGAGTTAATGCAAGGATAGCCACCCTGACCCCAACTGGTAGCCAGGCTCTTCCCTGAGCCCTCATTAATCTCCTTCCTGAACTGACCTATTCTCCTCTTGACCTCCTCTACAAGTTTCCATCTCTGTCCTTTGACCCCGTGGGACCACCATCTGCACTCAGCACCTCTGGGGCAGGGAGCCTCAGGCAAAGCTTCTATCAGCCCTGCTCTTATGGTTTCATGTTTTGTGTTCACAGGACACCCTGTCTGGTTGGAGGAATGTCTTCTTTCTGTCAGGAGCCATGAACCTGTGTGGGGTTATCTTCTACGTTACCTTTGGCCGAGCAGACATCCAGGACTGGGCTAGAGTAGACAGCACCCCATGATGAGAGGCAGACTAAAGGGAACCTCTGGCCCACCCACCTGGCAGCTGTGGGGGAGGAGAAAATACCTCACTTGGAGGGAAGGGACTCTGGCGATTAATAAATGCTTGTTGATTGATTGCTAGCCCCAGCCTTGCCTCTGACTTTGTATGTGACCTTGGCCAAGTAGCTTCCTTCCTCTCCCATCTGTAAAACAAGAGCATGGGTACATCCCTTCGCCTGTTAGGGAAGAGAGGGAAGATGTGGGATGCTGCACATTACAGTCATGAAGGTCCCAGGCCAGCGAAATCTGTCTGTTTCCCTTTGTTTTCACGGAAGGTTCAAAGCAAAGTGGAGGATATTGGGAAATGACTGGTGTGAAAACAAAAGACATTAATAAAACTGGTTGGTTTAAGAGCAAGAAGGTTGGACTAGCTGGTTCCTGATGTGCTTTTGAGCTCTAAAAGCCTCTTGTTCTGGGGCTCCTTCCAGCTCCCATACCCTGTGTTCTAAGAGCCCTCCCAGCTCAGACATTCTGTGTTCTATGGTCCCTCCCAACACTGACAGTTTATGCTTCTACAAAATGTTTCATAAGTCTATGGTACTGATTGATACCACTTATGAGAAATACTTCCCAGACATCTTCCAAAAAGTGAAGCTGCAACAGAGGATTCAGGGAAGCCCTCTAGGCACAGCCTGGGGCAAACTGCCAAACTGGGCAGGCTACACATGGTTTGTGAGCCTTGCCAGGTACATGGTGGCTCATTACCCACGAGGACAGTTCCCTACCTAGGGACACATTTTTTTCAGCTACTAATTTTATGACACCCATATCACATGGGGATAAAATGTGGGTATCTGTATCACAAAAGTAAAGATGACCCTGGATAAAATTAGGATAAAAAATAAAATTCACCTCTGAAGCCCCTTCTAGATCTGTGATACTATGACCAAAAGACCCTATAGATCCCTTTGAACCATAATAATCTCTGAGTCTAAGAAAAGGAATATAGGAAGTGCTGAGACAAGGAAGCTTTATGTGACTGTGCCAGAATTTGAAAGCTATATCCCATTCTCTTTGCATTACTGCCCACCTACAACTCTGGGTTTTCATCACAACAGCCACAGAGAACAGGGTTTTCTACCAATAAAAACTAGTTTATTCATCAAAAGCCATTCTAAAAGACACTTTTCAAATCCTTCCTTGCTGTTAATAAGGCATTTCAGGGAATGCCCTTTGTGAGGAGGTTGATTTGGGTGTTTGGGGGGATGGTGTTTATTGTGTAAAAAACAAAATACATAAAAAAATTAAAGTTTACTTCATCGCATCTCCTGTCCTTGTTCTAGGGGTAACAATTCTTGGGTTGCCCACATGTCTATTTAAAGCTGGAGGTCTTATTTATAAAGAAAAAATAACTTTGAAAGATTTGAGATCTCTGATCAATGCAATGATCAACCTCATATGAGTCCAGGGGACTGATGAGGAAGCACGCTGCCCCCTTCTGGACAAGAGGTAATATAGCATCAAGATGCAGAGTGAGACAAACATAACATATGGGAATTTGCTTTGCTTGACTGAGTATATTGTGAAGGTTTCATTTATTTATTTATATAGGCTGGGGGAGTGAAGAGAGAAAATAAATATTTTAATTAAATTAAGTTAATCAAATTTTAAAAACTATTCCAAAGAACTCTGGGTATCAATAATAAAAAAAGCAAACCCAAGGGGCTATATAATCAAGGCTCAACTTAATAAAGCAACAAACATTTCCTAAAGGCCCACTTCATGCCAGCCATTCTGGAGATACAAAGATGGGTGGGGAGAAATACAAAAATAAAAATGAAATGCACCTGCTCTCATGGAGTTTACATTCAATTGGGGGATAAGCACATGCAAAATGAAGACCAGGTCATTGTAGTGAACAAGGTACTGGCACCTGAGAAGAATCAGGAAAGGCTTCGTGTAGACGATGGTCCTCAACTGGAGTCAAGCTTTGAAGGCAGATGCCCACATGGGTCAGACCTGGGACCCCTGAGCCCCTGAAGCCAGGTGGCTTTGCCCTTGGTTTACAGATCCCAGGAAATGGCCTATGGGTGCTAAGTGGGTGGGGCTGGGAGGGCTGAGGTAACCTGGCCAGATGACAGGTGGTTCTGAGCTGTGGTAGAACTCTTTGCTAGTGATTGGTCCTTCCTGATCACACTTGCCGGGCTAGAGGAGAGGATCAAAGGAGCAAATAGTGAGGGGCTCCTGGGTCTAAGGGGAAGGGTCTCAAGGGCCAATCCTTTCCTCCAGGGCTGAGGGGGGAGGGCAGTGGTTTCTGCTTTTTCCAGGAAGGGAGGGGAGGTGAGAAGGGGACCTGGTTCAACTCTGGGTATCCTTCCTTCTGCTTCCTTCCCCTAGTCTCACCCTGCCCCTCACCAATCCTTCCTCCTCACCCTACTGGCCCATCTCCCCCTACTCTCCTGCATTCTGCCTTTCCCCCTACCCCCCAGTGAACCTTAGCTAAGCAGAAGGGGGGATGTAATGGTAATCAATTTGTTGGATATTTAGGGCTAAGTAGATCAGATACTTAGGGCTAAGTAGCACCTAGTAACTTAGGGCTAAGTATAGAACTCTGTCCATTGGTGAAAAGATGTGAACTCCCCTGTTGACTTGGGAGAAGG
>CM053596.1:45212056-45251177 GCA_028646575.1 Pseudocheirus occidentalis
ATATTATATTATATTATATTATATTATATTATATTATATTATATTATATTATATTATGTTATGTTGTGTTGTGTTGTGTTGTGTTGTGTTGTATTGTATTGTATTGTATTATATTGTATTATATCATATTATATCATATCATATTATATTATATCATATTATATCGTATCATATTATATCATATCATATTATATCATATCATATTATATCATATATATTATGTATATGATATTATATTATATCAATAGATGCAGAAAGCTGTCATCAATAACAAAATCAATTATGCTAATAGCTTTCTTAATATTGAACCAGCCTTGCATTCCTGGCATAAATTATACAGATATTCTCAATAAAAGCACTTAAAATACTTTTATATTTCAATACCAAATGATTATTCAGTCTTAAAATTAAATACCTAAATATTAAGAGTTCACATTTTTGTTAATTTCCCCTCCCCACAGAGAGTAATTAAGTTATCTTTCCCTCATGCATTCAAACCTTTAGCATTCCTTGTCAAGTGGCTTTTAAAAGTACCCCCATTGTTGGTGGAGTTGTGAATTGATACAATCATTCTGGAGGGCAATCTGGAGCTATGCCCAAAGGACTATAAATAATTACATACCTTTGACCCAGTAATACCACTTCTGGGGTTGTATCCCAAAGAGATTGTAGAAGTGGGAGGAAGACTCATATGTACAAAAATATTTATAGTGGCTCTCTTTGTGATGGAAAGAAACTGGAAATTTAGGGGATGCCCATCAATTGGGGAATGGCTAAACAAGTTGTGGTATATGAATGTAGTGGAATACTATTGTGCTATAAGAAATGGGAAGGAGATGGACTTCATATTTACCTGGAGAGGCTTATACGAACTGATGCTAAGTGAGAAGAGCAGAACCAGAAGAAATTTGTACACAGTCACAGATACATCATATGTGTGACAACCAACTTTGATAGACTGGACTCTTCTCAGCAATGCACAATTATAAGACATCTTTAAAAGTCTTAGGATGGAAGGCGATATCTACATTCAGAGAAAGATCTAGAAAGAACAGAGTTTGAATGGAGACTGAAGCAATGCATGTTGTCGTTCTTTTCTATGTTTGGTTTTGTTTTTTCTTTCCCATTGTTCACTCCATTGCTTACAACCAGACTAATGTCCAATGTGAAAGTATTTGCAGATCCTATACTTGATTGTATGCCGCCATGGGAGGCAGGGGAGGGAGGGGAGAAAATTTGAAACTCAAGGGTTTGTGGAACTGAATCTTGTAAACTAAAAGTAAATAAACAAATCAATTTAAAACCCCTTTTAAAAAGTGCCCCTTGTAGAAGACTATCTCCACTCCAGCCCCCTTCCCCCAGCCATGATTTTGTTGGTGTAGAGAACTGGCACCGAGGAAACTCTCTCCAGAGACCTCCCCCCACCTGCTCTAGGAGCTATTTAAAGAACAGGTGATCTGCTTAGGGTCACAGCCAATACGGCGTCAGGGGCAAGACGTGGATCTCCCTAAATCTACAGTCTGTTCTTTATCCCTTAGGGCGATGTGGTTATTTAATGAGGTCTTGAAGAAATTCTTCCCACACAGTAAATGTACTAAGTTTTTAGCTAATTATTCATTGTTTTCCTAATTGAGAGTCATTGTGGGGTAGTGGAAAGCACATTGGCTTCACAGTTAGATGGCATCTTTAGGTTCCTAGCAAATTCAAATTCTGCTCTAGGTGTTCCTAAGCTCTTAAGTGATCAGTCACTTTCCTCGTCCGACCTCAAGCAGTAAATCTAATTCTTTTTCCATGAGACTTTCTTTCTGAAGCTTGAAGGGCATCCTTGCATATTCTCCAGGCTAAATTGTCTTCTTATTTCAACCACTCCTACAGCTTAGGCTCCTGTTTGTCAAGTGTAACTTAGTAAAATATAGCACCCAGAAGTAAACAGTATTCAAGATGTCATCTGACCAGGGATGAGTTCCACACCAAGTTTTAGAACAAAACTGAATCATAGGCTCATAGGTTTACAGCTAGAAGAGACCTTAGAAGCAGGCCAAACTCCATTTTTACAGATGAGGAAAGATTTAAGTAATTTGCACAGGGTCACACAGATAGTTAAGTGTCTGAGGCAAGATTTAAACTCAGGCCCTTCATATTTGGGCCCTTCGTTTACTGTGCTTGAGTCCCATCAGGACTCTGTCCATTCATTCTCCTTCTCTTGGCCTCATATGGTAATGACAGACAACATCATTCTTTTTTTGTTTTGTTTTGTTTTGTTTTTGGAGGAAGGAAGGGAGGGCGATTGGGGTTAAGTGACTTGCCCAAGGTCACACGGCTATTTTTTGTGTTAAGTGTCTGAGGCTGGATTTGAACTCAGGTACTCCTGACTCCAGGGCCGGTGCTCTACTCACTGCACCTCCTAGCCACCCTAACATCATTCTTCTAGCTGTGTTTCCTTCTCTTTGCCTTATTTCATATTCATAAATTCCAGTTTTCTTCATATTCTTTACACATCAGTTTTCATTCCATTATAATGTTCTATTACATTAACGTGTCACAATTTAACCGTTTTTGTTTTTGTTTTTTTTGCAGTTTCATATTATATTATGAAAATCTTTCAACTGATAGCTTTTTTCTTTGTTTTTAATAATACTTTCAAGGAACATTCCCAACAATAGAATTACTGGGTCAAAGGCTATGCTTAGTTTTACAAAACTATATAATTATATGTATACATAACTATGTATAGTTTTATATATATATATATACAAACATATATATACCAATATATCACATATAAACTATATACACATACATATAATTATGCATAAAACTACATATTTTGCTCTGTATTGCCAGATGGCCCTTCAAAATAATTCTACAAATTTGCAAGTCCACCAGCGATGTTCTATAATCCTGCTGCCATTGAGTTTCGTTGCTTTGAATGATTTTTGCTCATTTGATGGGTGTGACCCCTCCAAGCTATTTTTACTTGACTCTTTTCAATTAGTGAGGATGAGCATTTTTTCAAGGAACGATTAATTTGCCTTCTTCAAAACTGTCATTTGTGTCCTTTAACCACTTATCCATTGTAGATTGGGAAATGACCACTCTGAGTTTTTTAAGTTACTTATATTTTAAGTATCAAGTTTTTTTGTTATATTTACCATAAAATTTTCCCAATGTTTTAATTTTTTTTAAAAAATTTCCCACTTTATCAAGTGCATCTATCTAAGCCTTTGTAATTGTTTGTTGAATAAAAACCAAACCAAAGCTCTCATCTCCTCTTCAAACTAAGAAAATGTTTTATTTTACTCTGTATTTTTTGTGGGGGGGGGGAGTGTTGTTCCACATTTTATCTATGTGGAATTCATTGAAGCATGTGGTGTCAGATGTGGGTCTAATTTCCTTTTCTATCAAATTGCCAATCAGTTTTTTGACTGAGTCCTTGCTTTTTCCCCAGCTTTTGTTTTCTATAGGCTTGTCAAACACTAATTTTTCTTGCACATATGTGGTTGTGTCTGGTGTCTTTTCTGTCTATTCCTAGTAGCCCAGGTAGTTTTGAGAACTGCTGTACTCTGACGCCTTCTTTACGTGGACTGTGCCCATGCAGTCTGGCACTTCCCAAGATTCAAAATCATCTTATTAGATTCTGCCCCTTATCTTGTTTCCTTGATGCCATGTTTCTTCCTGGATTTGTCTCTAGTTATCCAGTCTCCCCTTTGGACCTAGATCAATACAGACGAGTCCCATCCCTGCCTCTACTGCTCCTGACATCTCCCAGGGGCAGAATGCACCCACCTTTCCGATGGTCTCCCACTCCTGTCTGCCTTTTTTGCTAACTTCACTATCTCTCCCAGTACCACGTTTTCTCACTTTTCATATCCGGCTAGTAACCAAGTCCACTTGCGTCCTTATCTTTTACATGTGCCCTCTCCTTGGCATCCCTTCTGCTCCCACCTTCGGCCTTCCCAATGCATTTCTAACCCTACCTTTTCCATGCAGCGTTCTCTATCAAATGATGACTCCCCCCCCCCATACACTCAAAGGTTCTTGTTTTGTCCCTCTAATGCACTAAGGATGCAAACAGAGCTCCTGGGGGTAGGGAGCTTTCGTCTGATGTGAGCAGATAACCCACCCATGCCTTTCTCATTCCGTGCCACTTCTTGCTCACATTGTCCTAAAATTTATCTACAAATGGTCCGAGTCAATATTGTTGGGAACCTCTCAAACTTACTTGATAAAAATTTTTTTTAACTTAGTTGTGACAAAGAAGAAAAGATGAAACATGCCAATAGCTAGTATTTTCTTTTTATTGAGACATGGAATTTTTGTTCCTTTTCATATAACTTATCTAATTAAAATATTCATCTTGGTAGTTACCACAAAAAAGTAACATAGAAAATTCTATTTACATCTGGGGACCAAAATACAAATGCAGAGCAGGCTGACGCCTGACTCCCTTCCCTCCCACCCCCAAACAAAAACCAAAGCCCCCAAGAAACCACTCACCACACACCAAAGATCACAAAGAATTAGTTTGGTGGTCTGTACGTAGTGTAGCACAGAACATTTGAAATTGCACAAGTAAAGGATCAGAAAGGCTGACCTCAACATTGTTTCTCACCATGAGCAGAGGAGGCTGATATATGCCTTGTCTCCCTCCCCTCCCACCCAGGCATTTATTTCTGACTCTGCAACACTCTGAGAGGCAGGATGGCCAGTGGCAGTCAGGGCTATGGAAGCCTGTTAGAATGGGATGAAGAGCAGTTGGATGGATATTGGAGGAATCCAACATACAACAGAATGAATCCCTTTCATTTCCTCCCTGTCTAAAAGCCACTGATAAGGGAACTTCTTACAGACCCAAAAGGATCTCTGACATCACAAAAAGATTATCAGTGGTAAACCTCCCAAACACGCAGTGTAAAACAGACTAAAGATGGTGGACACAGAGGGTGCCCCATTGTGCCTCCATAGTCTCCAGGCTGTTCCCCATCTTCAAAAAGGCTGTGCCTGATAAACAAGAAAGCCAAGGAAGAGAGGTGTGGAGGAGAAATTGTCATCGGAGGACGGAAAGAGGGGACCAAGAACATCTGACACAGCCACCACTGGTATGGTTTAGAGGCACATGACAGAGCTCCACACCTTGACCCCCAAGGTTTGTCTCTGGAACCTCCAAATCAGAAATGATGGCGGCTTTCCAGGGTGTTTCCCAGTGCTTTGGAAAGGGTCATGGCCCTGCAGCTTTCCCAGAGCATGGTACGTTGCTAACAGCAGGTGCTTGGATTCATCAAATCCATTGGCCTCAGCAGAAACGAGGGGCAGGAAGGGGCAGAGTAAGGTTCTCCACAAAGCATGTCTGGCTCCTGTCTGGTCTTGGTGCTACTTGGAGCTGGGCTCTTAGCAGCTGAGTTCCTGTCTCCAAGTGTAACTCCTAGGTGGCATGCAGCACAACCTCCCTTCCCTGGTCTGACTTGACTCCTCCTTCACCATTTCAGACTAAGCCTCTATGGTCAAAATGGCTATTCAGAAGCCACACTCATGGCACCTAGAGCCACTTTCAGTTTTGTGACAGATGGGCAGCAAAGGACCCACTTGTCAAATCTTTCCCTCCAAAAGTAGAGGCTCATACTCTATGTGTTGACCATGTGAGCTATACAGATTTCCAGAAAGTCCTAAAAGCTTCTGTGCTCTTCTAAAACATGATCTTACCATGTTCTTTTTAGAATCTCCAAACACACTACTCTCTTTTAAAAGCATTCGCCTCCAGTAGTAATTCACAGGGAGCGAAGAGATTAAAGTGCCTAACTTTTAAAAAAGCAGGAAATCTTTTCCTGGGCTATATGAAATCTGGAAACATGTAGCTGCCTGTTTCCACCCTTGAACAGGGAGAAAGAGTAAAAAGAAATAAAATCTTTTAAAACTGAGGCAGGAATGGAAAATTCTGAAATTGCTTAGGGGAGATGGAAGAATGGGAAGGGACAGGCTGTGCAAATCAAGGTTTCTCCCCCAGGATGTATGTCTTGCACTAATACTCAAATAAAGCACAACAGGACAGATCAAGAGGGTTGAGGAGAGTCGCTCACTTTTCCAAATAAGCGCCTTAATAAATACTATTTGATGATAACAATAAGTGAGAATGCAAGATTAGCATCTGTACAGGAACTGAAAAGCAACACCAGGAAAATCTCCCACCTGGGGTTAACAAACAAGAACACACTAACAGTTTTCAAGATCCTAGTGCTATCCAGGGAGAAAGAAACTGCCCAGTAAGGGAGTATCCCAGAACTCCCAAGGCTTTGCCAACACACACAACAGGCACTGTGGAGGCTCCTTGGGGATGGGGAAGAAGGGAGGGCCAGTCTTCCCTTTGGAACAGCAACCCACCCTGAAAAGAGGTGGTAGCTGGGCTGACTTCAGGGGATCTTCTGGCCTTGACTAGACTTGCATCCTATCCTAATGCTATGAAAGAAAGCAGCCTAAAACAATATAAAGAGAGAGAGAGAGAGAGAGAGAGAGAGAGAGAGAGAGAGAGAGAGAGAGTGTGTGTGTGAGTGTGTGTGTGTGTGTGTCAGAGAGAAAGAGAAAAAGAAAGTAAAAGAGTGAGAGTGAGAGAGAAAGAGAGAGGGAGGGAGGGAAAATACTGGGGGTATTATAAATACAATCTGGGGAAATATTTATTAAAACTATTTTTCATAGTTTACAAAGAGGTTTGCTAACAAGGTTGAATTGACCTTAAAATCCTTGGGGGGCCCAAGGCTTCACATCTTTCCTTATAAAGTCTCAAGTGCTCTCTGGGCAGGAAGGCAGGGACTGTGTGCAGGTAGTTTACAGGCACTAAACCTGGAGAAATGGGTCCGTCAATCCTTGGGCAGGTTTTGGAGATGCATGTGGTAGCAATTGGCTCCAAGGAGCAAAGTATCCTAGACTCCTCTGTGAGCTTCACTCTCCCTCTTCCCCTCCCTCCTCACCAGCCCCTCCTCCTTTCCCATCTTTGGGGAAGGTTTTATCTCCGGGAGAATCTGTTCTTGAAAGCCTTGATCGTCTTGGCCATCATTGGTGCAATTTCTACAAGAGAGAAGACAAAGAAAGTTAGGCCTGATGACTGAAGACTTCCATTTCTCACCTCCCCAACTAGTCGCCAAGAAGCACATTCATGATCATGGCAGTAGGGGGTGTAATCAGGTACTATTCTCAGAATCTCAATATTAAACAAACCAAATATACAACTGCAAACATGCAATGGACCTTAAGACTTGGAATCTCAGTGCCAAAAATGTGACATTCATAATCCAGACCACTCTGTCCATCCCTCACCCCCAAGCCCCTAATACATGAGGAAGTCCCTGAGAAATAATCTACCTTGCTCAAGGTCAACACCAAGCAAGAACTAAACCTGGCAACCACTCCACGCCCCACCTCAAAGCTTCTTCAAACAGATTATGCTATTTTTCTTTTTTGGAAGGGGAAAGGCAGGGCAATTGGAATTAAGTGACTTGCCCAAGATCATATGGCTAGGTTTTGTGTTAAGTGTTTGAGGCTGGATTTAAACTCAGGTCCTCTTGATCCTAGGGCTGGTGTTCTATTCACTGCACCACCTAGCTGGCCCTACTATTTTTCCTAATAAACAAGCAGGGGAAAAGCCCAGGATCAGATCAGCCTGGTTCTTTCATGACCAACTCTTCTCTATGAAGTTCTGAGATCCTGACTTAATTTTCCTCTCCCACCTCTGCCTGCTTTGTAACACGGTTAACGAGCCCTGGAACTGTGAGCCCAGTGCCAGGCCTTAAGCATCTTCCTCTCACCTTATCCAAACCCAGCAACACTGATTTTATAAAAATCTGTCCTATCAAAGGAACAGAGAACACTGAAAAACAGTCAAAGAACTATCACTTCAAGTGCCAAAGCACTGTCTTCATCTAGGGACCTTTACAGGCCCTTCTAATTCCAGCATTCTATGATCATAAGAGCCCATTAGAGACACAAAAAGAGACAATTCAGGGAGGGCATGTAGGGCTCAAAACTCAGAGACCCAAACCTGCTGGTCACCATGTGGTGCCAGGGTGTGAGCTCCACACCACTCACTGCCTGGGCAGATGAGTACAAGGGAAGACACATGGCCTCTAAGGCCCTTTCTAGTTCTAAATCCATGATCATGTAACAAAATAATCCGATGGTTCATCAAGTTAACAGACACCAGATTCTGTCAAAGGTCAAGGCACCAAGCCAGCAGGACCGAGCTGCCCTCCAGTGGCTGGAGTGTTGAAACTCTGTGGTTCCCAATGAGTCTGATCCTCTCTGTAAGATTTATAGCTGGGAGGGATCATCGTCTTCTCCAAATGAAGAAGAAAAGGAGGCTCAGAGCTTTAAGTGACACCCTTCAAGCATCCTACGTCCCATGACATGTGGCAGAAAAGATGAGGGGTAGAGCATTTCCCTTACCCCCCTGCTGTGACTCACTTTTTACAGGTGGTTTCCTAGGATCATAAGACACTGTGTTGCTGACCACTGAGGCAGAGTGGGCGCTGCTGGTGCTCGGGCCATCATATGGCTGTCCTTCCTCGGCATTGCTGTAGCTGCTGCTGCCACCACCACCACCACTGCTGCTGCTGCCACAGGTGTAGCTGCTGTTGGAGGTGTATGGGGCGGGTTTGATCCTACAAGAGAAGACCTGGCAGATGAGTGAGAGTCCAGAGCGAAAGACTGCCAAGGAGTGCTCAGAGGTCCTGACCTTCTCCATCTGCTCCATTTTCCAGGTCAGAACTTTGGCCATAAGCACACAAATAATTTCTGTCTAACTATACTTTCCAGCTCATCAGGATCTGGTAAAGATCCTCTGGGTGTCACTCAGAGGCCAGCAACAAATAACACCTGGCCTTTCTGAAGCTCCTTTTTCTCAATATTCCTGGGATACTCCATTCTGGAGGCAAAGAGACAGCCAGGGAAGAGAGGTAACCCGCCCCCCTCCCTTCTGATCACCACCCTGCTGAGTGGCTGGCTACACAGTAAAGCAAGGTGGGAATCACATACAAAAAGGATCTTACTTGATCTTCTCTGGAACAGCTGCTCCTCCAGTACCAAATCTCTCTTGCCGTCTTCTGACATCACGAGGTGGTTTGGCCACAGAGTTGACAAAGGCCATCTTTGCTTGTCGGCCTACAGGGAAGCAGAGGAGTCATTCCTGGGCTCAGGGACACAAAGGCTCTAATTCTGGTGTCACAGATCTTAAGATATGGAAGACACTTAAGATGTCCCTGAGCAAAAATCCCTTCGACAACTGCCCTCATACGTGGTCATCCAGCTCCTGACACTTCTTTCCCTTGGGAGACGCCAAGTGAAAGGGGTCTTGCTACCTCCCCCAAGATAGCACTCTAACATTCAGATGGCTCTCATCGCTCCTTATACTAAGCTGAAATGTGACTTCACTTCAACTTTCACCCTTAGACTAAGATCGTTCTAAGACATGGGGAAGACATCAGGGTATTGATAAGTGATCAGCTCTTAAAATCTCCCTTTACTTATAGCACCCACCATATGGGAGGCACAGAGAATCTGTGGATGGGCCTGACTCAGACCAAGGCCAAATGACTGGCCACTCCCTGAATCCTGAATGCTCCTGACCAAATCTCATAGCCCTTGCCCCTCCCCTCTTTACCTTTGGGTTTGTTGGCGTGAGCTGATCGAATGTTCTCGGTCAAGAGAAGCAGTCGCTGCTCCCGAGCGTCTTGGAGCCGAAGATACATCTCCCTCCAGGACTCAAATTCCTCTGGTCTCTCCCTCTTAAAGTCTCGATGGCAGTGAATTTTCCACAGCTGATCAGTCTCTTCAGTTAATACCTGAAGCCAAAACACTGACTTTCAGAAATGTTGTTTTTTCCAGACAGATTATTCTAAACACTTTTTGATGACTGTGGCAGTATGTATTTAGGTTTAAAAAATTTTTCCCCCAGGTAAGAATTGTGCTCATCCCTCTAAAATTGTACTGGCATAAAACCACCTGACACACAAGTATCTGTTGTGGCACCTCACATGTCATACATGGCACTCTAGTCTCCAAAGGGATCTGACCGTATCACACTCCTGCTCAAGAAGCTTTGATGGCTCCCTATCACCTCAAGGATAAACCAGCATTTAAAGCCCTTTACAATGTGGCTCCAACCTACCACTTGGCCACAGCGAATCCTGCTCTTTTCCCCCCTTACATGACACTTCATCTCCTGCCTGCTCCCTCCTCCCTCCTCTCTCAGCTCTTACTATATGATGATAACAATAAGTGAGGACTTTACTACTCAGCCCACAGATTGCCTTGCAGACATTTTCCATCTCCTTAGCTGGGTGTCTGCGGTCTCCCTTTGATCCCACCTTCTCCTCTCCCCAGATACTGAGACACCTGGAGATCAAGAGGAATCTTGCTTCTGTCTTTGTAACTACACTCCCCTGCACACAACTGGTGCTTAATAAATGCTTGCTGAAGTTAAAGTGCTATCAAATGCTATAAATTTTGATTCTCACCTAGTATTCTCAGCTTTGATCCCCAGCGGATAAGGACCCAAATTCTTTTCAGAATTCAGATGGCACTTTACCTCCAACATGCTTATCACATAAGACTATCATAATTATCAGTGGTCGTGGTCTCCTACCAGCACACCTCGCCCCCCTGTCCCCCCTCCCACTAGGTGAGTCACTTAACCTGTCTGCCTCAGTTTCTTCAACTGTTAAACAGGGATCATAATAGCCCCTGCCCCCCAAGATTGTTGCTGGCCTACAGGGAAGCAGAGGAGTAATTTATAAAGTGACAATTTTATAATGAAGACAATTATAAAGTGTTCAGCACAGTACCTGGTATGATAGGTACTTCATGTTGATTTCCTTCCCCCCTTCCCCATTTCCTTAAATTCCATGGAGATAGGACAGCCTTGTCTAATTGTTCTGTTTCTCCCAGGACCTAGCACGGTGCTCTGCACATATGCTGAATGCAAATTAAGTTCTCAATTTGCAGAAAAGAAATCAGAGGCCCACAGAGGTTCTGTGACTTGCCCAAAGTCACAAGAACAACATGCAGCAAAGCCAAGCTCCCAGCCCAGGTGTTCTTTCCACGCCACCTTTTGTCTGTTTTCTCCACCGCTCTCAGCACAAAGAACACAACCCAGCTCCTGCCCTTGGGACTTTACAAATAAGCACTACAAGGCTCGGGGCTCCAAAAGACTCAGGAGCTCTGCTTCTGCTAATTCATCCAGATAACTGCAAAGAGGTAGAGATGAGGGACGATAAGCACTTTAGCAAATCCTCAATGTTAGCTATGTTCTATTCTGACTTCAGTGCTATGGAGGAAACTGTTTTAGAAGACACTTTACTCATTCTCTTTTAAGTGAAATGGTTAATGCAAAAAAAGAAAAAAAAAGACTATGTCCTAAAATGATTATAAATAAAATCTGCTTGATGGCCAAATAATTTGAACAGGTCTCGATCTGATCTTCATCATTCTTTCCCATAACCACAATGGGTACCTGGGTGTAAAGCTCAACTACTGCTTCCCTTCACCCCAGGGGTTCTGGTGGCAGAATTCTCCCTTGACCTTTTAACTAGGCAAGCCCAAGGGTGCCAGGAGAGCTGGTAGTTAGCATGTTTTTCCTCCCTCTGAATCCCACCTAGATTCTGGCCCCAGAGGCTTACTGAAAATGATAGGAGCAGGTGCTGAACACATGCTCACTTGAAGCCCCTGAGCCAAGCCAGGGATCAGAGAAAACAGCAAGTGCCTGCTAAAGAAAGAGCAAAGATGTGGAGACAAAGTCATTATTCAAGGAATGCAAAACATGGAGAGTGCCACCTAAAGAAGAAACTCACATGGTTGCACTCCTCGATTCTATAAAGTTGCTCAGGAGTACATCTTTCCAAAACTGGTTCAAGCACAGAATAGGGAACACCTCCAACTTCATAGATCGCTACAAAAGAAAAAAAAGGAACAAAGTGAATTGAAGATTCATTCATTAACAGGTATTACATGCAAAGTACCATACTTGAGGCTGGGAGAAGTGAAGTGCAACCAAAAATAAGGTAGTCCTTGCCTTCAATAGGGAGATAAGACATACATACCCAACTATAATACAATAAGAAGACTATAAAGAGATAAAGAAACCAAAAGAATAAGAAATCATTGGGGCGGCTAGGTGGCACAGTGAATAGAGCACTGGCCTTGGAGTCAGGAGGACCTGAGTTCAAATCCGGTCTCTTACTAGCTGTGTGACCTTGGGCAAGTCCCTTAACCAATTCCCCTCTCCTCTCCCCTTCAAAAAAAGCAAGCAAAAAAAAAAAAAAAAGAATAAGAAATCACTTCCAACTTGGGGTCTGGGGTTGGGGAGGAAGAGAAGAGGGCTCACAGAAAGCTTCCCATAGCACTGGACTGGTTGTTAGGAGAATGAGGAGAAACTGAACACACTTTGGGGGGTGGGAGCAGGGGAGAGGAGGAAAGAGAAGAAACATTCCAAATGTAAAGAACAGAGGGAATAAAGGCCTAGTCATAAACACAAAGCACCTTGCTTAGAGATGAGCTCCATCACAGATAATACCCAAGGCTGAATCAAGGTTACTCACAGTCTATGTTATTATTGAGGACTCTGATGCACTGCTGGTGCAAGGACATCATCTTCGGTAGGTAGGCACACTTGGAACCGGAATAGACTTGCATCTTTGAATTCATCCTACGTCCAGTAAATCCAGCTTCCTCTTCTTCTTGGGGTGAGGAAACTGCTATAGAAAAGAAGAGACTATAAAACTAAATTTCTGTCCAAAGTTTCCCTTTGAAAATATGTCACTGACAAAAATACAGATTAACCCTTCACTGACCTACATCATTTGAAAAGCGGAACCATCTTTGCTCAGAGCAACTCTAGCCAACCACTAATGACAAGTGTAGTAACCATTATAGAAAAGTAGCCCCTAGTAGCCCAGGGTTTGCATTCAAAGGCCAGCTGCTCTTCTGGGGAAGCAGCAGGATCTCAGACTAATTAATCTGATATTAGTTCAGATCTTAGTCAGAAATTAATTCTGGACACTAGAAAAGACCTACTACCAAGTTCTCCCCATCCCCCACCCTCAAACATCCAAAACAAGCACAGTTGCTTTGCCAAATCACACCCATCACACAAAACTGCCAAGGTAAAATATCGACTTTTGCTCTAATTTGGAAACCTCCCAGCATACTGAAGGACCTTTTGAAAGGAGATGGGAGAGCTGGCAGGCAAACAAAACTAAAAACGAAAGCACTAGTTACTGACAGCAAAGCTATAAAGCTCTTCATTTATAGTGGAGAACAGTCAAAGAGAATAGGACAGCAGCATGTCTTCAAGTCTTTGGAGAGCTGTCACATGGAGGAAGGACTGGGGAGGTTTGTTCATCTGGGCTCCATTAGATACAACTGGCTGCACTGCAGTGAAGCGTAAAGAGGCTGCATGTCAGAAAAAACATCCCCAACAACCAAAGCTCTCCAAAACTGGGCTGGGCTGCCTCAGGTGGTTTCTCCCCCTAGATGTCTCTGAGCAAAGACTGGAGACCATTTGGTGGGTCTGCTTGTTGTGGGAGTTCTTTCCAGGTAGAAGCAGAACTAAATAAATGCTAAGATCCATTCCAAATCTCAAATTCTGGAGTGATTCTGGGAAACACCGGAAGACAAAATGCAACAGCCAAGAAGTCACCTTCAGCTTTTCAGAACCTCATCTAATGCTTCTGCTAAGGCTTCTTTCAGAAAACAGAAAACATCTCTGTTTTTCTCCATACTGAAGCAGCTTTCCAATCCCCACATATGAAACCTACCTTTCCTCTTTGGCTGAAAGGAAGGAATCAGTTCAAGAGAAGGAAGTGGACGATAATTGGCCTGAATAGTAGGCAAGGGGATGTCTGGCAATGTTGGGGTCACATCAGTGGAGACCTGAAGAGTGAGAGTGAGTCATTTCAGTCAAAGATGATATGTTCCCCTCCACCCCCTACCACACTTTCTGTCACAACTGGTTTTCTTTCTTAAGGCCAAATCTGAACACTTACTGGCTGGGTTTTCTTCTTTCCTAAGGAAATAAATAGCTAAGTAAGCACAAGACCAAGAAGTTCAGTAAATTCCCACTTTCAGCACTGCAGCAGGAGAAGCACTTTCAGCACTACTAGACACTGAGAGAAGTGACTCCTCCATAAAATGCCCTGGGGCAGCTAGCCCAAGATCACGAGGCCTGGGCCCCAAACCACACCGATAACATTCACAAGACTACGCTGGGAGCCTTGTAGAAAGTCACCCAATCTTCAAACCCTTACAGAAGAGAGGGGATCCCCTTTCTAGGAGCAGGATACTCTGGTAAACAAGCAGATGTTAGGCCTGGGAAGACACGACCCCCTCTCACCTTTTTCAGTTTGGCGGAGCTTGCTCCCGAATGCTGCTTTTCAGCTTTGCTCTCATTCATCTTAGGGAGCTTCTGAACAGCATTACTAGAGTTTTTATGATCGGCTTTGGAACCGTTCTGCTTACTGTGACTTTTCTCTACACGAGCCCCAGGTGTGGTTTTAACAACCTTCTTTTTTTTCCTCTGAGGCTGGTCGTAGCTGAGGTATGATTCAAAAGACATGGTGGGTTGTTCATAGTCATCATCCACATCTGTCTCCCCAGCCCCTGCAGAATGACTGGATGGTTTTCTGTCCGAGTCAGAGGCTTTGGATTTTCCTTCCCGTGTCTTTAAGCTGTTAGACCCCCCTTTCTCTTTTGCCTTGGGAGAAAATTCTCCCTCCCATTTTCCCACATCAAAGCTGTCTCCACTCAGCTTCGTCTTTTCTGATTTGGGTCTCTGGGCATCTTTGTGCTTTGTTTTTTTCATATGGTTGACAGAAGCTACTTCCAAGGGAGGCAATAACTTCTTCTTGCTGCCGCTGCTGCTCTCTTTGTCCCTCTCTCTCTTGGCAGCACTAGACAATGTCTGCTTCTCCTTGGAACTAGTTCCTGAGGGAGACCTTCGTCCCTCTTCTCGAGAAGGAGCCTTAGACAACTTTTCTCGACCCAAATTAAAGGTCTTCTCCTCTTTTGTATCCGATCGATGCTTTTCCTTCTGTGTAGTCTTGTGCTCTTTGCTCCGACTCACAGAGACTCTATCCTGGGGTTCACCCAAGCGTCTCTCTTGGCTATTTAACCCTCGGTCCTGAAAGACATGACTATGGCTTTTGCCACCCTTCCGATGGGACGCTGGCTGCTCTTCCTCTTCTTCCTGGGCTTGATCGTAGTCCATGGAAAACTGCTGAGGGCTTGTAGCAGGCTGAGGTGAGTGAACGTGACTACTGTCCGATAACTCATGATCTGAGGCATAGAACGGGGAGGTTCTGCTCCACCGCTTTCTCTCATCTCTTGTCTCACCACTGTGTGAAGCCTTGGGCATTCTCTCCAACTCAGAGAGTTTTCGATGCTTTTTCTCCCGGAAGTCAGGACTGTGTGGCTGGCTGCAAGAGGCCTTCCAGCTTTCCTGATAGTCCATCTCCATTTCCTCCTCCTTGGGAAAACCATCTCGGGGACGTTTTCTAGAGCTACTTCTCTCAAGTTCTTGCTCCTCTGGTTCAATATTCCTAAACAAAATGTAAGATAAAAAAAAATCATTTCATTAACAATTATCAATATCTCCTGTGTAAAGACCAGGGAAGGAGTCAGGGTTGACACAAAGTCCATGAAGGCTCTAAGTGACATAACCAAATCTATCTGGAAAAGAAAGATCCCATCACTACTTTTAAGAGTGGATTAGAGCAGGAAAACACCTGAGGAAAAGATGAGACAAAAGAAATGAGTGCACACGGCTAGGACTGACATAAGACAGGTACAGGTGTGATAGCTAAGCCTGAAAGACGACAGAGGGAACTCAGACGGCTCCTCTCCTTTGGGGGTCTATATAAGTACCCAATCCTCCACATACATGTTGTTTTCTAGTTAAGTTAACTGTCAAAATTTCAGCTCAAATGTATCTGCCTACCTTGAATCACACCCACCCCACAATCTCAAACTGGGTCAATTACCAACAAGCTTTCTATTCCTCATACTACTGCCTCTCTTTTCAGACTGGAAAACGGGCCCACTGAATCCATTCCTGGGAAAGAAGAGAGGAAAGGACTCCTGAGTCCAAGAATCAGGACAGCTGCCACTCTTCTCAGATCTGGCTGCCTGAACCGCTGTGGGACTCACATCAGGACTGGGAACAAGAAAGGCAAAGAGAAGAGGAAAAAGCGAGTCCTGGCTCAAGCACCTATTATCCCTGAGGCTTAGGCAAGTGTCCTCTGTAAAAATGAGAGGGTCAGACTAGGGCCAATTCAATCCAACAAGTACATATGAGGTGGCCTCTGAAGTTGCTTCCAGCTATAAATCTCTGATCTGAGGAGCCTTTCTGCAGTCACTCATGGGCACCAGAGTCTGCCATGAAGCACTCTGGGTAAAGAACATCTTCTTACCTTTCAACCTCCTGAGCAACAGGGACTAACTTCTTCCAGCGGGCCACTAAGTCCTTGGCAAAGCCTCCCACTTGCTCATGTTTCCGCAAGCCATTCACTGTTTTCCCAACACCTGTTTCCTGTAAAATATATGGAGAAACCAGCAAAGAGAGTTAAACCCAGTTTACACCAGATTCAAAGACCTCAGATTCTACAAACTCATTCTACAATTTTCTTTAATATTTAATTTCTTAACCTAAAATCTCTGATCACAGAGTAGCAAAGCTCTATTCTATGTGAGGGATAACATTTTAACTCAGTGCTAGAAAGGCTTTTCAAAGCAAAAGGGCTACAGTGAACTTGACAGGAAAAGTCTAACTGACTTTAGGTACTAGAAAGATTAGTGTCCAAGTCCCAGGTTTGCCATTTATTATCATATTAACAGTCTCCTTCATCCCCCCACAGTCTTTAGTGAGTGTATCATGTAATATTATGTGTTCTCTATGGATCATATGGATATGATCCTCCTACTAAACTGTAATCCCCAAGAAAGGAAGGACTACTGTCTCACCTAGCACCCTGAAAAGTCCAAAAGTATTCAACAGGCACTAATAAATGTTTGCTGAATGAGTGTCAGTCATATGAAGGTGTAAATTTGGCAAAGCTCTCATTTCTCTGAATTTCTTTCCTCTTCTATAAAAATGGACACACTAATACCGTCACTGCTCTACTTGCTATGAGGCTCAAATGAAAATATATGTAAAGTACTCTATCATATTAAAGCTAGAGAGAAATGTCCTCTTACCCTTTTATTTTATTTTCAATGCAACAAGCTTTTATCAAGTGCCCGGTGTATCAAGACAATGCAGTAGGTGCCAGGAATACAAAAGTGGAGTAAGACTCAGCTCCAGCTTTCAAGGAGTTTACTGTCAGTATCTAGCAATACTTTCTCTTGTCAGGTAGGTTCTTCTATTATTTTATGTGAAGATTTAAGGTTGTTAAGGCTGTCTTACCGCAAGAATGTCCACTGTGATAGGTAAATCTGAGAGTCTCTTCAGATGTTTTAGTAGCTACAGAGACAAAGAAACATTTACAGTTATAATTTTAATCTGATTCATTGGGACACATCAAAAACTCCTTTCTGGAAATAAAAATGCTACAGAATACATTTGAAAGAACCATCAACTCTACTGACATTTAATATTTTGCCCCAGACTTGGTAAAAGAGGAAGACAACATAAATGACAGAAAAATGCCACATAGGCCTGGCAGCAGAGGAGAAAAGGAAGAGGAACTCTGAGAAAAACGGCACGGTCCCTCCAGGAAGCAGTCACTCTCTAAAGGCTATTTTTTCAGAGTAAAGTAGGTAGGCACAGGCAAAGGGTAGTTTCCTGCTGAAATTCCATCTGCATTATTAGAATTTTTCTGTTAATAACGCATATATAAGATGTATAAGATGACTGAATAGTGGGTAGAACCAAATTAAGTTCTCTACTTTTCCTCTAAGATGGTGCTTTGTAAACTATTATCCTATATACACTGAAGTTATTATTATTCATCAGTATTCACCATAACTGGACCTCAATTAATTGAGATACTCTGTTGAGCAAATAATTCCAACTTTACGACTAATGCTGCCTTAATTCTCAGTCTGTTCACATTCTTCTAATTCTATTTTCCCCTCCTGCATGCTGGTCACTGTTTTCTTTATAAACTCTTCTATACAGGCCCCCCAACATGATGACTGTGTGATGTACAGTGAATGCAGAGCACTGTGGCAGAGGGAGAAGTCAGAGCATTTGGGTCAGAATTACAATACTGCTATTTTCTATGATCACTTACCCCCCCCTCTGGCCCTGGGTCCTCCTCTTCTATAAAATGAAAGGGTTGAATTAAATAATTTCTAAGGTCCCTTGCAAAATTTGATCTTTGATCCTATGGGACAATGTATCTGTCTGCTTTAAGTGAGACCGAAAAATTACCCCTCACACTCCCATCCCAGACTTTTTACCTTTTGCTAATACAACATCACAAAATCAATACCATAATGACAGAGAGTGGGGTTCTCTAATACACTGTCCTATTTGGAGTTGGAAGATACCTTAGAATTCAGTTCATTTCACAGCCTAACTTTACATAGACGAGAAAAATGAAGCCCATAGAAGACAGACTGCCTTGCCTAAGGTCTAATGGCTGATAAGTGGCATAACCAGAGTCAAATCCAGGTCCTCAGTCTCCAAACCTGCTGCACCACTATATTAAGAATGGTATATTTACAGAGGGCTGGGTCCCCCTTTAGCTCTATATCCCAGTCTTCCTTGGCTACTGGAGTTTCAAGTCTAACAAAAGTACAAAAGGTAACTGAAAAAGATTTGTGAATAAGATTTTAGCATTAAAATAGAGAAAATGAGATGTGCTGATTTCAATATGTCTCCTTCCAGCTACCACTAAGTCTGACACAAAGCTTTTCATTTCAGTACTTGGGAAGTTTTCTGTGGGCATTCTACCTTAGCTAATATGTCCCTTCCCTTCTCTGTAAAATGAGGGGAGGTTGAATTAAATGATCTCAAAGGTTTCTCAGATCCCCAAATCCTATGGTCGTTGTATTTTGTTTTAAAATATGTCAGTGTTAGGGCGGCTAGGTGGCACAGTGAATAGAGCACCAGCCCTGGAGTCAGGAGGACCTGAGTTCAAATCAGGCCTCAGACACTTGACACACAAACTAGCTGTGTGACCTTGGGCAAGTCACTTCACCCCAACTGCCCGCCCCCCCAAAAAAATATGTCAGTGTTGACCTAAAGCATATGTCTCCATATAGAGAACAAAGCAAAAAAAGCAATTGTTCTTTACTGAATAAAAAGAGAACTATCAAGAAAACTGGTGCTGTCTCTAAAGGAAAGGTTTTACATTCAAATATGACTAAAAAATTGGTGCTTAGGACACACAGGCATGCCTTACGTTTTGAAAGGTGGGAAACAACAAGGAGTAGTGGAAAGAACACAAGATTAAGAATGAGAAGTCCTGGGTTCAAATCCTGACTCTGTTACCACTTGGGTAACCCTGGGTAAATCATTTCCCCCTGCTATCCCCTGTAAATCCTTTCTAGCTCTAAAGCCACTATGTGGTTCGATGGATTTGTGACCCCCAAGACCATTAAAACAGCACTGATTAAAAACGATCTGAATGACCTGACCTACCCAAATGCTAGGTATATACTAAAAAATCTCCAGAAAACTGAGAAATGTGACAAATTACCACCCCCAAAATAAAGATATTAACCATGCAAATAAAACACTATAACATTAAGTAACAAATGGAAGAAAACGGAGCAAAGATTCTCTGGCCTCTTAACAGATTGTAGATGCCACTGAAATAATTCCACATTATCACATCACATGATAGTTCAGAGTCCCTATGGCTAATGAACAAAAATTTCTTGGGCCCCCAGCAATGCCAACTATACTGATGGCCTCTGCTAGGGGTATGTTTACTGCCTTCTTTTAAAAACCCACTTCCAAATAATAAGAGAGAGGAGTACTTTGGACCAAACCCTTATGGGGCAGTTGAAATTTGAGGTTTGTCAGTTTCAAGTCCATTTTGGAGTAAAAGGGCCTCTCCCATAGTCTCTTCCTTTTCAGCTAGGATGATATGCATGAAGATAAGACTAAAAAAGGCTTACAAGGTATGCTTTTTCCCCAGTCATCAGAGGGTGGGTCACTGCAGATCCTGCAAGTGTACACCTACAAATACACACCAAAACTGAGTAGACTAAAAACTGGTCAATCCAGAATTCTGTCAGCTGGGAATTTCTCAACTCACACGTCCACACGGTTATGGCACAATAACAACAGATGTTTACAATGGTGACCCTGAGATACCTGCTTTTTAAATCTTATTCAATACAGTTCAGCACGTGTGTACTAATTGAAAACTGACAGCCTTGGTAGGTATTATGTTAACTTTCTAACCAAAATAGGTTAATCAGATCATCTTATTTCCTGAACACACTAGCTAACAGTTTACAGTCCTATCATCTTTAGTAGATAGCTTTAGAAACTATGACAAGGGCCTGGAAAAAGCAACAACAAGATATCTAAATAAAGTGAGAAATGGTAAAGATATGTCTCTCATATTACAATATGAAGTGTAAATAAAAGCCGACAAACTGAAATGCCGACCAAGGAGTATATAAGCATTTACAGCACAGCAGAGTTCTAGGCATTGGTAATTACCACCCTTGTAGAGTTAAGCCAGCACACACATTTTGCTAAGTACGAGTATGATCAGGAGCATTTCAAAGGCAAGTCTGCTTACAAATGCTAAAATCGGGGAGATGAGGGGTAAGCAACATTTCTGACAGAAAAACATTTAGGATATAGTTAGCCATGAGCACAAATTTCCTCCTAATTTTCTAAAATCAATTTCCATTTCCTAAAATAAATCCATTTAAAACCTGACATCAATCAGTCTTCTCATTAACACGTCAAAGTACTAATGAGCTGCCAAATCAACTCATTTTAAAAAATTATCTCCAAACCACACCAACGTTTGCCTGATGACCATATACCAAGTCTAGCATACTATTACGCTTAAGTGAAAAAGGTGAAAATCACAAACTGCCAACATTTAATGCTAAACAATCTAAGGATATAAATTTAGAATATAAACTATAGATGTCTTGGTTTTAAAATCTATTTTCAGCAGTAAGTAAAATACTACTACTTAGCCACTTTAACACTTTGATAACTACTAAGAGGAGCACCTTTGTAGTTAACAAAATGTCAATGTTTCAAAGATTCACAATTTCATCAGTGTAGGCGACCCAACTAATGTAAGCTGAAATAATTCTGTCCCTTAGTAGCCTTTCCTGAACTGCTGGGGCATAATAACAATAACAACAACTAACATCTTTATAGGACTTGCTGTGTGCCAGGCACTAGGCTAAGGACTTTACAATGATTATCCTATTTGATCCTCACGACAATCCTGGGACACTATTATCCCATTTTACAGCTGGGGAAACTGAGGCAAAACAGAGGTTAAGCGACTTGCCATGGGTCACACAGCTGGTATTCGAAGCTGAATTTGAATTGGAGTCTTCCTGACTCCAGGCCCAGGATTCTCTCCACTGTGTCACCCTGCTGACTTTATGAAACTTTGAGAAGAGTAAAGAAATTTGTTAATACAGGTTCACTTTTTCCACAAAAATCAAAGCCTGTGGCCAGTGTTAGCTGATACAAAGAGACACAGAGATACATCAGATTTACTTCTTGTTTAGTAAGCTCTTGTTACAATATATCTGCTGAGTTCAAAATTTTCTGTTTCTTTTTTCGGCCTTTGTTGTCCCTCTCCCTGTGGCTGGCACCTTCCCACCCCCTGTCAGGGGCCATGTGCCTGACACACAGTAGGTGCTTAATAAATGCTTGCCGAATGAATGACGGACTGAAGATCTTTTAAAGCTATGTACAGTCATTAGACTTGACTATGAATCCTGGCTGTCTTACTTATGACCAGCCTGCATGACCTTATGAATTATTTTCCTTCTCCAGACCTCAGTTATTTCATCTGGAAAATCTCTAAGATCATTCCTTTCAGTTCTAAATCCTATTATCCTTAGAAAGCTAAAGAGATAAGGAGTTTCCCTTTTCCTCACCACAGAGTTGTTCCCAAAAACAAAATGGGAGTAAGTGGTAGGAGAGAATGGCAAAAGGTAGTTCTGACTTAGACACAGTTGATGGTCAGTTCATCAAAGAAGTAGAGGTGTTTGTAGGGCTATGAAGAAGTGAAACTTACCACATACATAAGCCATGGAAGGAATTCCTTCCTCCCACCAAGACACTTAAGTCAGGAAAGGGGAACTCCATTTAGAGTGTTTAATTTGCTATCCAGAATTCACCCATCCCCACAAAAATCAGTATTGTAAATCTGAAAATATGCATGTAGCGCTGTCCTACCAGATACATAGAAATCTCAGGTCTTCTGTGATAAGCACACATTAGAACCTTGACTGCTGATAATAGAGACAAATTTTCTGCCCATTAGAAATAAGTGTACGAAGGGACTCAATTAGTATTTATTAAATGTACCACTTCTGAAAGTAATGGTTAAAAAAATTTTTTAAGTGTACCCAGGTGTTAGATGGTAAAACAAGGTTGCCATATTTCATCAGAACTAAAAGTTAAAAAAAGATAAATGATGGGATTAGAACTCAGATCCTTAGACTTCAATTCCAGTCTTTCCATTACTTACATAGCCAAATAAATAAGACCGCTTCCTCAAGAACTGTGCTGAACTGAATTCTGAATGAGCAGAGTTAATTAGTACACAGAATATAGAGGCTATTTCAAGCATGCACAGATGCATAAAACCTGGTTTGTGACAAATGGAAAGCAGGCTCATACAGGTCTGAGGCACCCAAGGGGAATGTGAATTTCACTAGATCCTAAACATAAAGACAAATTGCTAAGCTGAAAGGAACCAAAACTTTTTCCAGCCAGGAGACCAAGCTATGATTCCAAAGAATATCTAACCACTAGCTTACTTTTGGATCACTAAGTTGGAAATTTGTTTATACTAAGAAATTTCCATGTACATCTTGGTTTACGGAGGGTACACTACTAGAAAAAGAGCCATGTGGTGCCATACTGGAAATCTTTAGAGGAGGGGAAGAACAGTGTAGAAGTTCAAACTTATATAATTAAACTGCTTTTAAAGTGGCTACTATTTAGTAGAATGCAATTAATAAAAAATAAGACCTTTCTGATGAAGTTTGCAGTAAGGAACTGTAAGCTGGTATTTTTATTTAAACTCTAAAAAAAGTACTAGAATGTTTTATACTGCTACAGGCCTTGGGTTTTCTGCACTCATAAAATGAGAGGTTTGTGGAAAATGGTCTTTCCCAGGCAGTTGCAATAGTGAAATTAAAAAATTTCCAAAACTGCATATTAGTATTTTTAAAAAGTGACAGAGATGGGGCAAAGAAAAAAGTCAATGCTATTATCTCTACTATCAAGTAAAGAGGCCATAAAAAAGTCTCCCGTCACCCAAGGCCACACGCGGAAGCTGCAGCGGAGTTTGTCTTGGGAATCCCAGACAAACTACTCAGAAATCAAAGGGCAGAGAGAAGAGAAGAGAAGAGCAGAGCGCCCGAGGCAGAGCGCTGGGGCTCCGGCCAGACTCGGGCACGGCCGCGGGCAGGGCTGCCAAGGGGTGCGAGAAGCAGGTTCCTAGGGCACCAACTTCTGTCCGCGGAGCCGCACCAGGGGCAGCCGCTCGCGCGGGCGCAGCTCCTCCGCAGGCCGGGCCTGCGCCCTTTCTAGGAACCCAGCGAAGCCTGCACCGAGGCCGGGAGCCCCGAGCCGGACCGAGGGGGAGGCCGCCCCGCCCCCTCGCCCAGAACAAACTTTCCGATCCCAAAGCCCGGAGTCGCCCGAGGCTGGAGGGGGAGGGGAGGGGGACTCCGGACTGCGCTCGGGGAGTGGGCGCGGGTTCGAGCGGCTGACGGCGTTGTTCACGGGGAGCCATCGCGGAGCGGCAAGGATGGGCCTCCCCAGGCCGGGCCCGGCCGAGCCCACGCGCCGCCCGCTTGCCCGCCGCCTTCCCCGGCCGCCCGACCAGGCCGGTGCCCTGGTGACCGTTAAGCGGCTCGCGCCGCTCCCCCCCTCCCCCCGCCTCCAACGCCCCCCGCGGGGCCTCGAGCCCCCGGCTCCGCCCCGCCCCGCCGGCACCGCCCCTCGCCCGGTTCCTGCCCCGACCCCGACCCCGACCCCAGCCCCGGCCCCAGACTTACCTTCTTCGGCTCAGGGTTCCCAGCCAATCTCGACTGCAACCTCTCCACCACTTCCAGGACCGACTCCGCCGCCATGGTGGTCACTGGCACGGCCTCCTCGCCGGGACTGGGCTCGCGGCGCCTCCACGGCCAGGGGAAGGGGGAGAGGGCGAGGGAGAGGAGAGCGCACCTCCCGCGCCGCCTCCACAGTGCTGGCGGAAGCGGAACTGGCGCTTTCAGGGCCGCGAGGGAAGGGTGAGGGAGCCCTAGGGCTGGCCCCGCCCCCAACGTGCTCTGGTCCCGCCCCCGACGGCCGAGCGAGGTGTGAGCGCCCAGAGCAGGTGCGCTCCTGCCCGGCGCGTGCGCGGGGGGCCCGGAGGCGTCTGGCACATGTGGTTCTGCCGCCTCGGCTCGAGGCTTCTCTCCGAAGCCCCGCCGCTCTGTCCTCGCATCAGTGAGGACCAGAGGATAAACCCTCGGCTTGGGCCTTCCTCTCCAGGGGCCGGCCCCACCATCCTCATCCTCAGCGTTAGCCCTCCTGCTGCCCCCAAGAATGCCCAGGGCTCTGCTATTCTTACAAAGCAAACTCAGCCACCCTCCCGTGGGTTCCCTCCCTGAAATGCACCTTCAGAAAATGCAAGATTCAGCCCCAGGGGCCTCAGGGAGTAACAGGAAGGGCTGAGATTCAAACCCAGGTCTTAGGGCTGCGCTGCTGCTCCTCTCCTTTCCCACCCCAACCCAGAAAGGGGGGAACAGCAAAGCAAAAATGGTCTGTGCCTGTAGCTTCTGTTTGCCCACTTCTCCACTCCTTGAAATCTAGCCTCCAGGCCCACCACTGCACTTAACCCAAGGGTACAAACTGCACATCATTCCCAGACCTGCTGCTCTTTGCTAGGCACATTCTACTTGACCTCTCTGCAGAGCGACCCTGCTCTCCTCCTTCTCAGTCTGCTTTTCTGGATTATTATCTGCATCTTCAGGTGTGTCCCCCAAGCCCCAAGGCTCTAGCCTAGGCCTTCTCTTCTCTCCCTACCACCTGTCTGGGTGATTTCACAAGTTCCCAGATGACTCCCAAATCTCTATATCCACCTTTCATCTCTCTCCTAGGCTGAGGTTTCACACCACAAACTGCCTACCTGAGTGTCCCTTAGTAGATTGCCTAGCTGCCTTCAAGGGAGTTCAAGGGCCACCTCCTCTAGGTCATTCTTGAGTACTACCACTACTAGTTAGCATTCTTTTCTCCACCCTACCTCCACCATTATTTTTTGAATTTACTTTCTATTTGTTTTGAATAATGTATTTATGCAAGTACACATTGTCCCCCTCTCCAGGAAAATGTAAGCTCCCTGAAGAGGGAGATTGGGGTTTTTTTTTTTCTTTGTATTCCCAGTATCTATTACAGTGCCTGGCATAAATAGGTGTTTAATAAATATTTGAATTGAATGTTATTTCTAAGGTGTAAACTCCATGAGAGAGAGGCCCGCTGTCTAATGACCTTGAATCTCCTCCCATTACTAACATAGTGCTTTGCACAAAGTTTAACATTTGTTGAATTGAAGTGCAGCCTCCTCTTTGAACCAGTTCTTGGAGTGCTGCTGGATGGTGGCCACAAAGCAATGGACTCTGCTTTGGAGGTGATTTTCCCTTCTCTAGTTGTAGGGGTTTGGGGAAGTGAACCATTTCTGCTTGTCCCCTACAGCCACTGCTAGTCCAAGACGCAAGGACACAGAGAGTCACTGGGTCTAGGTCTCAAACTCAACCTAGAAATTTCAGGGTTCAACAATATGGGAATGCTGCAGATTGAAGTATACTTTTTAAACTTTATTCTTATTCTTTTTTTTTTTTGCTTGTGTTTTCTTTTGTGACGTGGCTAATATGCAGATATGTTTTGTGTGATTTCACATGTATAATCAATATCAAATTCTTGAGGAAGAGGGAGGTGGGAGGGAGGGAATTTGGAACTCAAATTTTTTAAAAATGATTATTAAATTTTTTAGATGTAATTAGGACATATTTAATGAAATAAAAATAATTTTATAAGGGTTCTTCCTTATACTTAATTGAAATCTTCTCTCATTCTCCTGTATGTGCCTTAGGAACCAAACTGAACAATGCTAATTCCTCTCCATTTAAAGACCCTTCAGATACTTGAAAACAACTATTACATCCAGCAACCCCTATCTTTTCTTCTGGCTACAATCCCAGATTCTTCGGTTGATCATTTTATGGTAAATTCTGAAAATATCTGTTCAGTAAAACTTACTCACTTTTTGTAAATGCCCTATTTTGTTTTCAAGTCACTTTTTTTTCCTTTTTAAAATAGCTGGGGCTATTGCTCCAAAGCTGGAATTATTAGGTCAAGCCAGCTCTCTATGTACTAAGAGCTTTTGGTATGAACCCCAACTGCCTAGTACAGCTATGATGGAGAAAACCGTGACCATCAGCAGCAGAGACAGCCTGTTTCAGACTCATGGTGCCATGGTCATTCTCTGGCACCACCCAAGAGTTTTGCTTTTGATAGGCAGCTGTTAGAATACAAATGCTCTGGAATTGTATTCAACAAAATTCAGTGCAGGCCGATAAAAGATTTATGAAGCGGTTACTGTGGAGAAGGTTCTGTGCTAGAGACCACAGAGATAAATTAACTCACAGCCCCTGCCCTCAAAGAGCTCACAGTCTAATAGGGAAAATGACGCACATACATATTCCTTGATTCAATGTACATTTTTGTTAAGTACCTACCATAGAAAAGGTACAAGATCCATATTCCGTGCAGTACAGGAATTAGTGAATAACAGTCAAGATATTTGGATTTTTGAAGTTTTTTTTAATTTTTCTAAATGAAGATATTCTCAGTACCTTTCATTAGATTGTTCATTAGGGATGTTTGTAGCTCTGTATGTACATGATTGTCAGTCAACAAGTATTTGTTAAACACCTGCTAGGTACCAGGAGCTATCTGCAAGACACTGGGACGCAGTAAAACCTGCAAGAAATCTTTATTTGCAAGTGTCCATTCTGAGGGTGGAGACAAGTACACATGAAAATGTATGCAGCGTTAATATAAAGGTAATGCCTATATGTCTGTACATATTAGTTATGCACACAAAGTAGTGAAGAGCAAGGTATTTTGGGAGGGAGGGCATTCCAGGCATGGGGACAGTCAGTACAAAGCAGGATGAGGAGTGTTGTATGTAAGGAATAACAGACAGGAGCACAGAAGGGGACAAAATGTCCAATGAGACTGGAGAGAGAGTCTGGGGCCAGGTTTAGAGGTCTTTAAAAGCTAAATAGAGCCCAGTGGTACTGGGGGTCTCTCTCTTCTTCTCTCTCTCTACTCTCTGTCTCTGTCTCTGTCTCTCCTCTCTGTCTCTGTCTCTTCCCCCCCCCCCCACAGGAGAAAGAACAGAAGCAGTTCACACCTCGTTTCAGTTTTTGAATTAACACCTTGTTTCTGTTCACCTTTTTGTCAGAAACTAGGGAGAAGGAGGAGAGATAGGAAATGAGAACGAAGGGCTTTGAGATGAAGAGAATGGAAGACAGGGACCTCATAAGGAAAAGCTTCATTTTTTTTTTTTAATAAAGTAGAAGGTAAAGTCCTCACTCCAGAGAGAGGGTAAAGGAGGAAGTTGAAGGGGCTACAGGAGGAAGAGAGGCTTCTGTGGGGAGTGACAGAGGAATGATGTGGACCCAAAAGAAAAGAAGGCCCCAGAGCAGAGCCCATTAGGTGTGACTTGGATAAAACCCCCCCCAGCAAATTAGACTAAGAAGAAGGTGGACAGAACTGAGCAAGAACAGTGGTGGCAAAAACCAAGAGAGACTGGGGGAAAACAGTGATGTTAGCCTGAAGCTTCTATCTCAGGGGATGCTGGGGGGTTCAAAGGGAGAAAACCATACAGCACTATGTAAATGTCAGTTGTTATTATTGTTAGGAGATAGCACGCTGAAGATGGACAGGGCCATGGTCTGGGTCTGGTCTGCTGATGCTGATGAAATAATAGATAATTGGAAGTATGTAAGTGGGTTCCTATTCTTGGGGTATAAACCAGTCCTTTAAGCAGTAGGGAGACCTGACAAAGTGCACTGTGTATGTTTGCAGAATGCCTTTGTAATGCCTACATCCCTGGGTTATCTGGGAATGAGACCCCTCCTGTTGCTTGAACAGGAAGAACT
Organism: Pseudocheirus occidentalis; assembly: GCA_028646575.1. NCBI lineage: Eukaryota > Metazoa > Chordata > Mammalia > Diprotodontia > Pseudocheiridae > Pseudocheirus > Pseudocheirus occidentalis. The sequence goes on from CM053596.1 coordinate 45,240,422, forward strand.
TCAGGCCTGCAGGGCCTGAATATGCAGGACGAGTCTAACTCCTGATAGGCCTCTTACGGACCCTGGTGGTTTTTGACAAAGTAGGAGCCGGGCCAAGATCCCCTTAACTTAGGCTTCTGTGGAAATTCACCAAGTCCTGCACTACAGACCTCAGCACAGGATGGAAGAGTCCCTGAGCCTTCAAAGGCTACCACAGGGAAGGGTAAGTTTTGGAAGATGAAGCCAACTCAATTCCATTTCATTCTCAAATAGTAAATGCCTACTGCCCCCAAGACACTGCGTGCTCAGTGCTAGCAGTTTCTGCCTTCAAGCAGCCAGGAGGAGGAGGGATGGGGTACAGACGGCCAGGCCCACAGCACCAGTGTGCCCCTTGTTTATTGATTCTAAATTAGAGGTGACCCATGCATGGGTTGGATGGAGTGGGTTGGGGGGGGGCGGTATAAGGACCCCGTGCAAAAGAGACTCCCTCCAATGTCAGAGCGCTTCCCCACTGGAAGCCTTCTGTTCAATACCATGATATGGAAGAATTTAGGACCCTGTGGAAAAAGGGGGACCCACCAGAGAATGAGCCTTGTTGATTCTTTATGGGCTATTGTTGAAGCCCAGCGTGCATTTTCTGCATTAGTGTATGCTCCAGCCAGCCAGTCTTGGTGCTGTGAACTTGCTCCATTTTCTCTGGGGTGAAATCAAAGCTATCCTAGCCAATAAAATGATTTATCTTGATTTCATGTACAGAAGTAAGAGACCTGGTTACCCACATCTGTGGAAATTTGACATTAGCTATATATGAGCTATAATCAGAAATTCCCTAGAGAAAATTCTGCAGGCTCATAATAAGCCAAAGATCATAATAATCTTTTGGATCCCATATCTTGAGTATTAAAAATATGACCTTTAGGTTCAAGAATGGTTTGCTCCAGGGCAACATAATACGCAAATCTTGCAGACTACAAAATTGAAGAAGGCTGAACAATCAGCTCTTTCTGGCAAAATTTGGTCATTGTTAATTCTGATCATAATAAGTAGAGACATTATTTAACTACCACCAGGTAATCATGAGTCAGTCACTTACCCTCCATGGGCCTCAGTTTCAGTATTTGCAAATCAAAGGAGTCAAACTTGATGTTAGTATCCCTTTTAAGTTCTTTCTAACAATCTAACAAGGAACCTTCTAGTGCAAAATTCTACATGTAGAGCTTTCCACCAGTATTCATGGAAAAGGATTCACACACTTGAAGTCTGCAAACCTAGGGTCCAGATCCATCCTGGGGTGACCCATACCAGCTTAGTCTCTTCCTCCTTGGAAGAGGAATACTGTGATTCTCCATCACAATTTTAAAGAAAGTGTTCTGTAAACCTTAAGGTGTTATAGGAGTTTGAACTATTACCACTATCAAAGAAGAAACCCATGGCCTTCCTCCACTGGGATCCTGGGTGTTCAACAGTTTATTGCAAGAAACCAGCCAGTGTGACATCCAGATGAATAAGCTTTCCTACCAATTATCATTTCCCCTCCCCATGAAAGAAAAGGTGTTTAATCTAACAGCATAACAAATAAAGTAATAAAATACACCCCATGCACACCTGGGGGTCTATTTTTCCACAGGTTGTCTCAAGAGCAGGAAGAAAGAACATACTTGGAGAAAACATATATGACCTGGGAAGAAACATGGAAGACACAGAAAGTTAAGATTTTTTTTTTCAACAAAACACACTAAGAAAAACACACCAAGAGCAGACACAGCCACAGCAAAGGTGTGACTCATCTCCAAACTGCAGATGTGCTGAAACCCTCTGGTGATATCTGTGAACTGTTTCCTGCTAGATGATGGCTGAGCCTTGCACCATACAGCTGACCACCCCACTGGTTCTCATTCGCATAGCTTTTAAGAAGTTTAAAAAACAGAGCATTTTCATGCTTTCAGATTCTACATGGGGGTCAGCCCCTAGGATGGACCTGACCTGTGTGAGCCCATATCTTGGGTATGACAAACATAACCCATAGGTTCAGGAATGGTTTGCTCTAGGGTGACCATCTGAATTTTAACCGCTCAAGCATTATATTAACTAATGATTCTGCTTTAAATTTAGAAGTACTTCTAACAAGGGGAAATGGCCAAGCTCCAAGAGAGGAAAAAACCAGACTTTAAAGAAGAACAAACTGGTATAATCCTTCTTGGGGGCAGCTAGGTGGTTGAGTAAATAGGATGCTGGGCCAGGAGTCAGGAAGTCCTGAGTTCAAATCCAGCCTCAAACACTCACTAGATGGGTGACCCTGGGCAAGTCACTCAACCTAGTTTACCTCATCTATAAAATGAGCTGGAGAAGGAAATGGCAAACTGCTTCAGTGTCTTTACCAAGCAAAACCCCAAAAGGGGTCATGGAGAATCAGAGAAGACTGAAACGAAATAGCACAACATCCACACAATTCTTCTCATTCCAATGGTGAGTTCTTATGCATTAAATCCTGGCTTAATGAGTTTCCTGAGCTACATCACATTGAATTAGCCAGGGCTGCCCCCGGGACCAAAAAGGGAACATTTGGCCTTAGCCGCCTGGATTTCTGAGATGTCAGGAAGGAATCCTAGAATCACAAATTGTCATGGTTGGAAGTGAACATTAGAGCCGAAAGGGTTATCAAAAACAATAATGATCATTGTGGCTCCATAGTGCACTGAACACCAGCCCTAGAGGCAGGAGGACCTGAGTTCAAATTCCACCTCAGACACTCAGAAGCTATGTGACCCTGGGCAAGTCACTTAACCTCAATTGCTTCTAAAAATAAATTATAATGACAACGACGATGATGATGATGATGGTGATGATGATGATGATGACATTACTTTTGTGGACATTGAAGGAAAGTCTGGTGAACTGAATTTGGGGGTTTCAAGCCTGGTTATAAAGCACTTTATCATTACAAAGCCCTTCATATACACCATCTTACACATCTTACACGGCCTTTACAATGGTGCCAGGAGTAAGCAGAGCAACCATAGCCTTTATTTTACATATGAGAAAACTTACACTCCAAAAGGTCGAGAGATTTGCCCAGGGTCATAAAGTCAGTAAGTGACAAAGCTGGAACCAAGCTCTGAAACTGAGATTTTGGAATCAGAATTTGAGGCTCTTTTCACTACTCTGAACTGTTCTCTCCGCCCATAACAATTTAAAATAATAACAACAATAGTAATTATAGCTGACCTTCATATCACACTTTAAGATTCACAAAGCGGCTAATTTAGGCCTCACCCTCACCTGTGAAGTAAAGCATTATTACCCCCATTTTACAGATCAGGAAACTGAGCCTCCAAGAAGGTAAGGTCACACCAATAGGAGTGTTGGGGCACAATCCGGAGCCAGCTTCTACCCACTCCAGTGCCCTACTCTGAAATCAAGATGCTGTTGGTTGGATCTGATGTTATTGTACCTTCAAAATAACAAAGGGGAACTAGCAGCAGCTGCAAGATTGGCAGTGCAGAACAAGCCATCTCAAATTAGCACTAGGAGACCTCCCAGCAGCCCTCAAGGAACTTAGACTCTAGAGAATTGATTTCTGTAACCAAGGAACCAAACACTCTGCTGCAGGAAAAGACTAGGGTGGGCAGGCCCACAGGAAAACAGCTTCAGGCAGCAGAGTCTAAAAGCACCATCTGGGGAGGGAGCCCCGTTCCAAGTCTGCCTCCAAGGTCCCTCTCACCAAAAGGAGGGGAGATACTGCAGCAAAGCATGTCAGGAGAATAATATGAGCTGATATTCATTTAGAGCGTGTAGAAACAAAGTATGGAGTTACAGACTGTCGGAGTTTGGGGACCTTACAACATGGGGATGTCAGAAAGGGCTCTTATTGTAGAGAATGTCAGGCTTAGAAGGGACCTTAGAACATGGAATGCCCAAGCAAGAAGAAGCCTTTAGAACCAGGGACAAAGAGTGTCAGAAATGGACAGGGTCCCCAAGAGCAGGATGTTAGAATATAGAATGTCAGTCCTAGGAAGGACCTCAGGACAGATTATTGGAGCTAAAAGGGTAATTGAGAATATAAACCATCAGAGCTGGAAGGGACCTTAGAATATAGAATGTTAGAAACAGATGGGACCTTAGAATGGACTAACATCTGGAAGAGACATCAGTGGTCTCATCTAATACAAATCCCTTGTTTTATAGACAACCCAAGGAGTGGAAGTGACTGGTGCAAGGTCACACAGAAAGGAGAGCTGGGATTCCAAGCCAAGCCATCCGATTCCACAACCAGAGTTCTTCCCAGGTATCCAGCGCTAGGTCTTGGGTACACAAGTCTCACTGGAAGAGAAGACATCGGTAGTTAGCTGAGGTTATACTGTCTGAATATCATTTCCACTGCACTTGAAATTACATTAGGTGAAATCAGAAAGCTCAATAATTGAAGCAAAGGGATAACTTTCATAGGCTCATAGATTTAGAGATAGAAGGGTCCTTAGATGCCACCTAAGTCCAGCCTCCTTATTTTACAGATGAAGACACTGAAGAAGGAAACAAACATTTATTAAGTGCCTGCTGTGTACAGTGCTTTACAAATATTATCTCATTACCTCACAACAACCTCGGGAGGTAGGTGCTACTATTATACTCATTGCACAGTTGAGGAAAGTAAGGCAGAGGTTAAGTGACACAGCTAGGAAGTGTCTGAAGCAGGATTTGAACTCAGGTCTTTATCAGTCTAGGTCTAGCACTCTATCCACTGTGGCTGAGAGCTTGCTTAAGGGTCTTCCTGACTCCAAATCCAGTCTTCTATCCTCCATCTTCTCTCATGCTCAATGCACCTTCATTGGCATTCTCTTTTTCCTTCCTGTTACTACAGAGCCTGCTCCTCCTCTCATGCCACCTTTTCTCTTCCATAGATATTTATTAGGAAGGAAGGAGGAAAGAAATAAGCATTTATTAAGTGCCGACTGCATACCGGGCACTGTGCTATTCGCTGCCTTCCAGGAGCCGACGGTCCATCCAGAGTGGAAAAGCCACGCAGAGGTCTTGTTTTGGAGGCACCCAGCACAACCGAAGGGACCTAGGCAGCCTTCTAGGTCAAATCAACCCTAAAAAAATGGAATCCCTTCTCTAATGTGACCCAATGGTCCCAGTAGAAGACCCAGTGGTCCTCCAATCTGCTCTGCTGGGAGTGTCTGCGGGTCTGGTCCTCCCTCTTCTCCCAGGCTGTCTCCCACTTCTCATTCTTCTGGCCTCCCTACTCAGTCTTGGTCCCATGGCCTGTCCCTGACTCTTTAGTCACCCCCACGCCCAGGAGAATTCCTGGGATTCCCCTGCAAGTTCTTGGCTCCTGCCTCATCAGTCTCTATCTCCGTCGACAAACACTGTGTGGGCCTGCTACCACCAGGCTGTGCGCCATTGCTAGGCAAAGGGAGGAAATCATCCAGAGTTCAGCCATCATGGTTTTATACTGCATAAAGGTCCAGTGCAGGGGAGGGGAACCTGCGAGCTCAAGGCCACATATGGCCACAAGTGCCACACTTGAGGACTTAGAGTGTATTCTCTGGGACTTGAGTCCTACTCAATATTTACTGATTCTCTGTCTTATCCCTTTTCATGCTTTAAGTATCTAAAATATTCTAATCCCTTCTGAACTTTGCTATAAACGGGTGACAAGAGAAGAGGAGAAGTAATTTGTCCAGGGTCACATAGTAAGTGACTATTTCCCCACATCCCCTTTACTCAATGCCCTCTCATTACCATTCCATCTCTGTGTTCCCTTTCACCTGTCATCTTTCCCCCTACCCCCTTAGTTAGATATTTATTAGAATCAAACACTCACCACACCACAGAGCTAGAATGGATCTCAGCCCCCCATCTGACCCAAACCTAAAAAAAGAATCCTCTCTGACATCCCAGAGAAATGGTTGTCCAGCCCTGGCCTGAAGGGGATCCAACCCCACTACTGTGGCAGGCCGCCATCCCACTGCAGGAGAGTTCACGTTGTTAGGATGCTGACAACAAGTCTGAACTGGCCTCTCTGCTGCTGCAACTCACCCCAATTTTCTCATGGTCCTGCCTTTGGTAAAAAAGAGAACAAGCCAAATTCAAGTAGGTTCTTTAAGTTCCTGAAGACAGTCCCTACATGCCCTCCAAGCCTTCTCTACTTGAGGCTGAATACCCCTTAACGTCATAAGGCCTAACCTTGATGCCCTTCACCATCCAGGGTGCATTTCTCTAGGTATTTTCTTGCTTATCAGCATTATTTCTAAAATGTGAAGCCTAGAACTCAATCTCATATACTAGATGTGGTCTGACTAGGGTAGAGTGTAGTGAAACTACTTATTCCTTATTCTTAGATACTAGATTTTTTTTTTTTAAATGTAGTTTAAGACCTCATTAGCTTTCCTGGCCACCATAGCCTACCACTGACTCATAATGAGTCTGTAACCCATTAGACGCCCAGATCTTTTCCAGATGAACTGCTGTCTAGTCATATCTTCCTCTAAGTTCTATTTAGGAAGTTGAATTTTTGAATTCATATGGGAGACCTTATATTTTTTTCTATTATATTCCATTTTATTCAATTTAGCTTGTCCAAGATATTTTTCAGTCTTGACTATGTAGTGTTAGCTACCCTCCCCAGACTTTGGTCATCTGAACATTTGTTAAGTATGCCACCTGACTCTTGATATTCAAGTCACTGATAAAAATGTTAAGCACAGAACAGGGCTAAGAAGAGTTGCCTAGAGCACTAGACTGAGACCCTAATTCCAAGTGATCATCAAACCATTAATAACCACCCTTTGGATACAGTCATTTAACCAAGTTTTAAATCCATCCATCTGCTACTATCTTGTCTACATCTCTTCTTCACATATACACATGCATGTATGCACACACATGTATGTGCATGTATGCATGTTTATACACATATGTACATATGTGTGTATATTTATCTATGTACATTATCAAATATTTTGATAAAACCTAGCTAAACTATATTTCCAATATTTCCTTCATCTACCAATTCTACAACCTGGTTATAAGCCTCAAATACCTTGTTCTTTTCTGAAGTCGCAATGGTTCTTTGTGATTGCTGTTTCCTTTTCCATATATTCATTGACCATCCTTTTAATAGTATGTTCTAGAATTTTCTTTCTTTTTTTTTTTTTAGGTTTTTCTTAGTAATAAAAGTCAAACTCACGAGCCTAGAGTATGCAGTCTGTTCTCTTTCCATTCTTTGAAAATCAGGACATCTGTTCTTCCAGAGTCCTATTTACCAAGATCTTTGAAGGGTCACTTAATGGCTTAGCTATCATAACCACCACTTTTTTCAGTCCCCAAAGATGCAGTTCATTTGAATCAGGTAATATGAACCCATGGCGGGCAGTAGGTGCTCCCTCACTATCTCCATACTTATGTGGGTATTCAATTCCTTGTAAAGAGATCTAAGACCATTTAGATCTAGTCTTCAGATTCCAGTCTTATCCAAGAAAATGCACACAAAATGAGAACTGAGCAGCTCCCCCTCGTGACATCAGTTGACACATCCCATCTCTCCAATGGTCCTCTTTGCCCCACATTTAGCTTAAATAGGAGAATTTTGTTTTTTCCTTTGCCTTCTTCCCCAGCCCCTAACAGTCTTCTTCCAAGACCATTCCATGCTGCTGAATTCATCTTCTGTTATTTGTCCTTGTTTCCATTTCTGCGCTTACCCTTTAAAAACCCAGATTGGCTTGTGAGTTTCCCCTGCATCCATATCAGTATCTTTAAATGATTCCCCTTTTTTTCCTCGTCAGAATTGTCTCCCTTATGTCTTGGGCTTCCTTGGCTGACTTGACCAGTAGAATTAGAGTTTATGGGATCCTGCCTTTCTTTCAAAATCTATGATCCATTTTGATTATACCAGGCTTCCCTCACCTTCTCTCTTTTACAAACTCTAAGACAGAAGTAGCCCCTTTCAGTGTTCCCATCATTTCTACTCCAGCAACCATACTGGGGAGAATTGGACACAAAACAGTTTCCTTTTGTGTCCCTCTTTTGGGGGACTTTTGAAGGGGTAGCTAAGTGGCTCCATAGTGCATAGAACTCGACCTGGAGTCAGGAAGACTCATCTTCCTAAATTCAAATGTGCCTTTAGACACTTAACAGCTGTGTGACCCTGGGCAAGTCACTTTACCCTATTTGCCTGTTTCTTCATCTATTAACAATGAGCTGGAAAAGGAAATGGCAAACCACTCCAGTATTTCTGCTAAGAAAACCCCAAATAGTCAGTCACAACTGAAATGACTAGCAACAATTGCCTTTTAAAATATGAAACGATCATCAACTTAAATATTTATTAAATACCCTGACTTTCGTGGAAAAAACTCTTTTAGATACCCAGATAACTGAGGTTAACCATTACTCTTACATGCCTCTGAGACGGATTTGTGGTCTGTTCCATAATCTAATTTATTTCCTCTTTCTGTCCACTGATTATCTCCTAAATTTTCTCCACTACGTTTTCCCATTCTGATTCCTAGATTTCCTTGTATGCCAAATATAAAATGCTGCCCTGCTACCCCCACCTCTTCTCCAGTCTTTTAGCCATTCTTTTTCTTTTGAGTAAGATACACTTTTTCTGAACTACATGGATTTCATCCTATCTAGTCTCAAAAAAAGGTATAAAGCCAAATTTTCCTCTTTATTTTGGGATCTCTAGTCAAGCTGGTTAGCTACCTGTAATCCGGATTTTTGCATAGAGGTCTGAGGCTACAGTTTATTGTTGGCTCTTTTCCTGGATTCTCCCTCCTCTGAACTTCTGGATTCTCCCTATACTTTCACTGCTCCCTACTGCATCTAGCTCTTCCTCCCTCCCTGCCACCCTTTACAATTTTAAACTCCTTTGATTAGATTTTCAAAACTCTAGGTAAATATATTCCTATTAGCCCTTGTAAGAGTAGGTGTACCCCATCCATTGCCAGAAGCCTACTGTCCCTATGTTTTAAACTATAATTCAGAAATCCAAATCCCATGATTAAACACCATATTCATAACCAACTGGTATTTCCCCAAATGTGCTTGTCTCTTCTGAAGCCCTTCTGACTGTATTCAGTGGAGAGCAGTGATGAAGACATCACCAGGGTCCATACATAAGGTCTTCATTTTCTCACCCAGGACTTCATAACTTTTGGCAATGATTTCTTGGTTGTTTCTGGCAGGATCATTTATGCACATGTATATCACCAGAAATGGGTAGTGTTCATCCATTTCTTAAAATCTTGGGAAGTTCTCAGTAATACCTTGAACACTTGTCCTGAGAAAACAGAAAACCAATTTACTGCTGTCATTTTTCTGTTTAAAAGCCTTCAATTGGGGCGGCTAGGTGGTGCAGTGAATAGAGCACCGGCCCTGGAGTCAGGAGGACCTGAGTTCAAATCCGGCATCAGACACTTAACACAAAAACTAGCCGTGTGACCTTGGGCAAGTCACTTAACCCCCAACTGCCCTCCAAAAAGCAAAAAAAAAAAAAAAAAGCCTTCAATGCCTTCTTGTTGGCTGATAAAATCCAAGTTCCTAGCCTATTATTCAATGTCCTCCACAATCTGGTAAACTCCCTCCCCTCCACTTTTCCAACCTTTATTTCACAGAAATCCTTTCCACATACTATTCATCCACCATATAGTTCAGCCACTACCTCCCCAACCACTCTTTTCTCAGGCCATTCTTTATCCTTGGAAATCTCCCTCCCCCCTTCCCCCTGCCTCCCCCTCATCCCAATCCTACTCCCCAAATCCTATCTTTCCTTCAAGACCCAATTAAAGTGTCATCTCTTTCATGAAGTTTCCCAAATTGGAAAGACTGGTCCTTCTTTACACCTTACATAACACTGTGTACCTCTTATGTACTTATTATGTGCAATTTTGGATCACAGTTATTTGTACACATACTGTTTCTTCCCACTGGATCTTTACTTCTAAAAAGATAGTCAACATGTTTGTCTTATACAGCTTTGTAGCTTCCCCAGCACACATAATAGGTCTTTAATAAATATTTGTTGAATTCAGTGTAAGAGATTGAGTAATAGGAGATAAGTTTAGAAAGATAATTTGGGGTCAGGGGCAAAGGGTCTTGAATACTAAGTTAGGATTTAGACTTTAGCCAACAGGAATAGGGAGCTATTCAGATAATCTGAGGAGTGACATGATTAGAAGTTGACTTTAGGAAAACTGACTTTGCTTCCTACAGCCACCACCCTGGTAGAGACCTTTGGTCCCTCTTGCTTGGTTTACTGAAGTCTAACCTCTTAACTAGTATCTCTCACTCAAGTTTCTCCTTCTCTTCAATCTATATTCCATAGCTGCAAAACTTATTTTTCTAAGAGACAGGTCTGATCATAGCCTTTCCTTACTCAAGAAACACCAACGACTCCCCACCATCTGTAGGATAAAATAGAAAGTTCTCGGTTTGTGATTAAAACCCCTTCCCAATCTACATCCAGCCTACTTCCCCAGGCCTGTTACATATTACTCACCTTCACACACACTATGAGATCGAGCCATTCCATCTCCCATCTCCATACCTTTCATTCCTCACCTCATTGTATTACTTTGGGTCATCTCAGACTGCTCTGCCACATCCCAGGAAGTTCATTACTGGGAAAACAGCATAACCTGGTGTATCAATAATGAGATATTCACAACACCCATGATGGTTATGAATATGTTGGTGTAGTTTTGGATCACAAAATATAGCAAACTCTCCACATGGAAGGCAGAACCAAGGTCTTTATTCAGAAACCATAACACTG
>CM053596.1:45251677-45268936 GCA_028646575.1 Pseudocheirus occidentalis
GAGGGAGAAATTAAAGATATCTTTAAGCATATGGAAAAATGCTCTAAATCACTATTGATTCGAGAAATGCAAATCAAAACAACTTTGAGGTATCACATCGCACCCATCAGATTGGCTAAGATGACAAAACAGGAAAATGACAAATACTGGAGAGGATGTGGAAAAATTGGAACTCTAATGCATTGTTGGTGGAGCTATGAACTGATACAACCATTCTGGAGAGCAATCTGGAACTATTCCCAAAGGGCTATAAATAATTGCATACCCTTTGACCCAGTAATACCACTTCTGGGGTTGTATCCCAAAGAGACCATAGAAGTGGGAGGAAGACCCCCATATGTACAAAAATATTTATTGCAGCTCTCTTTGTGGTGGCAAAAAAACCTGGAAATTAAGGAGATGTATATCAATTGGGGAATGGCCAAACAAGTTGTGTTATATGAATGTAATGGAATACTATTGTGCTATAAGAAATGGGGAGTAGATGGACTTCACATTTACCTGAAGAGGCTCATACAAACTGATGCCAAGTGAGAAGAGCAGAACCAGGAAAAATTTGTACACGGTCACAGACACATCATATGTGTGATGACCAACTTTGATAAACTGGAACTCTTCTCAGCAACTCACAGTTAAAAGACAACTCTACAAGTCCCAGGATGGAAGGAGATGTCTACATTCAGAGAAAGATCCAGAAAGACCAGAGTTTAAATGGAGACTAAAGCAATACATGCTATCATTCTTTTTCATGTTTGGTTTTGTTTCTTTTTCCCATTATTTACTCCCTTGGTTACAACCCTTCTATACAACCAGACTATTGTACAATGTGAAAGTATTTGCAGATCCTGTACTTGCTTGCACACCACCATGGGGGCGGGGGGAAGGAGGAGAGAAAATTTGAAACTCAAGGGCTTGTGGAACTGAATCTCGTAAACTAAAACTAAATAAACAAATCAATTTTAAAAAAAAGAATGTATTTCCCAGATTTCTTGCAGATCTAATCAAAAGTGCTTTAAACTAAAAAAGATAGGGGAGGCAGAAGACTGCATATCTCTGTCTCTCTCCCTTCTTCTCCTTCCCCCCTACACCCCCCAAGCTAAATACTACAGACAGATGCTACAGAGAAGGAAGAAAAACACCAGCTGAGAAACCCAGGAGTTCAGGGGAGATAAAATCCAATAAAAGATCCAGCAGTAAAATTCTCTCTCTTGCTGTTATGGTGAAGGTCAAATGAGACAATATACTTAAAATGAATGGCAAACCTTAAAGCCCTATATAAATGCCAGCTATTAAAATCCATAGCTGCAAATGATTCAAGTTTAGGCATCAAGGGGATGGATGACTGCTTGTCAGAACTCTAAACCATAGGAGGCTGGTGGGAATGGCTCATAGATTGGATGACCCAAAGGGTTCTTGACAGGCTAAATAAAGGGGATGAAGCTAATAATTCAATAGGGATAGAGTTAAATTCTTGCAGCTGGACAAAGAAAGTCTTTGAGCAAATATGGCTGAGAAATTCACAACCCTGAAGGCAAACTGTGTAATGAAAATAAAATAATAAAAATTTTATAAATATTAAAATATTTTAATAGTATTTAAAATATTCTATGAAATATAAAAATTTATATATGTATATATACACACATTTTAGGTATGTATAAATACATATACGTATCTGCATATATATATTTTAGTCAGTCAACAAACATTTAAGAGCTTACTATGTGGCCACACACCATGCTAAGCTTTGGAGAATAAAAGCCTTTCAAATGAAACAAAACCAGTTTTTCCAGTGAGCCTGAAGGGCGCTGCCCTTTGAGTATGGTCAGAAGATGTTCAAAGAGGGATCTGAAGTAAGAAAAGGTTTTATTACCCAAACCCAAATTGATACAAGAATCCTGGGACTGAACTAAACTTCTCCATCATCTTCTCATCAGTCCTCATTCATTGCTAGAAAACAGGAACGGGGGAAAGACGGGTGAGAGAAAGGGAAAAAAGCTGGTCCAGGGAGCTGAGGAAGTCCAGCAAGGTGGGACAGCTCGTCATGGCTGGGCCTGCCTGACTCACCTGTCCTCCCCAGGCCAGCCATCTCTCCCCTGCTTTTAGAGAGAAATCTTCTATTCCACAGCTGACCGGGGCAGCCCCGTACTAAGTGGGCAGTTTGTTTCTGAATGGGGCCCTTCCCCCAAACCACTTGGACCTTCTTCAGACCTGAAGAACAGGCTGGTGGCAACAGCAGCCAGCTAAAATGATGGCTAATGCATTTAGAGAATAAACCCAAGTTTGTAAATGCTTAATACATATTATCTCATTTGCTCCTCTCGATGACCCCAGAAAGTGGAAGCTGTTATTATCCCCATTTTACAGACTTAGCATTTCTGGAGCACCTGGCAATTTACAAAGTGCTGTCCTTTCAACAATCTTGCTTGGTTGCATGATCACAAGACTTGCAGAGGGTCAGAGTTGGGGGAGAGTCCTTACATCCCAGGCTGTCAGAGCTGGGAGGGCCCTTAGTACACAAGGTACCAGAGCTGGGAGGGCCCTTAGAACCCAGGATGTCAGAGCTGGGAGGGACCTTAGAGCACAGGCTGTCAGAGCTAGGAGGAACCTTAAAGACAAAGTCCAAACTTGCCATTTTATATATGGGTAAACTGTGGCCAACAGAGAGCAAAGAAATGGGCTACACGGGTAGGGAACCTGTGACCTGGAGGGCACACATGACCTCACATGACCACACATTCAAAGGTGCACTCCTTTGAATCCAAACTTCACAGAACAAGTCCCCTTAATAAAAGAACTTGTTATGTAAAACTTGGACTCAGTCAAAGGGCTGCACTTGAGGACCTAGAAGGCCACAGGTCCCCCATCCCTAGAGGATCAGGCAGCGATCAGGCAGTGAGCCAATAAGGGCCTGTAAGGCAGAGTGTGGAGCTCCTTGGAGCTCTTTCTGGTTTAACCCGCAACTTGCAGAGGTTGGGAGGAACCTCTTCACCACCCAGGCCTCAGCAGAGCCCAGGTCAGCCTTCTGGGCCCTGCAGATAGCCTCAGTCCTGCTATCTCACTGCACACACTTGCTCCTCCCTGTCCAGTGGAACAGGGCTCTCACTGAACCCTGGCCTCAGGGCCCTGGACCTGGAGCTGGGGGACCAGACTCCAAGCTCTGGATCTGTGACCCTTAGCAAGTCACTTTACTGCTTGTAACGTCAAATCCTGAACTGGTCTTTGCACCATGACTTTGTAAGAAGCATTTCTAAGTCCTTCCTATGAGCCAGGCACTGTGCTCAGTCTGGCCAATACAGAGCCAGGCAAGACCAGTCTCTACCAAAGAGCTGCCTAAGGAAGCAGGAGGACCCAGAAAAGGCCAGAAGTCAGCATGGCTGGCCCCAGCCCCCTCCAGTGAGTGCCCAGCCAGGCGACCTCAGTCTTCATCTGTACAACAGGGATCCTTGGACCAAAGAAGATGATAAAAATAAGCCTGCAAAGTGCTTCAGCCATTTTTTCACTTAATCCTCCGAGTGCTCTGAAAGCAAGTGAATGGGATATTATGCTGAACTGAGGTTCTGGGACTTGGCCAGACAAGTGTTCGAAACAAGATGGGAACCCTCTAGGCCATGGTTTGGAAATCATGCCTTAATATCAAACGTTAATTATGAATACTATTGCTCCCCGTAATTTGTCTTTTCTTCAAAACTTTATTTATCTGTGAAATGGGAACAGCGCCTCCCCCTCTCCCAATTCTGGCTCCCTTTTGTGTGGTCGTCCTTCACTGGGTAAGCTCCTGGAGGGCAGATGGGTCTTCTCACCAGCTGTGCCTGGCTGGCACACAGTAAGACTTAATAATTGTTTGCTGGGGTGGATGGATCTGCGCTGCCGCCCCTCCCCTTCCGGGGGCCATTTGGGGGGAGGTGCTAGCTTCCTGAACCTTAGACCTTTTTTGGCTGGGGCAGGGCATGGACTCCTACCCGGGTCTGGGGCCTTCCTCACAGGAACGTCTGCAACGCATAGGAAACCTCACAAGGGAGAGTTGGCATCAGGGGATCGATCTGACAGACAAGTTCCGGACCCCAGATGCAGAGCCCACCCCTGGCCACGAACCCGGGCGCCGTGCATCCTTAGGAGGCAGGGGCGGGGAGTGGAGAGGGTCATGGGGAAGCCGGGTGGTGAAATGAGTGCAAAGGGTTAGCCCAGAGATCTCGCGCATCCACCCTTCGCTCCCAAAGAGCCTCAGTCTCCTCCTAAATGAAATGGGCATGAGTCCTTGCCTTCCAGGGAGATCGGGGGCGGGTGCAAGGCCCATCCCAGCCCCGAGAGCACCCGGGAAACGCCAGTGGTAACTGGGCCATCCGCTCTCACGCAAGCCGCTGCACCGACTCCCTGGCCTCAGTCTACCCGCCTGTGGCCCGGGCAGTCTCAGGATAGCGGCTGGGGAAGTATGGACCCTTCCCCACGCAAGGGAGGAGCTGAGATCGCTGCGCATGCTCTTTCCTCCTGAAGGGCGGAGTCCAGGGGAATTTTCAATTTCGAGCAATTGCAGGAGCTGGGGAGCTCTGGTCGGGAGGGGATGCTGAGCATGCGCCAATGGAAGGCGAGAAGGGAGAGGAGCCGCGCGCTGTACGATAGAAGGTGGGGCTTGGTTTGGCTCTGCAGAGAAAACTGGGATGTCCGTCGCGCATGCGCACACATAAGGGGCGTGGCCGGGGCGTGCTTTACGACAGGTGCGCGCGACGCAGCGGCATCACTGTGCTGTGGAGTGGGTGTGTAGCAGGGCCAGAGCAGGGGCCGCAGCGGGGCCTGGACCGGCGTCATGTCGCACGGGCACAGCCACGGTGGGGGCGGTGGATGCCGCTGCGCCGCGGAGCACGAGGAACCGCCGGAGCAGCGCGGCCTGGCCTACGGCCTCTACCTGCGCATCGACCTGGAGCGTCTGCAGTGCCTCAACGAGAGCCGCGAGGGTAGCGGCCGTGGCGTCTTCAAGCCGTGGGAGGAGCGGGCGGACCGCAGCAAGGTGGGGCCCGAGCCCGGGCCTGCGGCCACCTCCAACCCTGGAGATTGGGCGCGGGCTGCTCTGGGGTGGGGGTGGGGGTGGGGGTGGGGAGGAGAGGAGCTGCTGGGGGCGGGGCCTAGAGGGATCTGGCGGCCGAGGGGGGTGGGGTGCGGGCGTGAAAAGGAGAGGGGGCAGGGTGGGGGTGCGCAGGCCCTGGACGCCGCCGGCCCCCCTGGTGTCTAGCGCTTAGTGCTTCCCAGGAACATTTGGGACCTGCAAAGGGAGCTCTGAACTGCTCCGGTCCAACCGCGCTGGTGTCAGCGGCGATAACAGCGGCCTGGGTATGTTATGTGATTCCAGGGGCATCGGGCCCTGAAAAAGGGACTGACCGTGCTTATTATCCTTGTAACGAGATGCTGGTGATTTAGCACAATGCCAGGCCAGGAAGGGAATGTAGGACTCATCTAACCCCTCCCTTGCCTTTGGAAAAAAGAAAGGAAACTGGGGGAGAGGCTTTGCTCAGGATCACCGTTAGTGACTCTTCCGCTCACCGGACTGGTGCCCTCGGACATCCTAACAGGCACCATCCACCATCCTCAGGCCTTACTGGGCTTACAGAAAATGTTTTGCTCGAAATCTCTCCTCTGGTCCCTCACTGCTGCTCTGTTATCTGAGTAGTCAGAAGTTTTGTCACCCCATTTTGCAGAGAAGCAAACTGAGGATCATACTGGGGATACAAGTGGCCTGAATTCAATGTTGATATAAAATACCAGTGCAATCCTCATGCCAAGTTGAAGGTTTCTTTCTATTATGTTATTGTGGCTTTCACATTTAATATAGCTTTATTCGTAATATCCTAAAGGAAGAAGTGTGAGGTGCAGGTCCTGGAGGTTTATTCTCTTTTTACAAATGGGAAAACTGGAGGAGAAAAGGTTTGCCCTAGGTCACTTGGCTAATGATAACATGCCTCTATCTCTGGGCTTCTGTACTGGTGCTTTTTCAGCTCCAGCTCAGTTCTTCTCATGTGCACAGTGTGGTTCCCAAAGCATCATCCTTTACTTTTGACTTCATTATCATTATCATTTCTGATTTTCCTACCAGCGGAAGTATCGGGCCCAACAGAACTGGAAAGCCAGAGTGGAGCTCTAGATTTAACCTGGAACCCCTTAGACGTAACACTAGTGAAGTCTAGGCCATGCCTCTTCAAACTGAGGTATACAGAAATAAACTGCACATTGTGGCTGGGGCCCACAGCTACACACAGCAAAGCATGTGCAAGCTAGAAACTGTGCATTAGACTTGACTTTCAGAAGAGAATTGAACACCCAGAGGTGTTAATGATCTGTGGGTTGTTGTTTTTTCCCAGTTTGTAGAAAGTGATGCTGATGAAGAGTTGCTGTTTAATATTCCGTGAGTACCCTTCTAATAGGCACCTTAGGCTTCCTCAACTTAATAAGCACCAGGTACAGTCAGCTTGCCAAGTGGCTTTTTTGCTCAGTATAACATCTGTTTTGGAAAGGGGGTGGGGAGGATGATTGCTTTCCTTGGAGCTGAAAATAATTCACATTTATAAAGTATTACATCTTCATTCAGTCTAACACCTACCTATGAGGTAGGGTAATAGAAGTATTATTTATCCCCATTTTAAAGTCTGGGAGAATTTAGACCTAGACAATTAAAAAACCCCATATCGAAATTTTCTGAAATCTGGTGTTCTTTCTGTGGCATTGCACTATTAGGAAGTATCCATTTGTAGTGAAGGAGGTAAAGTTCAAGTGAATGTTTTTAGAATCCTCAAATGTAGGAGGATCCTTAGAGAACATCTAGTCCAACACTCTCATTTTGTAAAGGAGAGAGAACTAAGGCCCAGAGAGAAGTGATGACTAAAATCATATAGATAGTAAGTAGCTGACCTAAAATACCCACCCCCCCACCCCCAGCTTTCTGACTCCCATCCTGTCTTTTGTTTTTGGGCAGGTTTACGGGCAATGTTAAACTGAAAGGAATCATTATTATGGGAGAGGATGATGACTCGCATCCTTCAGAGATGAGACTGTAAGTAGTGAGGACCTCAGGCCCCCACAAAAATGTCTGTTCTTTATTTGTATTTCTCTTTAGTGACTAGTTCCACTATTGCTCAGTAATAGTTTACTGCTAAGCCCCACATGTGCTTTTCCCTAGGGTTAAACAGCACATAACACTTTGGAAGAACAGTTGATTACTTTTGGGTTAGTTTTATGTGTTTGGTTCTGCAAGGCAGTAGACTTTTTGTCATCTGTCAGAATTGCTGCCTTTCTCAGATAACAGAACTCCTTTAAGTGCAGAACACTTGGGATGTTCTCCTTGGAAGTGATCCCAGTGGTCTTGGAGCCCCCTCTTTGACATTCTCAACAAGTGCTCATCTTTAGCTACAGAGTACATCTTTAAGTACAGCAGTAGCTATAGAGAAGGGCAATTCATTACCACTAGGGCTGCCCATTTCGTTATTGTAGTGCTCATCATTATGAAGTAGCTTCTTTATAATTGAGCTGAGACCTATATCTTTTACCCAGCAATCTTTCTTTTACTCTGTGGAGCTAAACAGCATAAGTTCATTTCATCTATATAATGACTTTTTGGTTTGATTACTGGTCTTTTTTCTTCCAGTCTATTTCTTTGTTTATAGTTTAAACATTCACTTCCATAAACTTTTGAGTTTTAAATTTTCTCCCCATCCCTCTCTTTCCCCCTCCTCAAGACAGCATTCAGTCTGGTATAGGCTCTACATATACATTCATATTAAACATATTTGCACAGTAGTCATGTTGTAAAGAAAAATTATAACCAATGCAATGAACCACGAGAAAGAAGAAATAAAACAAAAAAGAGAGAGCAAATAGTATGCTTCAGTGTGCATTCAGACTATAATTCTTTCTCTGGATGTGATTAGCATTTTCCATCATGAGCCTTTTGGAGTTGCTTTAGAACCTTGCATTGCTGAGAATCCAGTCTATCAAAGTTAGTCATCGCACAGTGTGGCTGTAACTATGTACGATGTTTTCCTGGTTCTGCCCCTCTCGTTCACCCTCAGTTCATAGAAGTCTTTCCAGGTTTTTCTGAAGTCTGCCTGCTCATCCTTTCTTATAGCACAGTAGTTTTCCATTGCATTCATATACCACAACTTGTTCAGCCATTCCCCAGCTGATAGGCATCCTCTCAATTTCCAATTCTTCGCCTCCACAAAAAGAGCTGCTATATTTTTTACATGTGGATCCTTTTCCCATTTGTATGATCTCTTTGGGATACAGTCCTAGAAATGGTACTGCTGGGTCAAAGGGTGTGCACCTCTGAAAACTGCCTATTCATATCCTTTTGACCATTTATCAATTGGGGAATGACTTGTATTCTTGTAGATTTGATTCAGTTCTCTATGTATTTTAGAAATGAGGTCTTTATCAGAGACACTGGTTGTAAAAATTCTTTCCTGGTTTTCTGCTTCCATCCTAATCTTGGTTGCATTGGCTTTGTAAAAAACCTTTTCAATGTAATGTAATCAAAATTATCCATTTTGTATTTCATAATGTTTTCTATCTCTTGTCTGGTAATAAATTCTTCCCTTCTCCATACATCTGACAGGTAAACTATTTCTTGCTCTCTCGGATTGCTTATATTCAGTCTTTATATCTAAATTGTGAACCAATTTAGACTTTACTATTTTATTATAGTCTGATTATTATGTATTATGTACCTAACCCGTTCCGCTGATCTGCCCCTGTTTCTTTCTCTGTTTCTTTACCAGTACCAGATAGTTTAATGATTGCTGTTTTATAATACAATTTAAGATCTGATATGGCTAAGCCACCTTCCCTGATATCTCTTTTCATCAATTCCCTTGATATTCTGGACCTTTTGTTCTTCCAGGTGAATTTTGTTGTTATTTTTTTCTAGCTCTGTATTTTTTTTGGTGGGATTACTTGGCCTTCTTGAAACACCTCCTACTTGGCTAGACTTCCCAGATCATCAAGAAATATGGATATTTTAGGTATTGTAATAAAACTGCAGTTTATATTCTTGATAGTCTTTAGAGTCAAAAAAGTGACCCATTTGAAGGGATCCTAATCTTAGCCTACTTAATGGATACTTCAGAGAAATAACTCCATTTATATTGTAATGTTAGGTATTTTTTTTAATCTGGATACCTTTATTTTAGATATCTTGTATTTAGATATATTTTAGATATCTTTTTTATCTGGTTATCTTTTTACCAAATTTTAATAAGTCCTTTGAATGACAAATTGCTAAATATATGACAGATTTTGTGACTTGGGTTTGATTGGTGGGCCATTTGTAGCGAGTGAGGAAAGAACAGGAAGTTCTGCCCTGGTACCCATGAAAAAAGAACCAGAGGGAAGCCTCCATTGCATTGTATAGGTTCTAAAAGGAGGTTGCATGGAAAGACACCAACAAATAATAGCCCTGTGTGGGAATGTTTGAAAGGGATGGGAGATACAGTAATACATTTGCAGGGGTGATGAATCTATATGAAATGTTGAAATATGACAGATTTCAGGAATGACATTTGGGTAGGAAATGTTTTTACAATTGTAGCATGTCTTGAGTATCACAATGAGTTTTGAAAAGATGTGTAACTGTATATAGAACTGTGACCATATATTTTTACTATTATGTGTTAAGGCCTTACTTGGCATTGGTCATCCTTATGGCAGAATGAGTAAAGTGTTAAATCAGAAGGGCAGAATTGATCTGGTGGTAAAACAACACAAAGGAATTCTGAATTACTATTGAAAAATGGGGGGGTTGGAGGGAAGCACTGGCTTGGAAGTGTGAATTTGAAGTTGAACTATCAACACCTTATTTGAGACAGATTATCTGGATATTTGTTTACCTGGAAAATGGGTAAGACAAAAGCTTAAGACTTACACAACAGACCCCTTATGTGTTTGCTTCTGTTTTAAAGTATTCTGGCATTGTTTGCTAAAGTATGTGTATATTTTAGTGTAATACCCTAGAGATGCTCAATTGCAGTTTGCTGGTAGAATTTTCATAACGGGAAGAGAAGGAAAAACTGTTTCTTAGACAAGTGTCATTTCCCCAGGCCAGGTCCTTAAGATCTCTTGGTAAAGTTATTGACAGTTGCTCTTGGTACAGATTATCTTCTCTGATCTTGACCAACATTTAGCATACATGCTTAGAACAGCCCTTTGGCTGACACCTCTTCTTCAGTGCAGAACCCTAAATCAACTTTATCAGAATTATAGGCTATATTGACATGCTGGCTGGTTTTTTTTTTGGACCCAAACATTATTTGAATTTTGAGTTCCTTAAGCATATCGGTAAAATGTCCCTTACTGTGACTGCCAGGAAGGTGATCTTTTTCCTAATGAGTGAACTTGCAGTATTGACAGATTCATCTGTCTCTGAATTTGGTGTCGACTATTTTTCCACGTTCTCTTGATTTCAATGATCATGCCAAGTCAAACACACCATATATCATGTTAGCAACTTCATACTTGGCATTTTAAAAAATGCTTGTCCCTTACTGAGCATATTTTACATACATAATGAATTAAAAAGGAGTGATTTAACCCATGTGTTGTTCTTGAAACTATTGTTAAATTTCCTTTTATGATTTCTTTCCTTTTGTTACTTGCTTATGTTAAGATTAAAATGGTTTGGGAAATCGCTGACAAAACATTTTTTCTTGGCAGTTACTTTTGAAATACCATTATAATCCATTTTTCTTCCTTATTTTGTTTTTAAAAACAAAACCCTCATCCCTGAAGATTTCCTTTTGAAAGGAATTCAGGATTCACTGGGATAGAGTATTTCAGAAAGATAGATAAATTGGGTACAACATGTCACATAAATTTCTTCCTTTTCTCTCTTTAGGTTCAAAAACATTCCACAAATGTCTTTTGATGATACAGAACGAGAACCTGATCAGACTTTTAGTCTAAATCGAGACCTCACTGGAGAATTAGAATATGCTACAAAGTAAGCCCTGAGCCCCTTCTCCCTTTGAAAGCATCATCTCCTGAGGGACAAACACTTGTTGATCTGTTATTGGCAGCCAAGATTTTGTTTTTGGCCCGTCTTCTTTCCTAATGTAGGCAGTGATTAAAAAACCGTGGCAGAGGTTACATTGCTATTGCTTGGATCAATTTTTCCCTTCTGGTTTGTTGGTGAAAGCCAAAGACTTGTTAACTCCTGGATGTTAGCAGTGTCATTCTGGGAGAGCTGTGGGAAAAATTGGTTTGGTGGGGGAGAAGGCTGGTAGCACAGGCTCCTCCTCATAGACTCATAGGACTTAGAACTAAAATAGAACTAAAATAGATCTTAGAGTCATCAAGGCCAGGCCAGCCCTTCAGAGGCCCAGAGAAGCAGATGGACCATGCAGAAGGAGCAGAGCTTGGGTTTTTGATTCCAGATTTCCATCTCATCATGTTGCTTTATTGCTACACTTTCCAAGGACTTGAGTTAACCTTGCTTCAGAATGTCCTTGGTCTTATTTGGCAGTATAATAATAAACAATACTTCTAGAGCACTTCTTATGTGTTGGGCACTGCTGAGTGCTTTATAATTATTATATCATTTCTCATGGTAACCCTGGGAGGGAAGTGTAATGATTATCCCCATTTTACAAATGAGGAGACTGATAGACTGATGTTAGTGGGTGTGCAGGGTCACATTAACTAGGAAGTGTCTGGGGCTTTCTGTGAACTCAGCTCTTTTTGACTTCAGGCCCAGTGCTTTCTATCCATTGGCCAACAGCTACCTTTAATGTTGCAAATGTTGTTTCTAAAATACTCTTTCGTCTTCCCTGTCTAAAGTACTTAGCAACATAGCAATTTTGATGTGTCAGTACATAGGAGATAAAACTAAAAATAAAACTTCAAGAAGGTTTTCCTGACATTTGGCTTGTGATTTCAAACAGAAATTGGATGTTTCTGAAATGGGATTGATAAATGGGGGTTAGATATGTTACTCATGAAGTTCTGACAGTGTTTCTCCTTTCTGCTTCCATTCTTGTAGAATTTCTCGTTTTTCAAATGTCTATCATCTCTCTATTCATATTTCAAAAAACTTCGGCGCTGACACCACAAAGGTGTTTTACATTGGACTAAGAGGAGAGTGGACTGAGGTAAGAAACAGAAGACAGAGAAGTGGCATAAGATCCTTATAAATCAGAGTAGGGGAAATCTAGTAAAAGTAATTAAGTAAAATAAATTCTCCCATGCCACCCTTATTTCCTCAGGGGTTCTTCATGGTAAATCAACTCTAGTAGTTTAATATGCCCTACTTAATTTTAATTGTTGTGGGGGATATGCTTTGTTATGGTTTTTGTTGCTGAAAAGAGCCTTCTAACAGTTTAGAGTGTAATGACAACAATCACAGAGAAAATCTGTTCCAACTGAGGCCTAGAGAAGCCATTTGCTAAAGGTCACCAGGTTGTTGAGAGGTAGAGCTGGACACAGGTCACCAAGGCTTCCATCAGCCACACCCCCATTACCCGTTACCTTCAAAAATTGTCAGGTTTTTTTCCCTGCAGTAATGGGTAAAAAAAAATCTAATAATGAACATAAGGATTTTCAGGCAGAGGGTGATGGATGCTGGATGGTTTTAAACAATTTACCCCAAAAAAGGATTGAGAAAAATTCCAAGTGTGTATTTTGGGGAGCAGTGTTTTAAATGGCCAATTGGCTGATTTGCCTTTTCTTTCTTTTCCTTAAGATGCGTCGACACGAGGTGACTATCTGCAATTATGAAGCATCAGCTAATCCAGCAGATCACAAGGTCCAGCAGGTCACCCCACAGACACACTTCATTTCTTAAAGGCAAGCTGGGGCTCCCACAGAAGCTTGTGTGTCAGTGATGATGTCAGACAACCATTTTGGAAGGAAAAGATGGGGCCTGAGAGAGATAATGGCTATTGCAGCTTCCCCCAGGGCTTTGTTGCTGGGGGCTTGAAAACTGAGGACACCAAACCATTGGCAGGGGCCACTGGATTGTTGAGTACAGTTTGGCACTTTGGGCACTGTAGAAAATTGGGTCTTGAGCCTGTTGGAAATCTGGAAGTTATGGATAGCCCTCAATTTCCCAGTTTGGATGTGGCTGTGGACTCTTTAAGTGTTTTTATCCCTTTGTGGCAGGACTTGCGTGTGACCTTTTTAAAAATCATTGATTACCATTACTGGGTTGCCTGTAGCATTCCAAGACCTTGAGATTTTGTTCATGGCATTTGCCAGTAAGATCTCCATCTTGAAACGCTTCTCCTTGCTTGCTCCCTTCTGTTTGTGTGAAGTATTTTGTGTTTGTTGTGGCTAAGCCACTCAGGTCTACCAGGTAGCTGCTACCCCCTCTTGAAGTATCCTGGGATTGTAGCTATAAAGCTAATCTCGTGATCATATTTACAGCTTTGCACCCTTTCTTCCTGCCTTTGATAACCAACCCCTGAGGGGCATTGTGTGCTGGAATTGTTCACTTGGGTATGGCTGTCTTGGTGGTGACATTGGGACTTAGGAAAAGCACTGTTTATGGCATGATGCTTAATGCTTCTTAGAAAACCAGAAATCTTTGAGCTCTTCTGTGCACAGCTTTCTGTTCCCTGTGACTAAGAAGCTTCCTTTAATAAATCCACATCAGACATAATGTTTGTCTTGGGTTTTTTTTTTTTCATTCAAATTAATAGTATTTCCCACTCATAGAACACTTTGTGGTTCATAAATCATTTTCCTCAAAAAGCTCTGTGAGAAAAGGTCATTGAGCACATAGGAATTAGAACTTCAAAATTACCTTAGAAATAACCTAGTCCAAATTTCTCATCTTATGTATGAGGAAACCATAGTCTAGAGTTTAAATGACTTGCCCAAGATCCACATGTATTTAAAACAGCCAAAATTCAAAAGAGTCCTTTGCAAATCCAGTGATTTTTATCCCTAGGGGTATTTCCTTGTGCAATGTTGACTTGTGCAGTGGCAGAGCCAGAATTTTCACTTGAAGACTCATCCCACTATACAAAATGCTGGCTCCGAACCAAGGACTTTGAAAAGTTCTACTCTTGCCTCATGGGGGATGACAGTAACTTTAGTTCCTTGATTCAGATACTGACAGCTAACTGTCTTCAGGTATTGAATGTGGATGTTTTTAGTCATTTCTTGAAGTCACGAAGAAACTGTCTACTTGCATAGAAATAAGGTCTGTGCCTATACTGAAGAGTTGTCTTTTTCCAGTGTGTATCAGATTTACAGGATGGTAAGACCATAGGATTGAAGAGAAATAACTAACAGTTCTCTAATGATATGCACCTGTGAAGATAGTTAGTGTTCACACTTAAGGAAGCAGGTCATCAACCTGGAGTACTGCATTTCTTGAATGGCAAAGGGCTGTCAGATACGGAAACTATCACATCTAAAATTTGAGGAAAAGTTAAAATGTGGCAGTGGCCCTTTTGTAAAAACCAGTACCAGAAATGAAGGAAAGTAAACAAATGCTGAAAAAAGTTTCTGGGATTGAATGTGCCTTTAAGTGAACTGACATCCAGAGTAAATTTGGACACATGCTTGATGCATAGCCACTATCTCCAACTATAGCAACTTTATTAATATTGTAATATGGAGATAAGGCACGACATTCCATGGGGGTTAGCAGTAAGGAAGGAAAAGTATCTCATTTGAAATCTTGAAAACAGGTAGGAAAAAAGCCCTATTTTATAATTGCACTTATTAAAATAATCCAAAGTAACCCCAAGTTGCCAAATTTGCTGACTTCTGAATGGTGTGGTTTAGAATTACTACAGAGTAACTAATCTATGAGCAAGGGAATGTTTTGCCTTCCCAGAGCTAACACATCTGGCACTATTTTGGGCAAGGTGATTTTTCCAGGGGGAGGGGGATTATTGGGGCCTTGCTTACCTCAGTCACGTTTAACCTCCTCTTTTTAATTCATCTTTTCTTTCCCACGTCTCACCAGGGGATACGTAGTCTCAGTATTGGCACTTTTGGCAAAGCAGGAGCTTGGTTGGTTCTGGTGTTTTAAATCCTAGGTACTTATTAATATTTGAGGTCAAAAGGACCTGCCTTATAGCCTGGGGGGCAAATGCTACCTGGGGCTCTGAATCAAAGGCAATACTCTGGTGGCTGAGAGCAGCTTATATATGATTAAATTGGGAGGATGCATCCAGGGCTGCGGGGTAAGAGTGAGTCAGTTCCTGTTCACTGGTCGCTTGTCATGCTGGTAAAATCGGTGATTCCAGACATACTGGTTTTCCTTTATTCTAGCCAAGAACCGAAACCTTGGGATGTTTCTCTTTTAAGTCCTCTGAGCTCTGTCCTCGGGGGAGCGCACAGGAAGTGCCCCCCGGCTGTTTGGCTTACAGAATTTTAAAATAAGGGGCTTAGGGACAGCTATGTGACACGGTGAATGAACACGGGTCCTGGAGTCAGGAGGACCCGAGTATTCATGTTCAGCCTCAGACACAAGACACAACTGTGTGACCTTCGGCAAGTCACTTAACCCCACTTGCCCTGCCCTCCCCCCTCCAAAAAGACCAAAAAAAAATTAAATAAGGGGCTTGGAGATTATGATGTCCAACTCCCCCTCACTACACCCCCCCCCCCCCTTATAGGTTGGGATACCAAGACCTAGAGGAGCTAAGCCCCAAGCAGTTACAGCGGCAGCATCGGGACTAGAATTCGGGTCTCCGGCGTTCCGGGCCAAAACATTTCCTACTGCTTTAAGGGAACGGGGTGTGGGGGAAGACTGGGGCGAGGGGCGTCTATGCCACAGTTCCCTGGGGGGAGGGGAGGCAATCCGGCCATTTCAGTGGCCTGCGGACGAAAAAGCTACTTCCGCAGTAGCCTAGGGGTGCCCAAGACAAGGTGGGTGATGCCAGCCTAACTGTTCAACTTTGGGGCCACTTAAAAGGCAGTGGGGCTGGTCTCACATCGAGGATCGCCGAGGGGGGGGGGGGGGAAGGCTCCTCTCCTAGGATGAGCCGTAGATGACGTCCGGTGAGCAGGAAACCACCGGAGTTACGACCTGGGGGGTTCCCTGGGCTCTAAACTAGAGTGCGCGGCCGTCGGCGGAGAGACGCGGCCGAGAGGATTCCCTCCCGAACGCACTCGGACTGCACTGCTCGCTCGCTCGCTCCGCGGTTCTCCGAGAGCACGCGCTGGGGAAACCTCCAAGGGAGGACCTCGTCCTGGAGCCAAGTCACTCCGCTAGGCCCGACCCATCCGACCGAAGAGACTCCGCTGCCCACCCCGGCGACCTCTGCCCTCCGGAGCGGCCCTCAGGCAGAACCCCGAGCCCCGCTTCCGGGGCCCGTCCCGCGCGACGCACGCCACTTCCGGCAGCGCGTGACCGGGTTCTCGCGGCCCAAGCGGAAGTTCCGGCGGGGGCCGCGCGAGGGGGAGGGGCTGGGGTGGGGGGGGTGGGGAGCTCTGTGAGTATCCGAGCCAGAGAAAGAGGTGAGTCGCCCAGGACAGATTGGAGCCCCCGGGAGCTGGGCGCGGCGGAGGTACCATCGTCCGGGAGTCTGGGGGGGTGTGGTGCATAGGGGCTGTGAGGCGGACGAGACCATCTCGAGGGACTCGACGCAGCGGTGGGGGACGGAAGCTGGGTAATGAGAGGAATGAACGAGGCGGGAGGTTCCCTGGTCAGGGCTCCCGAGGCACCAACAAGAGGGGGGCGGGAGGGCGGTGCGCCATTGTGTGGGACCCCGGGACCAGAGATGGATCGTGCCATTGTGAGTCTGCCGGAGGAGAGGGGGCAGGAGTGGGATGTCCCATCGTGGGGATTCGGGGCAGAAGGGATGCCCTAGGTGGTATGTCCCATTATGTGTTGGGGGGAAACAGGTGGGATGCATGAACTGGGATGTCCGATTGTAGGATGGGGGGAGTAAGAGAAATGTCCTGGGTACGATGTTCCATTGTGGGGTGGGGGGAGCAGGAGGGGTGCCCTAGGTGGGATGTCTCATTGTGGAGTGGGGGGAGCAGGAGGGAATCTCTGGGTGGGATGTCCCATCGCAGGGTGGTGGGGAGCAGGTGGGGTGCCCTGGGTAGGTTATCCCATTGTGGAGTGGGGGGGAGCAGGAGGGATGCTCTGGGTGGGATGTCCCATTGCAGGGTGGTGGGGAGCAGGTGGGGTGCCCTGGGTAGGCTATCCCATTGTGGAGTGGGGGAAGCAGGAGGGATGCTCTGGGTGGGATGTCCTATTGCGGAGTGGGGAGAACAGGTGGGGTGCCCTGGGTAGGCTGTCCCATTGTGGAGTGGGGG
>CM053596.1:45279190-45311037 GCA_028646575.1 Pseudocheirus occidentalis
GTAAGATGTCTACATTCAGAGAAAAATCTAGAAAGACCAGAGTTTAAATAGAGACTAAAGCAATATATGCTATCATTCTTTTCTGTTTGGTTTTGTTTCTTTTTTCCCATTGATCACTCCATTGGTTACAACATTTCTATACAACCAGACTTACTGTACAGTGTGAAAGAGTTTTTATACATGATTGTATGCCACCATGGCGGGGGTAGGGGGTGGGGAGGAAGGGGAGAAAAATCTGAAGCTCAAGTGATTCTGGAACTGAATCTTGTAACCTAAAAGTAAACAAACAAGTCATTAAAAAAAATTTTTTTTAAATCTTGCCCCAGGTTACATGACTGGGAAGTGGAAGAGTCATAATCTTAATTATGGTGTTGTGACTCCAAATTCTATACCACCACACCAAGAATGGGTGAGATTACTGCTTGATCTTGCACATCTCAAAGCTCAACAGGGTTGGGAAAATAGCAGGGATTTATACAGCGTCTAAGGTTTGCAGAGCGCTTTCTACATTCCTTGTCCGTCCCACAACAACCCTGTGGGAGTGTGCTCTCCCTGGCTTCCCTTGAGGAAATGATGGCTCAGCTAGACTGACTTAGCCAGAGACAGTCAGTCGGGAAATATCTGAGCTGGATCCTTAACCTCAGCCTTCCTGATCATCCTCAGAAAGGCATAAAGGGGGGGGTAGGGTGGGGTGGTGGAAAGAGGACTGCAGAGTCAGAGGAACTGCTGGGATCTCTTAATTACCAGACCCAATGACCATTACTCACTCTCATCTTTGGGCAGCATTGAATATTCACTCCTGGGAGCCCTCTTCTCCTAAAGATTCTCTCCTGGTTCTCCTCCCACCTCTTCTTACTCAGACTTCTTTGCTGGACCTTCATGTATGCCGTACTCGTCCCACCCCCCACCCCAGGCTCTCACTTGGTGACCTCATCAGCTCCCAAGAGGTCAGTTATCACCTCTGTCCAGGTCTTTGGATTCACCCCGACCTAAGCCCTCTCCTGACCTCCAGCCTTACATCACCAATTGCCCACTGGACATTCTGAGCCTGAGGTCTGGCAGCCCCCTCAATCTCACCTCCTCCAAAACAGAGTTCATTATCGTCCTCTGAAAACACCCAAACCATCCCTCCTCTCCCTGTCTTGGGCACCACCAGCCTCACCAGCTTGGTGTCACCTTCATTTTGGCTCCTTCTACCATTCTCCAATTTGTCTTTCTACCTATTTGTCCAATGTGTCTCCCACTCTTCACTCACCCAGTCAACACCCTAGCACAGGCCATCACCTCTTGGAGAGGCTATTACAAAAGCCTCCTATGTGGTCTCCCTCTTCTCCACTCCAGCCCATCCTCCACACTCACCAAAGTGATTTTCCTCAAGCACAAATATGACCACAACCCCTCTCCCTTCACTAAACTGCAGGGGCTGGCTGCCTATTGACTCCAGGGTTTGTTATAAATGCCTCTTTTTGGCGTTTAAATCCCTTCCAACCTCTCCAGTCTTACATGACTCCCTCCATTGAGCCGTGCTGGCCTATTTGCTGTTCCTCCCACATGACTCCACTCCTGGTGTCCACAGTCCCCCACACCCACCACTCACCTTGTGTTCACCTTTACTTCAGAATCTCTAGTTTCCTTCAAGCCTCAGGTCAGAAGCTTCCCTCTACATGGAAATTTCCCCAAACCCTACAGCTGCCAGCACCCTCCCCAAGAGAGCTTCTGTTTGATGGCAAAATATTTTGGAGACACCCTGTTTTCCAGAGCTAAGGCCCAGTAAGCAGGATGTGCCCTGAGTTTGGCATGACAATAATCCTTTGTGCCCTGGAATGATCTCACCCTCTGGCAAACTATATTGCTTGGACCAGCACCAGGAGTTCACTAAGGAATTTAGCTTCCCTGATTTCCCAGGGCCATCCATCACATGCTCACAATCCCAATTTCTTTTCTTTTTGGAGGGGGGAAAGGCAGGGCAATTGTGGTTGACTTGCCCAAGGTCACATGGCTAGTGTTAAGTGTCTGAGGCTGGATTTGAACTTGGGTTCTCCTGATTCCAGGGCCGGTGCTCTATCTAGCCGCCCCACAAGCCCTATTTCTTGTCACTGCCAAGTACTGCACTACTGTTCCTACCACAGAACTCTGGTTCTGTGCCCTGAAACGTAGGACCCCCAAGGGCCTGTGGAAAGCTAACACCTAAAAATAACTGTCATAATGAAGCCCGCCTGTGACATTTTGTGGGGGGGGGGAGGCCTTCCATATGCATGTCACTTTCCTCACTCAGAAATTACACGCCTGTCTTGTTTTGACTCCCCTACCTCTAGTCTGCTGTTTGTTTGGCTCCAGTCACTCACAGATTGGACGCCGGTTCTGGTCCAGAACATTAAGTTCTGGCTATACTTAGATAAGTACATGTTCTCCCCCCCAGAAGGTAAACTCTTTGAGGGCAGGGGCAGTTCCACTTTTGCTCTTGGGTCCCTAGTGTTTAGCAGCACAGCACAGGAGCTTAACAGATGACAAATAGCTTGGTGGAGTGGAGGGAGCACCGGACACACTAGCTGTGTTACCCTGCTCAGCTTCATTTCCAAAATAAAGGGTTTGGATTTAGTCTCTAAGGTCCCTACCAGCCCTGAACCCATGGTCCAGTAAACTACTACACTACCTCTATGACTTCAAGCACACTGCCTCCCTGGGCCTCAGTTTCTCCATCTGTAGAAGTGTGTGTGTGGGGGAGGGGTTATACGCCTCTGGAATTATTTCTAGCTCCACATCTCAGATCCTCATCGTTAACTTTTCTCTAAGAACGGATTTATCATCACTTTCTAAAACCCCCTTGGTCTGAGCGGCTGAGGCCATTTCCTAGGTGGGCCCTAGCTTGAGCAGCCCTTAGTTCAACCCCTCTTCATGCTGTCCGTGGTTCTCACTCTCTTTCAAGAACCTCAGCTTCCCCTAATCCCTCAACCGTACGTCCAAGCTGAGAACCAGAGCAATCTCTACTCTGCTTGCTCCCCATCACGCAGTATTCTGGAGGCTCACTGGCTTTCCACCTTTTATTTACATTTTAAAATCATTTCCAGGTAGAGAATAGCATTGGAGGGTTTCCAACACCACAGTCCTGCAACCGGCAGGATGGCACCAGGCAGCAGTCCTTCAGGAAATTCTAAGGGTTTAATCTTCAGTAGGACCAAAGCCCTTTCCATCCCCAGATAACAGATGGCAACTGAGGGTGTCAGCGATCAAAGCCTCCTTGGATGGAGAGGCTGAGCTCTTAGGAGGGGGGACCAGGAAGAAATGCAGAGGAGCAGGATAGAATGAGGAATGGGCTCCAAGGCCTTTTCCTAGCACCCTCCAGGACGTCTTTCTTCTCAGGGTCAAAGATAAAGGAAAACGTACTAGGAAAACTTCCAGATTCATAAGCCTCTTCGCTGGGAGGATTTGGGGCTTCTTCCTCTGACCCAATTCATCCAGCTTACTTAAGGGACGCTTTTCCAGCCGTGTGTACTGAGAGGAAGTTGATTTCCTAAAGAGGTCAGTTCTCAATGCCTTTTCTTTGGCACCCCTCCAGGCCTGGCACTATCATTTCTGGGCTACTGTTAGCGTGTCTCTTAATGTGGCAAAGCGACAGCAATATCTCTTCTGAAGGTCCGTGGCTGCTGCTGGGGTCTGGCTAGATCAGCCAGTTGGGGAAGGCAGGGCAGAAGAGGTGAAGTCACAGCTTGGAGCTGAGAGTGGCCAGGGCCACTTTGGAATTGCTTTTTTTATTCAAGGCCTTGCAGATAAATTTTCCAGCTTCCAACAACTTTGGAAGGCTCACTCCCTTGAAAAAATGAGTCATAAAATGGAAGGTCAGTTTGTCAGTAACTACTAGTATGGGATGGAGGGAGAGGAACCAAAACCTGACAGACAGAAACAAAGAGCTGGTAAATTCAGATGGTAATAAAAATACAGGGAAAATGGTCTACCTTTATGTGGGAAAATATGGCCTAGCAGCAGTTACATGGCTGTGAGACCGTATGGGGTCAGGGAGAGAGGAAGGAAAAAAATCAGCCAGATTAGAAGCCTTTCAGCCCTCCCCTATTATCCCATGAGGCACCTGGTCTGAACCGATTTGTTCCACGAGGCAGGAATAGAAGGGGCATTATAGGAATTGTAAGGCCGGTGTAATGGAGATTGTTATCGGGCTAGGGAGAAGTCAAAAAGTTTGGCTTCTAGTAAGCTTGTGGTTTTTAGCAAACGCAGGGCCTCAATTCCCCTTCTGCAAAGAGGGAAATTTAAGACTAGATAATCTTTAAGGCCTCTCTCAGCTCTAAGGGCCTTCCCAGCTCTGACATCCTTTGTTCTAAGGGTCCTTTGGGCTCTGACATCACAGGCTCTAAGGGCCTTCCCAGCTCTGGTATTCTATGTTCTGGGGTCCCTCTGAACTCTCACATTACGCTTTCTAACATTCTGTGGTCCTTGTTTTCAAATATTTGGAAGGGAAGCCGTATGAGAAAAGAATATGCCTTATTTAACTCAGTCCCAGTGGCGAGAAAATGGGGGGAAATTGTGAGAAGGTGGATTTTAACTCAATGTATGAAAAAAATCTGTGAAAAATTAAAGCTGTCTCATCAAAAGAATCTGGTACTGGTTAAAAAATAGAGAAGTTGATCAGTGAAATAGATTAGATACAGAATTAACAGAAATAAATAACCACAGTTGGGGCGGCTAGGTGGCACAGTACATAGAACACTGGCCCTGGAGTCAGGAGGACCTGAGTTCAAATCCTGCCTCAGACACGTAACACAAAAAAACTAGCTGTGTGACCTTGGGCAAGTCACTTAACCCCAACTGCCCTCCAAAAAAAAAAAAAAAGCCAAATAAATAAATAAATAAATAACCACAGTAACTTGAGTGTTTTTTGCATCTAAAGATTCAAGCTTTTGGGAAATTGCTGGGAAAACTAGACACCAGTTTGGCAAAAACTAAGCATAAACCAACATCTCAAACAGTACACCAAGAAAAGGTCAAAATGGGGATGTGATTTAGATGTAAAGGATGAAGTCATAAGCAACTTAGCGGAGCGTGGGAAAAATTACCTGTCAGATCTATGGATAAGAGTTCATGACCAAACGAGACAGAGAGGACGCAGGAGGTAAAATCGATCATTTTGATTACATTAAATTTAAAAGGTTTTGCACAAACAAAAAAAAAATTTTTGCATAAACAAAACCGATGAAGCCAAAATTAGAAGAAAAGAAGGAAACTAGGAAAAACGTTTACAGCACATTTCTCTGATAAATTCTTTCTCTAATATAAAGGGAACTGAGACTAAAGTATAAAAATAAGAGCCATTTCCTAATTAATAAATGGTCAAAGGATATGCAAAGCCAGTTTTCAGAAAAAAAATCAGAGACAGCAACAATCACATAAAGACGCTCTAGGTTACCACTAGAAGAGCGCAAATTAACACAGCTGCGAGGCGCCGCTTCACGCCCACGAGACTGGCTAACACGACAGGCGAGGGAAGTGACAAACGTCAGAGGGGATGAGGAAGTCAGGTACGGTGACACATTGCTGCTGGAGCTGTGAGCCGCTCCAATCATGTGGGACAGTTTGGTACTATGCCCCGGAGTCTATAAAATTTGCTTGCCTTTCGACCCAGTAATGCCACCACTTGGTCTACGCTCCAAGGAAATAAGGGCCGTCTCAGGAAAGAAAGGAAAGGGAAACTTACGCACAAGAATATTATCAGCTCTTTTGTGGTAGCAAAAATTGGAAACTGATGGAATTTATGCCCATCAATGGGGAAACGGCTGAACAAGTTATAGTATATGATTGTGATGGAATACTACTGTGCTATAAGAAATGATGAAAGCGATGGTTTTAGAAAAAACTGGTTAGACCTGTATGAACTGATAGAAAAGGAAGTGAGCAGAACCAGGAGAAAACTCTAACAGCAATCGTTACAGCAGAAGCAATGCTGTGATGATAACCAACTATGAAGCACAGCTGCTTTGATCAACACAACGATGGGCCACAATTCCAAGACTCAGAATGAAAAACGCTATCCACCTCGAGAGAGAAGTGAGGGACTCAGAGTGCAGAAAGAAGCATTTTTCTTTTCTTGCTCCCCCCACCAAGAACATGGTCAATGTGGAAATGCTTTTTACGGCTTCATATGTATAATTAGTACTATATTTCTTGCCTTCTCCATGTGTGTGGGAGGGGCTGGAAAGAGAATCTAGAACTGAAAATTAAAAAACAACAAAACCAAGAAAAGCTCTTGCCAAGTGCAATGGGCTCTTGGGGAGCAGCGGGTTCCCAGCGCTACGTCTTTGAGCAGAGACTAAATGACCTCTTATCAGCCATGCTGTGTCTGAAGTTCAATTCTGGCTTTCACGGTCTCTTCTATTCCTAATGTGTCATGGTCCCTGACTATATCACTCAAGCAGGCAACTGACTCTGCTGCCTCCAGGCCATCCACATAACCATGAGATCTCTTTGTTGATCTATTTCTTACTTTATTTTGTGCAGGAAAATACCAGGCCCCTTCAGGAAGACGAGGAAACCAGTTTGTTCAGGCAGGAGTGATGTAAGCCAAAGAAGTGTCTGGTGGCTTTGGCACTGAGACCACTAGGGGGCAGACGATACTTACTGTTTCGATCCCCAGTCCATTCAGCATATACAAAAGGTCTTCTGTTGCCACATTTCCTGAGGCACCCTCAGCATAAGGGCAGCCCCCAAGCCCAGCCACTGATGAATCCACCACAGTCACTCCCATCTAGAAACATAAGGACGAGGAGAAATGACTGCTTTGTGCAAGGAGGCCATCTCTGCTTTTGAGGATTCTGGGATATTCCCTCACCCTCTGTAAATTCTCCCTTGGTATGAGGAGATGCTTGCAATTCCACCATTGAGGAACCATTCCTTGGGCTAAAGGGTCTACCTGTTACCAAGCAAAGACCCTTGGGAAAGATAAACACATTAGGCTATCACCAGGCCCAGATAACTCACTGTAAAATGGATTAATTTATTGAATTTCTTTCTGGGGGAAGATTTTAACAGGGGAAGAGGAATAAAACCTGAGGGTAAGAGACACCTGGAGGGTATATAGGAGAAATTCACAGAGGGAGAAAATGTTTAAATGGGATTTATAAAAAAACAAACTTCGAAGTGTCAGAATGTTAGGACTGAAAGGTACCCTGGAGGCCATCTATTCTGATGACTCATTTTACAGATGAAGACAACCTAGGCTCTGAGAAATGAAGTGACCTTCCCACAATCCTGCAGGTGGTAAGTAGTAGAGTAGTATTCAAATCCAAGCGTGATGATTTCAAATCCAGTGCTTTGCAACACCCTTATTTTACAGGGCCAGGAAACTGAGGCCCACACAGGTAACAGGACTTACTCAGAGTGACAAAATTTGGGAATCTAGGGCCTTCAACCTTATAATTCTGCCTTGGTTAGCCAGTCCTGGTCAGGGTGAGTGTACATGTCCAAGAGGCCCTTTACAATTTCTTCTCCTATGCTCAGGGAAGACAGTGAGGAGAAGACTAAGTCAGGTGACTGAGAGGCCTCAGCTGGTGATGAATGAATGAAATCCTATCAGAACACACTTCTGGCAAAAGACAACTTGGCCAGATTTTTGGTGCCTCCCCATGGCCAAGACACTCAAATCTGCTGCCATCTCTCCCTCTTCCTGATGCTGGCACCACACAAGTTAGGAAAGAAAGGCCACACATCTGCAGGAAGACAGAAGGTCATGGGACTATCCAGCCTAGAGAAGAAGGAGAGCAAAGGGGACGAAAGAGCAAATGAGGATGACCCTAAGCTCCGGCCACCACTCTGGCCTCATCTGCTCTTTCCCCTTCTGAGCACACCTGACTAGGCCTGGAACAGACTCCTAATGCTGGTTGCAACTGTTTCCCCTTTATTTTGAGACAAAACTCAGGATGCCACCTGCTCCATGAAGACTTAGAATACCTTAGAACTTAACAGAAGCCTCAATCCTGGGCAAAAGTAAGTGTGGCTGAGCTCTGCCTCATTCAATTCCTAAGAGACACTCCTGTTCAGCTCTAAAAACCCCCTACAACTCTACCTCAAACTCCTTTTCCATTCTTACACACTGGCCGGTGCTTCACCTCCAGTCTCCACATCTTTGCCCTGGATGCCCTCTATCCTTACCTCCACCCAACTGGATCCCCCTCCTATACAACAGTACCACTGCCTTGTGGGTTCACTAAAGAAAATATCTATTCTTTGTGAGCAAGAACTGTTTCATCTGCAGTTCTGTATTCCTGGTATCCAGCAGGGTCTGGCAGAGAGTAAGCGATTAATAAAGACTTGCTGAGTAAGTTATTGTGTATTTGTCTTAGTAAGCTAGGGGGCACAGTAGAAAGAATGTTGAACCTGGAGTCTGGAAGACCTGAGTTCAAATCGGGCCTGTAACACTTACTGGCTGTGGTAAGCCACTTAACCTGTTTGCCTTAGTTTCCTCATCTGTAAAATGGGGGTAAAAATCGCACCCATCTCCCAGAGCTGTTGTGAGGATCAAACAAGATAGCTGGGAAGAACTCAGCACCATGCCTGGCACATAGTGGACACTACATACATTTAGTGTTAAGTATTGTTCTTCCTACATATGCTGGGTATTCCCATTATTCTCCCCTTCCATTGCAGGCTGAGAGCTGAGGCTGGGCTTGGTATTCAGGGCTGGACGCTTGTTCAATGTTAGGGGAGAGTGAAAGGAGAACGAAAGGTGACATTTCAGACACAGTGTTGGCATCTGTCCTTAAGAGGGCAATGAATGGGGCTGATAGAGCTTCCTTTTTGTGGAGGTGTTAGTAGAACAGAGATTGAGTGGAAGCCAGATGAAGGCCCATCCCTCTAGGATCTCTGGGAAAAGAGACCCAGGACTTGGATCTGGGGGAAGGGCTATGAGATCATGTAGTCCAACCTGCTCCTCTCAGAAAGGGGGAAGCCTAGGCCAAGGGAGTTTAGGTGACTCGCCCAAGGCAGGAGAACCAGGATTTCAACTCCCATCTACTAAATTCAATTCTCCTGCTCCCTCCCCCCACCACACATTCTCTCTTTGGAAGATTCACTTCTTTTCCTTTACCTGAAGAGCCATTAAGATGTTGGTGAGGGCTTGTCCGTAGGTGTCGTGGCAGTGGACAGCCAGGGCACTCACTGGCACCTCCTTCATGACGGCAGACAGCATATCCTTCATGCCAATGACCGTGCCCACGCCGATGGTGTCACCCAGAGAGATCTCAAAGCAACCCATTGAATACAGCTTCTTAGCCACCTGGAGAGTGAGAAGGACACTGGGCAAGGGATGGCCTCCTTGGGCAAAGAGTTACAGGTGAAGGAAGGGAAACACTTGGCCCTCTACTGTAAGATGGCCAAGAATTAGTCGTGGCAGAAAGAGGCAACCCTGCGTAGGGCTGAGGAAAATTGCAGGAAACATTTCTTCCAGATCTTGCCTCAGGTCACAGTAACACTCAAGAGTCACAGGGCTGGAGGAGTTCTCAGACCCATGCACAAACTGCTTCCTAGAGCATCCCTAACAAGTGTCCATCCGTCTTTACTTAAACACTTAGACAGAAAACTCATTACCCCTCCGAGAGGCCCACTGGATTTTTCTAAAGTTCTCATCATTAGGTTTTCTCACCTTTTTCCTGCCCCAAGCCCTTCCCAAGCTCTGTGCTCTGGGGCCAGAGAATAAGCCCAAACTCTCTCTCTCTCTCTCCCACAGGACAGCAACCGCATCACAGGAGAGCAGTAATGTCTGTCTTGCAACCCGTTTCGTTTCTCCCCTTTCTTTCCCTGGAGCTATGTCCACAGGACATGATGGATAAATATTTGCTGACAATCAGTCCAGGAAGGTTTTCCCTAGGACAGAGACCAAGGGATTCGTGAAGCCCACATCTAGGCACAGAAATGATCTCTCCCGTGAGAGTTCAGGCAAGCTGCGCACATGGGAAAGGCCCCATGCTCACTGGTGAACAAGGCTTAACTCTTGGATGGACCACCTGAAGGGTGACCAGAAAACGAGGGCTTACGTAGCTGGAAGAGGAAAAATGACTTCATAGGGACACAGACAGTGTTTCCAAATACTGGAAGGGGTTGAGATTGGGTCTGCTTGGCCTAGAGGCTAGGACTAGGGGAATAGGTGGAAGGTTCAGAGAAGCAGAATGTCACAGAAGGAACTTCCCAATTCCTGACCATGTTCTACAGTGGAAGGGGCTGCCTCTGGAGGCTGTGAGATCCCATCTGGAAAAGTCCTTCAGCAGAGGCTGGATGACCACTTGTCAGAGACTGCTGTGGAGAAGGCTCAGTGCCCCTGGCCTCCGCCCTGTCTTCTCACCCACAAAGTAGCCAAACCTTCACAAAACTCCCGTTCCAACAGAGACACACCTCAGCTACTTTGGCTGGGGAGATTTTCCCTTCATACGGGCATCCAAGCACACAGGACACATACCTGCCAGGAAAACATGCCCTTGTCAGGGGAGCCCCAAGTGGTGAAAAGAACCAAGGCCCTATGATGAGTCATACTAGCCCCACCCCACCCCCACATGTATGGAGCCTGATGATTCTGTTTACACAGATCTGCAGATCACAACCCTTCCTATGCCTTTGGAGACAAGCTGCTGGGGCCAAAAGTCATCCCTCAGTGACGATGCATCTCCTACACTGTCCGAGGCTGCCTTCCAGGCAAGGGTCAAGAGCTTGCCTGGGACATCTCTCCAGCTTGGAGAGCTTGTGCTCAGTGGGCACTAGAGATTCAGGGCCTCCCTCTAAGCCATGAGGAGCCATCAGAGAAGGATGTCAGTGGAGGCTCTGACTAATAATAGTAAGACTGTCTTGGACTCACCAAGAACTCAAAATAGCCAAGACTTCTTCCATTTTTCTGATTTCATTTTCTCACTGCATCTCTGAAAGTCATGGGATCATGAACTCAACTTCAGAGATGGTGAAACTGATGCTCAGACTGCTTGTGAAGGCTCCAAGGTCACAAGCTTAAAACTAGAAGGCCCTCAGAGGCCATCTAGTCAAACCTCACATTAAAGAGCAGAAAACTAAGGCCCAGTGAGGGTGAGAGCCTTGTCAAGGTCACTCTCTGAATCACAATCCAGTCAGCATAGCTGGTGGCAGAGCCAGGATGAGCAGCACTGGCCCTCAGACCGATGCAGCACACTGTCCTGGCAGGCTCAGTTCAGGCCTGCCTTGACAAGCCAAGGGATGAGCAGGTGCCACCTCTGGCCAAATTCTGACCCACAGTGATGAGATTCGTCCCACTGCTGCAGGGAGTCCCCTAGAGGCAGGGAGAACAGGGCCTGCTGGCTCACCCTCGGACAGGAATGTTGGCGGCTTTGGCTGCGCTCAGGACTTTCTCAAACCGCTCTAAGCTCTCGTCAATGGAGCAGTTGATGTTCTTCTTGGTGAAGAGCTCTGAGGCAGCCCCAAAGATGGCCACTTCCTTGGCCCCCGCAGCGACCTAGCAACAAGCAGTACATCTGTAACAACAATGCTGCCCTTGGAGCTACGGACCTGGGTTCAAATCCCAACTCTGCCTCTGGAACCCTGGCCACCTCGCCTCTCTGAGGGCCTCCATTTCTCCCTCTCTAAAATGAGGGGGCTCAATTAGCCAGCCCCTAAGGTCCCTTCCACCTCCATATCTATAATGCCTAGGAGTCATAGGAGACCACCATAATATGACCTAAAGGCCCTCTTCTCTCCCAGGGCCCCAAGGCCAACTGATGGAGAAACTGTTCATTCAGACACAAGACCCAAGTCTTTACTGTCTTCTTTTCTAGGAATTAACAGACTTTGGCAGCAGCCTCGGATGAGTTTGTACGCCTGCTGTACCCTCCAGAAGTAGCAATCCTAATAACAGCACTTCCTCTGGGTCCAGCACCGAGCTAAGTGCTTTACAATGAGACTCTCACAGTAGAAGCTGGTTTTTATTCCAACCTTGTTACTCCAGAACCTAACACATGATAAGCAGTCAATACATGTTTGGGGCACTGGCCTCACATGGAATGGAAACAGTAACTCAGGGCTTGCTTGTACTAGCTAAAAGGTCAACAGGCTTGAAGATTTAGAGTTGGAAGGGTCTCAGAACCAATTTCTTCAAATTACAGATGATGAAACTGTGGCCCAAAGGGGCCTCACGTGATTTGCCTACGGCTACAAAGGCAGAATCAGGATTTGAACTCAGGTCCTCTGGCTCCCATGCCCAGCACTCTTTCCATTAGAGAAAACAAAATCGCCTTCCCAGGTGAGAGATCCTCCCAGAGGGGAGAGAGGACTGAGCCCCAGAGACCAGCAGGGGTCACTGCGAGGCAAAATCTTTTACCGCTGCCTGGAAGCCTGTGAGATTGGGGGTCAGGACAGGGTAGCAGATGCCAGGAAACTTCTTGATGCCTGTCAGGACTTCAGCGTGATCTGCCATCTGGGGAGACAAGAGAGAAGCATCCCAGGGTTAGAAGCAACCAGGGGCATTCAGGATTCTCAGTTATAGGAAATCATCCAGGATTCTAGAAGCAGAGGGCTGGAACTAGAAGGGACCTCAGAGGCCATCTAGAAGCACCCACTACTTAGAAGAGGGAGCTGAGGCACAGGGTAGGACACAGGCTTGAGTGCTGAGCCCTCAGCAGTGGGACAGAAGGCACTGCTCCTACAGAATAGCAGTGAGGGCGGTGACAAATGAGGCGCACAAAGCGATGCCTTCTCTATAACCAACCTGGAAGGCACAGGATCACAGCCCCATTTTACATGAGGAAAAACCAAGGACAAGGGAAGCTGTGAATTCTCCAGGGTCAGAAGCTCACAGCTTTGTATGGGAAGGGACTCCAAGGCTGAGGCCCATGGAGGCAAAATGATTTGGCCCAGGTCACTCCCAATGAGTGAGTAGAGCCAGCCATAGAGTGCGGGTCTCCTGACTCATAGTTTTTTCTTCTATATCCCACTTTTCAGAGTGAAGTGAGGGAGGCCTGCAGTGTAGACAATGTGATGTGACCTTTACTCTAGCCTCCCCAAACTCTGGGGCTCAGCTCCTGGCCCCACCCCCCAGTTGTCAGCACCCTCTCCCTCTTCTATTGATCAAGCATTCACGTCTATCTTGTAACCCCAGCAGAACTGAGTAAGCTCCTTGGAGGCAGGGGCTGTCTCCTTTGGTCACTGTACCCGAGTGCCCGGCACACAGCAGGGGCTTAATAAATGCTCCGTTGGACTGGATCAGAAGACTATGATAGACAAGAGCATGGTATGTCTGAAGGAGCCTAGCAATACCCTCTTGCAAAGATTTCAATTCCCAGCACAACTGAAACTTTCTATCCTCAGAAGCCCCACCTTGCAGGTTGCTCTCACCTGGGGCACCCACTTGGGGGACACGAAGCTGGTGGCCTCAATGACGGGAAGTCCTGCCTCAGACAACATGTCTATCAGCCTGATTTTCAACTGAGCAGGTACAATATGCTGCAGAGGGGAGAGAGGCAGAGAGAGCTCAAGCAGGAAGGTACAGCCCAAAGTCCCTGGCCCTGGGGCTCTGCTTCTGCCCATCAAACCCAAGGTCTGAACCGCCATTCGGATCCCTAGGCGAGGTGTCTCTTAGGCTCAGTCAATATTTATGCTGGGAGTCAGAGACTGACCAGATGTCAAAGATCACAGATGAAGGGAAGGCAGATCCAGATGGAGGCCCCACCCCCAGAACACACGCCCCTCCACCTGAGAACTTGTCCCTCATGGGCCATATCCAGATGGTCCTCAGGGCCTGTCCATGCCTCCTTCTCTTTGAGCTGCTGACCTCCTCCTGCAGGCCCTCATCACCTTGGCCTCTAGCTCTGTAACAGCTTCCTAACTGTGGTTCCCGGGGCCTAATTTCTCCCTCCTCTTCTCCTGTTCTAGACTGAAAATGCCAAGTCAATCTTCCATCGTGTCATCCTTCCAATCTTGCAATGGCTCCCATGACCTCTAAGTAAGAAGAACAGATGATTTTAGATCTTAAGAGATGAGAGAATCATAGGATGAGAACTCTCTAGGTTATCAACTCTGACTGCTTCATTTTATAGCCGAGGAAACTGAGGCACAGGGGAGTGAAGAGAGGTTTTACTGGCCTCGGTTCACTCATGTCTAAGTGTCTGAGGTGGGATCTGGACAGCGGGGCCCTGACTCCCTGCTCCAGCACTCCATTCACTGCCGTCTCCTTACTGATGGCCTGTCTTGGGACACCACTTTCCCTCAGCTCTATCAGTGCTTTGTGAATGAATTAAACACCATATCTGAAATGTGTCAGCACAGCAGGTATGGCACAAGCACTGGGTCAGCAGATTGTCCACATTTACCTTTTCATTTTGCAGACCATCTCGAGGGCCAACCTCCACGATTTTAACCTTCTTTGGGAATGCAGGTAGGCTGGAGGAGCTGATCTTGAACACAGGAAGGAAGAGAAGGAGTGGTTGACACGTTTCACTAGCGGAAGGGATAATAACTGAAATAACTGAGTATCATTCAGTAACACTAACAATGAAGGTAGCACTTTCCACCATCTTAATCGTTTGGCCAGATTATGAACAAAAAGGAACCTTCCAAGCCCGAAATCTACCTTTTAAAAAAGTTAAAATTTATTTATTTCAATTAACAACCACAACAAAGACAACTTTTCTCCCTGCTTCCCTTCCCATCTCTCTAAAAAAAGAAAAAAAGGAAGAGCCTTGTAACAAACATGTATAATCAAGCAAAATGAATTCTTGCACTGCTCATGTCAAAAAAACATGTCTCAATATGTACCTGGAGTCTATCCTCTATCAAGAGGTGGAAGAAAACTCTTTTTTACAATGATGCAAATAACAGAAACTGCTTTGTTGCTGGGATCCACCCTGGAGAGCAAATGTAAGAATTCCCATTTATTCACTCCTCTCTCAGTACAGGGTTCTCAGGGAAGAATTTCAGCCCTTTCTGACCCACAACAGCCTTATCCCATCAGAACTCACCTAACGTGTTTATTTTTATCTTTTAAAAACTCTCATATACTTCAGTCTATTACAGATTTCTGTTTGTGTAGGAGGTGGAGCCCTGGTCTGTAGAGTTGGGAAGGCTGAGTCTGAACCAGCTGTGTAACCC
Source organism: Pseudocheirus occidentalis (assembly GCA_028646575.1). NCBI lineage: Eukaryota > Metazoa > Chordata > Mammalia > Diprotodontia > Pseudocheiridae > Pseudocheirus > Pseudocheirus occidentalis. The sequence continues at coordinate 45,294,287 of CM053596.1, forward strand.
TGGGCAAGTCACTAAACCTCTGTGGTGCCTCAGTTACAACAAATCTGTAAAATGGGACAATAGCGCTGGGGCTGTAAGGTGCTACATACATCTGAAGGGTTGCTCCTAAACAGTGGGCCTGTCTTGCCTAGGCTTGGCGGCACACACCGGGCACTCTATAAGTGACGGCTAAATCCGACTGTCACATCTCCCCACTAAAGAGAAGAGCTGTGAGAGTGGATCAGAGCAGACCTGGGTTCAAATCCCACTTCTGCCAGTTACAGGAATGTGTTATTTCCCCTCTCTGGGGGGAATACCACGCAAACAAATACACACCAAGCAAGCAATACCGGGGAATAAACAGGAAATAGCGAAGAGAGGGAAGGCACCTGGATGGGGCAGGGAAGGCTTCCGGGAGGAGGGGGGCTTTTAGCCGGAACTTAAAGGAAGCCAGGGAGGTCAGGAGCGGGAGTGGAGGAGGGAGGGCGTTACAGGTGTGCGGGCTGTTTGCAAACTGTCCTCCCCCGAGCTCCAGGGGGATGCACCGTCTTCTATGCCCAGCGCACAGAGTAGTGCCTGGCATTCAGTAGGCGCTGCATAAATGCTTACTGGCCCGAAGAAGAGTTCCTAGGAATCATGTGGTCCAAAGTTTTCTTCTTGCAGGTACAGAAAAGGAGGCCCGGCGCCGGCCAGGAGCCTAGTGCGAATCCCGCCCATTCCCAAGCCAGGTTTGCCCCTACCCCTGGTACTCCTTTCCCAAACTCAGTCAAGGTCAGGGTCGGGGTCGCGGGCTTGACGAGAGACAGAATGGGGCGGAGAAGAGAAAGTTAGAGCCGGGGTGCGGGGCAGTAGTGGGCCGCTGTCTGGGGGGAACTTACAGCCCGCAGAGAAGACGCCCCCACCATCCTTATTAGAGTCAAGGATCTCCACACGCGCCACATCCTAGGAGGTCCGAACTACGCAGGCGCAGAATGCGCGCTGGGTCACCTGGTGCGGCCGCGCGCAGGGGGCGGGGCGGGGCCTACTCCCGCACGGGGGCCGCACGACCTTGTGCGCCGGCTCCCCCTCGTGGTCCTTTGGGGTATCGCGGTGCAGCCGAGAGCATTACAGGGCAGTTGTCTTCTTCCGCGCTCCTCCCCCACGAGCAAACCACGCCCAGGTCCACCCCCTGTGGCTCGTTTGTTCACCAGTCTCCTCCCTCTGCCCTTTATCCCCAATTCAAGTCAAGTCAACACGTTTTTCTTAGTACTGGTCTTGGCCGGGCTCCGTCGTTCTGGGTTCTGCCAGCACGAAAACAGAAAAGGCACCATCCAGACCTGTCCTGGGGGCGTCCGCTTTGCCCGCTCTGAGACCCCCCACCGTGCCCAGGTCCTTCTCAAGCGGCCTGCCCAGAAGTGAACGCCGTGCCCGCCAGAGGGTGCCCTGGGACGGACCGCTCCTTCTCTGAAAGAAGCTCCGGGGCTCATCGAGCTCCGCTCATTTGTTCCTTTGTCTTGACTGGCGTGTATGTGAGTATGCATGCGTGTGTGTTTGTACATACAGATGCATACATACACACATGCGTGCCTACATGCATATACACGTGTATGTGTATACACACATATTACACGATGTACCTTCAGTTGTGTAGCCTCAGTGCCCATTTTCCTTATTCCAGATTCCATTATTTCAGAATGTTGAATCCTACACACTTGTCTGGGTGCAAGAAGGGATCAGCAGTTTGGACATTTTTCTCAAGAGGGACAATGTGTGAATTTAGATTAATGTTAAATGAAGAAAAACTTGTTTTTGGAAAATGTAGAGTACAGAAAGAATATACACACATATGCACACATACACATATGTATATATAAATAGATATCAATGAATTAATATATTGTATTCATATAACATATGTTAATGAATCCATGTCTCATATGTGCATATAATACATATGAAACATGGATTCATTATATGGTTAACCCTTGAAAAGTTTGGTTAAAGGAGACAATAGGCTAGGTGATAGACACTTACAGCATTTATGCCCTTAAACTAGTGAACTTGTAGGAGGAGTCAGACTAAGTCTGCTAAACAAAAGAATGAGAAAACTTAAATACGCTTTAGATCCATCCCAGTTCAGGGTAACCATGTCACACAAATTTATGATCTCCATATGTTACTATCCATATTGTGAGAAAGGAAGTTTCTTGACCATAAGTGTAAATTGACGGAGCAATGGACAAAACAAGGTCCATTGGAATTTATGGTCTCAGGATGTCTGTTTCCCTCCCATATGGAATATGTCCCAAGATGAGGGGAAGTCACGCTTCCAGCTTTATCTGGTCTCTGGAGTTGCTGACACAGAAAAAGGTTTTTTTTTTTTTTTTTTTAAAGCAAGGCAAAGCAAAGCAGTCTGTCTGATTAATTCAGACTTTGGGCAAAGAAAATACTATTTAACAATTATACATATACATATGACACATGGATTCATTAATGACTTCTTTTTGTGTTTGGTTATTCAAGCATTTCTGAATTCACTTAATAACATTGTCAAGGGGTGAATGGGGTGTTCAAAGGAGGACTAGCACCTCTGGTGTGAGGGCTTGCTCTGCACTTTTCAGGATTGTTCATTCACTTTTGGAATCTACCTGGCACTGAATTCTTACCTGTGCCTGCCAGGAGCATGCCCAGCAGACACACCCTGGTAAAACTGTCTTCGCAAATGGGCTAAACCAGGTTGAGGGTGAGTGAGATGGTCTTAAACCCTTTGGTGAGTTGGAAGTGTGTCTACCCCAAGCATGTGAAGACTTCCCATGGTGGAATGGGCAGATGAGAACAGCTGGTTCCAGTGGCTGTGAAGGCAGCTGAAGCAGGTGCTGTGGAGGGCTTAGATCTTGGTCAGACATAGGAGACACCAAAGGTCATCCATCCACTGTATCCCAAACTATCACCAGTTGTCTTTACTTCTGTCTTATTACTGGACTTCGAGGCTCTGAAGAGAGAGTGAGGCTGAAACTCTGCTTTACTTAAATCCAATTTATGTGCAAATCAAGACTTCACCCATGCCATTTTATTTATTTTCCCCTACCTCACAGACAAATAACAGGGTGGCAGGCAGCAACACACCGAGAGCTGTAGTCACAGCCCTGCACACAGGTGACCCAAGCTGTAGGACTGCCTTCTTGCTAGACTGAAGCCGCAGTATGATTCAGCTGCCCCAGGAGTCTGAGCTGATTTTTTGAATGACTGCATTGGCTCACCTCTGGAGTGAGCAAGAAACTAGAAAAAAGTGCCCTAAATATGGTCTCCTTGACCCATACTTGGCCTGTTTATTACATCAGGGAGGAATACCACCCTGAAGTCAAAATGCACAAAAAAATACACAAAGTTTCGCTAAGATATTTCCACTCACCATCAACACACGGAATGTGTGCACGCTGATGGACAACACAAAATCCAGTCAACCTGAAAGATGAACAGCTCTTGTTGCAAGAGAACTCAGCAGGTATCTCTTTTGCACAGCAGCCGTGAGTGAAACAAGGCTGGCAAATGAAGGCCAGCTTACCAAAGTTGGAGCTGGATACATGGTTTTCTGGAGCAGCCACCGTGAATTGGAGTGCCATGAAGCTGGGGTAGATTTTGCAATAAAAACTACTTTAGTCAACAAGCTTGGGTGACCACTGAAAGTGGTGAGTGACTGACTCATGGCAAAGCAATTGCCACTTGTAGGAAAACACCATGCCACCATCGCTGTCTGTGCTCCCACCACGATGAACCCTGATGAGGTCAAAGAAAAATTTTATGAAGACCTGGAGACCCTGGTCATCCATGTGCTGAAAGAGGACAAGCTTATAATCCTGAGTGACTGATACAAGAGAAGGCACAGACTGACAGATGTCGCAGGGAGTCCTTGGGAGGAATGGAATTAATTGGAAACAGCAACAGTCACTTACTATTGAAGAAGGCTTGTGCATCTCTTGACCTTGTCACCAACACTGTCTTCTGTTTACCTGTTTAACACAATAAAACTTCATGGATGTACTCTCACAGCAAAAACTGGCATTTAATATGTAACACAGGGACCAAAATCCCAGGTCCCTGCACACCACCTGATTTGTGGCCCACCATTGAGCCCCCTTTATATTTTTGTCTTTGTCCCTATTCTATATCCTGTCATAGCTTGAAATTGCTTAAGGCATGTCTAGACATCATTGCTCAGGTCTGGGCAAAGTTGCTCAAGGTGTAGTCCCCTGCCCTCTTCTTCCCTTATCAGCATTTTATATAGTCTCTTTGAATTATTATAGTGTATAAGGTTCATTATGGTGCAAGGATCTTATCTAGAGACCAGCCTGTCCTGTCCCGCTGACCAAGCAGGGTCCCCCCACTCTCTTCGCCCAGAACATGACCCTATCCTGTTCTGAAGAATTCCAGCTCCCTTTACCCCATGACCCTCCACCCTGCTCTGGAAAGGCCTGACTATGGCCCTCAAACCTGTGCCTTCAACCCTGTTCTAGGAGGGACCTCCATGACACAGGAAGGTTGCACCCTTGTACCCTTGCACCATATTCCCAAATTAGCCCTGAGTTATAGATCTGACCATTGGCTGTTTTTTTTTTTTTTTTTTTTTTTGCTTCTGTACATCATGGCTTCTGCTACCTCCCTCCCTGATTGTGGTTTTGTGGTTCTGGCCTATATAATCAAGTTTGTAAATCCCAAGGATCACTACTCATTTAGGGTAGTCTTGCGCTTAATTGATAAATCCACACCTAAATTTATCTTGAACCCAGGTCTCCCTCACTCTTATTCTCTGCACAACAAATAGACTATGTATGCCTTTAGGCCATCACTTTTGTTGAATTTGAATATGTAGCTTGGAGAGGCTAAGTCTACTATCAGTCCAGTACACAAAATCACACATTGTCTTCATCACTCTCAGGCTCTGTCTCTCTAAGAGACAATTACAAAGACTTGTTAACATCAGTTACGTGATGGCATGCTTGCAAGGATTGTGGATAATGGAAGATGCTCTCTTAATTTCCCAGTCATCAATGGAGTGAAGCAGGGCTATGTGCTTGCTCCCATGTTTTTTTAGCATGATGTTTTCAACAATGTTGTTGGACACCTTCAACAAGGACAAAAATGGCATCAAGGTCAGGTACTGCACTGATGGCAAAATATTTAACTTGAAAATGCTGCAAGCCAAGACTAAAGTGGAGGGAGAGTTGGTGCATGACTTTCTGTTCTCAAATGATTGTGCACTCAGTGCAGTCTCTGAGCCTGAGACACAAGGAAGTACGGATCCATTCTCTGATATTAATTTTATTTTTAAGGCTTGGTCAAGCTAGATATAATGTTCCCCTTCTCTATAAGTTTTGCTTAGGTATCCTCAGGTCACTTGTCGCACAGTTCTTGTATTGTAACTTCTATCTCCACCCTTTCAACTTTACCCACCACTCACATCCCTTGGAGAAACTTACCTAAAGGTCAAGCTTTTGTTTTGTAATTACCTCTACTTTTGTAACCCTGACCATCACTCCCTTTCCAGAAAAACTTGAATAATCTAAAAGATCAAATCTCAAGTATCATCTCCTAAAAATCATCGTGAAAAGGAGGTTTGTATCATTAAGGAGATAGATGCAGCAGATTAAACTATTTTCAGGATCAGATTGCACGGTATAATGAATGCACTCCCACCAGATTAGAATCAGTATAACATTTATTCTGTACACAAAGAAAATATAAAGCAGAATTAAAGAAACATAGAAATATGCATATAAAGATAAAGCCTAGCAGAGTAATAAATATATTTACACACATCACCAAATGGGGGAACACCTACATGTAGGTTGTGTGGCTGGAGAGTTCCGGTTCAATCTCTAGAGTCCGGGCTGGGAAAAGTCCGGAGCAGAGCATGCTCCCCATGGGTGAACTCCAAAGAGTAGGGGGGATCTCTCCTGGTTATGTCCAGTTTTTAGACAAAAAAGGCATTGAGTCATTTAACTGGCTTGTTGCCAGAGCTTTACATGACTTAGAGTGGCTAACTGCACTGGATGTGTTGCAACTCTGAACCAGACCAGAGTCCAAAGGAGCAAAACCTCCGTGATTATATGGCAAAATGTTTGTGTTCAAAAGGACACGTGATGGATTCCGTTTGTTCCTAGGGCAGTCAACACGTCCAGAAGAAGAATGGGCCAAGGACAGGTTGAACTTTTAGTTCTGGGAACCGATGACTTTTTCATCCTGGGAACGTGGCCCCTGTTCCAAGGAGAAAGAACAATGTATGAATTCATGCAGTCCTATAAGTGTATGGGAAACTCTATAATATTTCAGTAGCCTTTCAAGGTCTAAATGATGTAATCCCAATTTTGGCTATGTCATCAATAGCTAATCAGAAGAAGACACATCTATGTGAGGAAAGCTGGACATTTCGCTCTGTCATCCTGTTAATTGTCTCGGTTTACCTTAATTTCAATTGGGTCAAGGGGGATAATGATTGCATCTACCTCCCAGGCTCCTTGTCAGGATCAAATGAGTTAATATTTATAAGGTACACCTTAAAGAGTTAGCTATTGTAGTCATTACTTGAATTGACAAAGCTTTGAATTTCTTCAAAAGGTTTCAGCATGAGGTGGTTGTAAAACATTTGTTTTCTTGGCTAGGACCTACTTGAGGTTTAATATGTGGTTCTGTCATTGAGAAACTCTGAGGGTCATCTCCTCTAAGACTGATCCTTTTTTTTCTTTTAAATTTATTTATTTTTAGTTTACAACATTCAGCTCTACAATGCCCTGAGTTCCAAATTTTGTCCCCCTCCATCTCTTCCTCCTTTACCCCCCAAGATGGCATGCAATTTGATGTAGGTTCTGCCTATACCTTCACACTAAACATTAGTCAAGTTGTAAAGAATTATAACCAATGGAGTGAACAATGAGAAGGAAGAAACAAAACAAAACGAGAAAGAGAGAAAGTAGTTTGCTTCAATCTGCATTCAGACTCCGTAATTCTTTCTTTGGAAGCGTATAATTGCCTTTTCCATCATGAGTCTTTTGGAGTTGCCTTACAACCTTGCATTGCTGAGAGGAGCCCAATCTATCAAAGTCAGTCATCACAGACATGATGTGTCTGTAATTGTGTACAATGTTCACCTGGTTCTGCTCCCCTCATTCAACATCAGTTTATATATGTCTTTCCAGGTTGTTAGGAAGTCCAAGTGCTCCTCATTTCTTATAGCACAATAGTATTCCATTACATTTGTATACTACAACTTGTTCAGCCATTCCCCAATTGATGGGCATCCCCTTGATTTCCAATTCTTTGTCACCACAAAAAGAGCCGCTATAAATATTTTTGTACATACGGGTCCTTTTCTCATTTGTATGATCTGTTCAGGATAAAGTCCTAGAAGTGAATCAAAGGGTATGCACATTTTTATAGCCCTTTGGGAATGGTTCCAAATTACTCTCCAGAATGGTTGGATCAGTTCACAATTCCACCAACGATGCAATAGTGTTCCGATTTTCCCACATCTTCTCCAGTATTTATAATTTTCCTCGTTTGTCATGTTAGCCAATCTGACTGGTGAGATGTGCTACCTAAGAGTTTTTTTGATCTGCATTTCTCTAATCAATAGTGATTTAGAGCATTTTTTCATATGATTATAGATGTCTTTAATTTCTTCCTCTGAAAACTGCCTGTTTATATCCTTTGACCATTTATCAATTTGAGAAGGACTTATATTCTTATACATTTGACTCAGTTCTCTGTATATTTTAGAAATGAGGTCTTTATCAGAGACACTGGTTATAAACATTTTTTCCCCAATACTCTGCTTCCCTCCTAATTCTGGTTGCATTAGTTTTGTTTGTACAAAATCTTTTCAATTTAATGTAATCAAAATTATCCATTTTGCATTTCAAAATGCAAAAATATCTCTTCTTTGGTCATAAATCCTTCCCTTTTCCATAAATCTGACAGGTAAACTATTCTTTGCTCTCCCAGATTGCTTAGAGTATCAGCTCTTATATCAGCCTTATATATATTTTAGACTCTTTTTTTGGCATACAGTGTAAGATATGGGTCTACGCCCAGTTTCTGCCACACTATTTTCCATTTTTCCCAGTAGTTTTTGTCAAATAGTGAGTTCTTATCCTAAAATCTGGGCTTTTGGGGTTTATCAAGCATAGACCATGCTAACCTTCTTTGTATCATTCCAATTTTAGTGTATGTGCTGCCGAAGCAAGCACCAAACTGATTCTTTATGAAGGCAAAGTAGGCCATCTCTTGCCTCAATTCTTACCTAGCCTTTAATTACTGAATGGGTTTTGCCTCAGACAAACAGATCTGGAAAAGACCTTAGGTTAAAAAGGACCAGGTCTCCCATTGCATCTGGGGTCATCTCCCATCACCTTGATCTGTGTCTTGCCTTGGGACTCTTGATGACTCTGCAGAGTGAGGCTGATGACTTTGTGCAGTTCTGCCTCACTTAAATCCAATTCACTTGCAAGTTAAGACCTCCTGTTAATCACCTTCCTGATGTCATTGATCCTCTTCTAGAACAAAGGTTGGTTAGTTGTCCTTCCTTCTTGAAGAGGACCAAAATGATATCATTATGCTAGAGTCATGTTTCAGTGTGTCCAACTGTGACGGAGCAGACCAATACAAGCTTGGAATGTTCTTCCATAGGTCAGACACAGATAGTCCATGTGAGCATTTGGGATGGTTTCTCCACATTTGTGCATCTTGCATTTCCTCTGAGCTGTCTCAATTCTGCTTTGCTCACAGAGCATGGCACCTTCTCTGATGTGAGCACGCCATGCTGAATGGTCCTGTGCCAATATCTCCCATGTCACACAATCAATTCCAAAGTTTTTGAGAGAGACCTTGAGAATGTCCTTGGATTGCTTCTTCTGACCACCATGTGAATACTTCCCTTATGTGAGTTCTCCATAAAATAGTCTTTTTAGTTCACTTACCTTGGTAGTGTACTTTGCAGGGATGAACATATTGATAACGAGGTTGATGCCAGAGTTAGCTTAGTGTTTGGGAGGCTCCAACGGAAACTGTGGGAGAGGAGATATTAGACTGACTACCATACTGAAGGTCTATAGAGCTGTTGTGCTGACCTCTTTGTTGTATGCCTATGAAAGCTGGACAGTCTACCAGAGCCCTGCCAGGAAACAATCACTTCCATTTAAATTGTTTTAGAAAGATTCTGAAGAGAAGAAAGGATGAACAATAAAAAACAAGGTTGTGTTATCTAAAAGCATTGAATAACACTCAGTTGTAAGCTATTCCAGTACACAAAGATTAACTAACTTGGGGGAAGCTAGGTGGCTTAGTGAATAGAGCACAGGCCCTGGAGGCAGGGGCACTTGAGTTCAAATCCAGCCTCAGACACTTAACACAAAACTAGCCATGTGACCTTGGGCAAGTCACTTAACCCCAATTGTCCTACCTTCTCCCCTCCAAAAAAAAAAACCCTAAAAAAGAAAAATTAAGATTAATTAATGTATTTACAGTAACAGTATAAAAGAGTCTAATGAGCTCATAATGAATGATGCAATTACCCCCAGGCCTTATTTTCCAAAGTACTATATTTATTGTATAGGTTGGTTTCTTACATATTCACCTCTTTATTTTAAGATTTTTAAATTGCCAAACTTTGTACTAGGTTATCTTTAAAAGTGGAAGATATTTGATGTATATTGAAATAAAACATAGCATTTAAAAGTTATTCAAGGGTTATGTACTTCATTTCTCTGGAAAAACAAGGTCGCTAATGAAATCTCACATGTTGTTGGATGAAAAAATAATGGGAAAGACTAGCTTTCTACTGAATGTTAAATAAGTCAGTTTTGCTCATTTGTGGACTGTTCCATTCTAGCTGTGTTAAAATTATATCTTATGGGGCAGCTAGGTGGCATAGGGAATAGAGCACTGGCCCTGGAGTCAGGAGGACCTGAGTTCAAATGCAGCCTCAGACACTTGACACACTAGCCGAGTGACTTTGGGCAAGTCACTTAACCCCAATTGCCCTCCAAAAAAAAAAAAGCAAAAAAAAAAATTGTATCTTGTTCTGGTCAGCTGATTCTACCTCCTCTCCCCAGTAAGGTGCATTTATAAGTAGCCAGTATAAAGGATTGGTAGCAGTAAGACTGCAAAGAGGAAATGGGAAGTCACATATATACAATCTCAAAGATCAAAGGAACATAATTTACAAATTGTATCACATATTAACCAAAAATCTATCCTAGAAATCTGCATGGAATCAGGGGAAATTAGCTAGATACTTTTGTCCTTTTTGATACTATGATATGTAAATCTCAGACAAATTCCAGACATCTGCAGAACACCGAAAGGTGTTGATAATTTTGAGATGATGTGGCCAAGTTCACTTTAATGATTTAGATATGTTAATGAACTAACCCTAAGGTGGCCCAGTTAAGAGTTAGTCTGTTTCTCAAAAAAATCTTATGAAAAACAAGACCTCAAGCTCCTGCTTCTCCCTGCCCAGTGCTCCTCCATGGTGCTGAGTGCTCCCAACTTGTATCCACGGTTCTGTGAGTGATGCTCTCTGCTTCTCCCCGTCCCCATTCCCCTCCCCACACTACCTGCCTTCCTTCACCACCCCATGCCCCATCCCTGAGCCATCTGCCTCCGTACCCCTTTCTGTGCTTTCTGTACCGTTTGCCCTGACATCCTCTGTGCCTTACTAAAGTGTGATTGTAGCCTCATTTCCTGCCGCTATTGTGGGTCTTTCCCAGCGAGTACCCAAAGAACCAGGTGTGCCTCTCCCCATTTCATAGTTTCACAAATCAATTATCAAATTACCATCACTGCTCTGGCATATGTCAATTATGATACCACAATTTAAATGCTTTGTCAAATTCTAGCAGCAGTTAGGTGGGACACTGCATAGGGTGCTAGACTTGAAGTCAGGATAGCCCTGAATTCAAATCTGATCTTAATCCAATTCAATAAACGTTTAGTAAGTACTTACTACGTGCTAAGCACTTTCTAGCTTTGTGACCCTGGCCAAGTCACTTAACCACTCTCTACCTCAGTTTACTCCTCTGTAGCACCTATCTCCCAGGATTGTTGTCAAGGTCAAATGAGTTAAGGGCTATGCAAACCTTAAAATACTATACAAATAAATGCCAGCTATTATTTATCCGATGCCTTAAAATAAAAAAAATTAGTTCTTATGAGAATAGTGATGCTTTAATGTTTTCTAACTTCTCTATATTTCATATAGGCATTAAAATGGTAATGCTGAAGGGCCTGGAGTATTTGCTACCAAAGCTTCATGATTCTTCTTTCACTGTTCATATAAATAGAGCTGTTTAGTCATTCAGTCACCACCAACTCTTCATGACCCCACGGATTATAGGACACTGATGCTGTCTGCAGGGTTTTCTTGGCAAGGATACTGGAGTGGTTTGTCGTTTCCTTCTCCAGGGGGTTAAAGCAAACAGAAGTTAAGTGACTTGCCCAGTCATGTATCTCGTAAGCATCTCAGGCTAGACTTGAACTCTGGTCTTCTTCGCTCTAGACCTGGTGCTCCACTCCCTGAGCCTCATACATCAATAGAAGCATGGAAGCCATCGATATCAGGTAATCATTTTATATCCATAAAGATTCAGTGAATCAGTGTGAAAACTGAGTCTTCTCTGTTCCACATCTTTTTCTCAGTTCTAGATTAAGACAAAAACCTACCCATTCATTCCCAAGGCAGCGTCCTCAGTTTCCATATTTACTAAGACCTGGGGAATTTTTATCTTGAGCTAAGTGGTTTTGGATGTGGTAGTGGAACTATGGATTACTGTGCGATTCTTTGATATTTCTTAGACTCTATTTTGTGACCTGGGGGTCCATCTTGTCATTCTGCCCTGCAACCCAACTTTAATTTACTGTGGAAACTTACTGTTTGTTTCTTCTCCCTACGCCCCCCAATGTATGCCTAGGCTCTCCCTGGCTTTGTATCCTGACACATGATCCTCTCCTACCCTATTTCCTGACACAAGCCCATCACCATTTGAGAGACTTGAGATCAAAACACTGAGAGGGCCTTCACACTTTTAGCCTGCATGGGGAGATAGCCCTCCACCCTACTTTGTGAGTGGAGTTGTGGTGGGGGGAAGATGTCCTTGAAGATTACTATAAGAACAAAAACTCACTCCAATCCTTTCTTTTTTTTTTTTTTTTTTTGCTTTTTGGAGGGCAGTTGGGGTTAAGTGACTTGCCCAAGGTCACACGGCTAGTTTTTGTGTGTGTGTGTGTGTGTGTGTGTGTGTGTTAAGTGTCTGAGGCCAGATTTGAACTCAGGTACTCCTGACTCCAGGGCTGGTGCTCTATTCACTGCACCACCTAGCCGCCCCCAATCCTTTCTTAATAGAGCAATCCCTGCCAGCGTGGCTGACTCCTGCCCAGTCTTGGGTCCAATGCCTATGTCTCATTGAAAGACAATTCCTTTCTTCTTGTGGTCAAGACAGATGCCATCTCTCTTCAGGCTCATACTTTAAAGTTTCAACTGCTTTTGTTGTGCAGAGAAATAAGACCTGGGTTCAAGATAAATTTAGATGTGGATTTATTGATCAAGTACGTGACTGCCAGAGTTCTCACTCAAACTGGCAGTGGTTTCTGGACATTCAGATCTTGGTTATATAGGCCCAAACCACAAAATTATAATAGGGAGAGGAGCTAGCAAAAGCTGTGACATACAGAAGGGAAGATCGGCCACTGGTCAAATCTATATGACTCAGGGGAGTATGGTACATGACTCGGGAGAGTATGGTACAAGGGGTCTTTCATAGAACTGGGTGGAGGACACAGGGTGGAGGGGCATGGTATGAGAGGAACTGGAATTCCCCAGGTAGTAGTCAGAGGGGGCTGCATTTCCCCAGGACTGGTTGGGGTCATGTTCTGTTCAAGGGAGGTGAAGGCCCTGCTTGGTCAGTGGGGCATGACAGGATGGTTCTTAGATAAGATCCTTGCACTGTTATGAGCCTGGTACACTACAATGAATCAAGGAGAAACTATGAAATACTGATCAGGGGGAACAGAGTCAGGGACCACCTTGACAGTATGCCCAGCAATATGCACAGACATGCCTCAAGCAGTCTTAAGCTAAAATAAAACAGGGACAGAGATACAAGAGGGGCCTAATGGTGGGCCACAAGTCAGGTGGTGTGTAGTGACCTGGGGTTTGGATTTGTGTACAACACTTTAAATGCTAAACTGAAGTCCAATGTCCATTTACTCCCTGAAAAATCCTTCAGATTCTTCTCGATTTATTAAAAATGTGGGAAATCAGCCTGTGTCCTCATTGCTAAACAGGTAGTTGGTGATGGGGTGCCTTTGTAACATTCAGTTTTAACTTCATTTTGTAAAGATCTCACTTGTGTTCAGGTACCAAAAGCCTGTGTAATTAAGTTGTAAAAATCACACTTCCCCCAGCCTGAAAACATTAACTCTGCTTCTTCCCTAAGCCAGCACTCTGCCTCGCTGCAATGATCCCTGCTTGGTACAATAACACACTATACCTATGAATCCTTCACAAAAGCACTTATAAACAAACCCTCTAGTTTAGAGAAACGTATACTTCCCTTGTTCTAGTGGCCAGCTGCACCCACGAATCCTTCAATGCACTTATCAGTAAGCTAACTCCTCACCAATTAGGCACATCCTGAATCCCCAATTAGCCCAGCTTCCCAACATCTATCCTGTCAAACGGGACATTGATGGGTAACAGACTGGACACTCTCAGTCAGCCCTGACCAAAAAAATTACCTCGTGATGTTTTAAGGCAAAAACCACACCTCCTGGTAGCCCCGCCTCCTCGTGGGCTTTCTCCCAGTGAATTATTGGCAATATGCCTATGCAGTTGATCTAAAAAGTGCATGTCCCTTTAAGAACTGACCACTCCTTAACTCCTCCTTAATCCCACCCTCACACACCTAGTTAGCATAATTGATACCTGATTTATGGTTTTATTACTATATGTAATCTGTATCTCTAATTCCTGCAGTTTGCAGTTTCCTGCGGCCCCCCCCCTCCCCTGAAAAGCATAACAATAAACTTTTACAATCCTGCCAAGATTGCTTGAGTCCAGGGAATTCATTTCAGACTAAAAGAACCGTTGCAGGGATTTCCTAGAAATCCCTGCAAACCCTTCTCCCTCATCAGTTGGAAGGGACCCCCACCTAACTAGGAACCCTCACTACTACATATAGGGCAAGGGGTCAGCCAGCCTAAAAGAACCGGCCAGTGTGATTGTGGAGCCCAGACTGGCGCTGCAGGATGAGACCGATGTCAATCAATTTAAAGGTGTAGGATTGAAGGACTGAGCAAAGACATGGACTGTGGATTTTGTTTTGTTCTCTATACATTGATTTTTAGATGCAGCCACCTCAGATGGTTCTGCATGATGCAAAGCATTGTTATTGGCTTGACTAAGTCTGTTAACAGTAGATATGTAGAAAGTGGGGTGAGAATCTGAAGGAGCTGGCCGTTCCATGTAGGGAATTTCCTTTTCCTGTGGTAGTGGGGTGCGTGGGCATTCAGGGAACACTGGCACTTCTGGTGTGAGCCCTTGTCAGTACTGTTATCCACCTTTGGTGTCCACCTTTCACCCAGCTCTCACCTATGACTCCAGGAAGCTATAGCATGTCCAGCAGACACACCCCCAGTAAACCTTCTCAGCAGATGGGTTAAATCAGGTTGAGGGTAACTGACAAGTTACCCTCAAACCCTACAGGTTTGAGTTGACAACTCAAACCTGTCAGTGTTAGGGGGTTGTCAACCCCAAGCTTGTGAAGACTTTCCCCAGTGGAGTGGGTGCATGAGAACAATTTGTTTTAACAACCACGAAGGTGCCTGAAGTAGGCTTTGTGGAGTCCTTAGAGCTTGGTCAGACATTGAAGAAACCAAGGTCATCTGCTGCACCCTGGGTTATCGGCACTCTCTGGATTTTCGTCTTGCCAGCGGACTTCCATGACTCTGGAAGAAACTTTGCCTCACTTTAATCCAATTCATCCATGAGTCAAGACATCATCCTGTGATGTCATTGGTCCTCTCTGAAAACACAGGAAAAAAATGGTAATGGTAGACCTGGTGTATGAGAGTGTAGTGATGATGGTGGGGTACTCCCTAAAGAACTGCTGCTTATTATCTGTAATAATACAGATTATATACGTGGTGGGACAGTTACATCTTGAGAATAAATCTGTGGGTGAGAGGAATGCCAGGAGCAGGAGACAGGCACATGAGGGTCCTCACGCCTGGGGCCAGTGTCCATGATGCAATCCCACTCCCAGCATCAGCTTCAGCGGCCCCAGCGTCTCCCTCCTAGGTACTGTGATGAGGAATGTACTCACATGGTCTAGTAACCGCGTCAAAAAAACAAAATAGATTTAGTTTAGCGTGACCATAACATAACGATCATTGCTTTCCTTGGCTTCCAAGCCACTCCTCCATGTTTTTGTTTCCTGGCACTTGACATTGGTATGAAGTAGTCCGTGACAAAGGCTTGTTTTCATAGGGTGCCCTGTTTACAGGAAACTACTGGGTGGCTACAGGGACGAGCACAGTGGCCTCCCAACAGTACCTTAACCATCAGTCTCAGAGTCCCCTGGGTCTAGTATCCTGGACACTTTGCTCTTCCCTTGCCCTCCTAGAGCCTGACCTGGGGCACTGCCCCGGGCATGAACATTTGTAGTCAGAGCTCAGGGACTCCTGCTGGATTACTCCTGGCTTTCTTTAATGGTTTAGCTCAGCAATCATATCAGTCGATCTTTTTAGGCTGGATGCCCCCTTGTCCTGAAGTAGTGGGGATTCACAGGTAAGGAAGTTTGCTGAGGTCCCCTTCCAACTCTGCAAAGCTCTGATTTCTTCACTGCGCCTCAGTTTCCTCATCTTTAAAATAAGGACATTAATACTTACCCTCCTTTCTTCAGTGCTGCTGGGGATTGTTTTGTACACCCCAAAGGACTGTACAGGAATGTACATGATCACCACCACTGTAAAAGAACAGGACCTGAGAGGCTCAAGGGCCTTGTGTGATGCCAGAGTCAGCATCGGAGGCAGAACTGGTGCCCTTTTTGTCTGGGAATTTTTCTACTCCATGATCACTTAAGAGTTTCCCTCATTAAAAAAAGCATTCTAATTGTCATTCCCACTTTATGGAGGTGGGAAGTACAGCTCGGAGCAGCACACTGACTTGCCCAAGGTTCCCACATGCGTTAGTGGCAGAGGCAGCACGAGGCCCCC
This sequence comes from Pseudocheirus occidentalis, assembly GCA_028646575.1. Lineage (NCBI taxonomy): Eukaryota > Metazoa > Chordata > Mammalia > Diprotodontia > Pseudocheiridae > Pseudocheirus > Pseudocheirus occidentalis. Next base: position 45,310,511 of record CM053596.1, read on the forward strand.
AGCACTTCTGCCTCCTGATGGGTTCCTTTTTCACTGTCTGACATCAGGATTCTGACTTTACTGGTTAATTTGGGAGACACCCTAAAGATCTCTGGTACCAAGTGATTTCTGAAAAGGCAGGCAGGGGTCACCCGGCAGAACGAACAGCACAACAGCCTTTTTAAAATGGAAGTTTCTTTTTTTTTCAGGTGTCAAAACATTCACAAAGAAGAGGCACAGGACAGATACATGAAATTGGAGTATTTGTTCCTTACTTGCACATTTTGAAAGAGAATTTAATAGCAAGTGACATAGTGATTTTTCAATTAGAAGGCAAATAAAAAAGCAGATCCTCCACCATACTGGTATCACCAAGCCTCCTTTCCCATTCTCCTCCCTGCCTGTAATGTTAATGAAATCAGAAGATCTTCCATGCCCCTTTCTATTGGCACCTACTAAAGGCACTTAGCACCTCAAAGGCTTAGCTCTTTACTTCCAGTTAACTCCTTGGGAGTAATTCACACCTTAACTGGAAGGGGTTGAACAGG
>CM053596.1:45311537-45384458 GCA_028646575.1 Pseudocheirus occidentalis
TCTGGTTTTGGGACTCAGTGTTATGGTTTCTGAATAAAGACCTTGGTTCTACCTTCCATGTGGAGAGTTTGCTACATTTTGTGATCCAAAACTATACCAGCATATTCATAACCATCATGGGTGTTGTGAATATCTCACTATTGATACACTGCCCCAAGGCAGCAGTAATCCCCCTAGGTTTCTTCCATGGGGAACTGTCAGGACCACAAAGCAGGAACTAGAGACCAGCCTGCTTTAGACCTCTGCATGAACAGACTTGGTTTTTACCAGGGTTAGGACTGGCCCTATAGAGAGGGACAGTCTCTGGTGCCCACAGTGCTACTCTCCTGAACAAAACTGCGTATCTCCAAGATGGAACTGTCAACCAACTCCATTCCCAACCACAGGTTAGAATTACACACAGGGCTCTCTAATGCAGTCATGGTTGGTGTAAGTCTTAGAAGTGGAAAGCCAGGAACAGCCAGGGAAGCCATCTTCCTCTTGTCCCCCTGCGGAGATGCTGCTGAATTCACAAGCATTGCCCTCTAGCTGGATCTCAGCCTTCTGCTCGTTCAATGTCACATTTTACTGGGATCCCCACTTCTTCAGGCTCCTGCTTGCCCCTGAGGAAGCTTCTTCAACTAGTAGCAGACACCACACTAACAAACTTGGCACTACTCGGCCAACCTCTCCTACGTCTGTCTTCTAGTGCCTGATCCCTACTTACAGGATTGAGGCACCTGACACAGATCGGGTAGAGGAAAGAGGTTGAGACGTCCATATTAAATAATTTTTGAGGTTAAATACATACATGAGGATAGAGAGACACTGAGGTCTCCTTCTTGAAGAGTCTTTCTTTCATGGAGGGAGGAGCAGGCTTATAAACCAGAGGTACCTACTGAGGTCATACAGGGTGCACTATCCTTTGATTAAGATGGGTCAGAAAATGCCACCTTGGGGTAAGAGCAGAACCAATTTATTGCAATGCTCACACTTCAGAAGCAAAAATCAAAACAGCTGTGTCACCATCCTGTAGTTCTTGGTGTGGTGTGGCGCAATGCCTCACTTGACTTCCTCTAGTTTGAGGGTCCAAACTTTCATCTTGACAATAGCTGGAGACAGCTGGGGCAGGTAAACAAAGAGGCCTTGACCCTCTGAACCTTGGGACCACTTCAGAAACCCTGGGACTCCCAACATGCTCACCTAGAAAGAAAGAAGGGAAAAGACAAGAGAAGAAAGATAAGACATGATCTTTACATGTAACCCATGGTACGGCTCTGAAACAGAGGGGGGAAGGATCTTAGACATGATCTGGTCCATTCCCCTCATCAGATACAAGGACTGGGCTTCAGAGAGGGGAAGTCATCTGCCCAAGGCTGAACAATAAGTTCATGGCTGATCTAAAGTAAAACCATCTGCATGTAAGACTTTGTTCCCTAAAGAGATAATAATTAGAACTGATGCAGTGCTTTCCATATGTTATCTCGTGGGATCCTCAGAAATCTCTTGGAGAAAGTGCATCATCCCATTTTACAGATGAGGAAACTGAGGCTGAAAGACGTTTGGCGAGCTGCCCAGGTTCACATAGTCGTGAAGCATCCACGGCAGGTTTTTCTGACTCTCCATTTATTATATCACTGTAGTGAGACTAAACATGGCAACAGACTTACAGTCTTTAGACTTGGTTTTGGCTCCAATACTTTCTAGTGAGGCGAGCTCAGCTACGTCAAGGAGGACTCCTCTCAATCTATAAAATGGGAGTAATAATGACTTAATAGCTCACATGACCACAGCCTCACTGGATGGGCAGAAACAGTTCTTTTCTTATTAAAGTTCTTTGATTAGGTCAGCACTGAGTTCATGTATATTTGCTGTATACATGATGTCTCTGTCTATAGAATGTAAGGTTCTTGGGGTAGGGAATCTTTTTCTTTTTGAAGTAAACTTTTATATTGGCTATATTTCCCACCTATATTCCTTTCCTTCTCAGAGAGCTATCTCTTATAACATATATATGCATGTATATGTAGATATACACGTGTATATATCATACATAATACATACATGTATAATTCTTTTTAGAAGAAAAAGAAAATAAATTTGGCAAAGTCAACCAACACAGCCCAAACCCCCCTGACTTCTGCAAAGGAGTGGGGTGAGGTGTTTTCTTATATTTACTAAGAAAGTTCTCAGACAGCAAAATTATGACAGCTCGAGAACAGATTACATGACTCCTGGGATGTGCTGAGTGTTTAGACGGTGGAACAGGATTTTCCACCCCAGAGACCTAAGAATTATAATGGGAAAATAGGAGAAAAACCTCTGGGCCCCAAAGCACTGGTGTCAGCCTTAAAATGATTCCTGGAAGCTGTATATTGACTTAGAAAACCACAAATGAACTTTATATCTTCACTGTACTGTATTTTTATTAACTGCAGGCAGCCCCTGAATTTGACAGCTTTGCTCCAGGGGATTTTCCAACTCTGCTAACGGTTCCAAGGATAGAGAGCTCTTTCCACAACACTGCTAAGACTACTTACCTTTGTTGTATTTGTTGCGATAGGGGAGGCCAGCTGGAGCACTCCATCCTGCGGCCAATCATTGTAGAAGGCATACACAGCAGAATCCTTGGTGGTGTACCTACAGAAGACAGTCACCACAGACATCCACATAGGATGAAATTTCTACGAAGCATTTATCCCATCAGAGTCCGTTATTTGGACTCAGTTCCTGTCATGCACCTACAACTTGGGAAATCCCTTTGAATTTAGACGTGGATAACATTCTCCTTTTGCTTTCCTTTCTAAACAAGGCCCTTCCTTCTCAATCGATTTACCTGACACTTCATCAGAGGAATATAAGGTAAGAAGGCCAAGGAATTGGGATTTGCCCAAGGTCACTTGGGCCATGGTTCAGATGGGATCTCGACCCAGGGTTTGTTCTGACTCCAGAGCCAGTGCTCTGAAACCTGCCCCACAGCAATGAATAGGGGCACTATTTCATCAAATAGCCCAGTCATCTGAGGTGGAAAGAAGCCTCTAGAAAGAATGGGACAAAATCCATTTGGAAAAAAGCATTTGTAGATTGAGAACAACTAACAGGTATGGAGTGGAAAGGAAGAAAAAGACTTGTGGTCAGAGTGTGGGTTTGAGCGCCAGTTCTGCCACTGTGTGGATGGCCTTTGCTCCTCTGAGCCTCAGTTTCTTCATCTGAAAACGAAGATGATTCTATTTTTTGTGACTCATCATGCAGAAGGACAAGGAATCTAAAGCACGGGGTCAGTGTCAAAGATGGTGGTCATCTTTTCATCTCTACTCCCACCTCATCCTCCACGGCCTTTGACTTGAAGACATTTCTATTCATGGGAAAAGAGCAGCTGAAAGCAGAGGCCTGGACCAAGGGCAGAAAGCTAGGGTATTTTGTCTAGGCTAGTAGCTTCAGATCACAAGTAAAGAGGAACCTCTCTTCCTGAGGTCCCACAGCCATCTATAGATGGGGCTCAGAACAGCTCTGAGCCAAAGACCTCATGATGCTCTCCAATGGCTGAATGTGACTGGAAGTTATGAATATCATGGGACTGGGGGCCCTGGAGATTGTTTAATCCAGGCCTTCTTCTTCGTTTTAATATAGTTTGTATAGAGTTAGTGGCAAAGCTGAGCCTCACGAACGCAGATCTCTTGGCTGGTGCACTCTCTCCCATGTCATCCTGTCTTTGAGTTATTCCCCACCCCCAGCCCACTATCTCTAACATCAGAGCCCCTAGCTAGGGTGGTCACACACTTAGAACTGATTCTATCTCAGCACATATTAGAGCAGGGGCTCGGTTTGAACCTGGAGTTTATGTACTCCCACAGAGTGATTGAAAGGGGTGTACAAACTTGGATAGGGAAAAATGCATGCTTATTACAATATAACTGGTTTCCTGTATAATCTCTGGTATTTTATTTTCTGCATTTAAAACCATTACTCTTAGAAGGGGGTCCATAGACTTCACAGGATGGCCAAAGGTGTCTGTGGCACAAAAAAGCCTAAAAAGCCCCGAGGCAGACTAAGATGCCAGGATTTACAGAATCCTTCAGAAGAATTTGACCGGAAGGAAATAAGGGAGCTTCTGAAGACTGCTCAGCACGGAGGGGAACTCTGGGAAGCTCTGCTGGACAAAGCAACATTTAGATACAAGAGAGATCTTCACCTGGGATGGGCCAACAGACGCAGAGGGAGGCAACTTACCATACGGTGGTGGTGTTCTCCTTTTGTACCCTCCATGGCTTGGAAGCATAGATCCCCTCCCCATTGATGTTCAGCCAGCTCCCCACAGAAAGGAGCCTTTCTTCAAAGATGGGGACGATGATCCCATCTTTGTTTGGCCCAACGTTGAGCAGATAGTTGCCTCCAAAGGACACAACTTCAATTAGTTCCTGGAAAGAAAGAAACAATGAAGTGTCCTCCCCTATTAATATTGGCACTGATACATTACTCAGAAACTTGTAAATGTTAACCGCAAATGGGGCACATTCTCTGTTTCTTGGGTCCTTTAGAGATCGTGGAGGTCAGAAGCATCCAGGCAAAGAGGGCGCCTCAGATCCACAAGGGTCTTTAGAACACAAAGTCCAAGTTGGGAGGCATCTCAAGCAAAACAAGTAAGTCTTTTTTTTAAAACTTCTATAATTTATGTGGCAAGTATGATGGGCAGTGGTAATACAAGTTATGTAAAGAATGACACAAGGGTAGCTAGATGGTGCAGTGGATAGAGTGCTTACACTGAACTCAGGAAGACCTGAGTTCAAATTTGGCCTCAGACACTTACTGGCTGGATGACCCAGGTCAAGTCACTTCACCCTGTTTGCCTCAGTTTCCTCATTTGTAAAATGAGCTGGGAAAGGAAATGGCAAACCACTCCCATATCTTTGCCAAGAAAACTCCAAATGGGGTCATGAAGAGACGGACAGGATTGAAAATCATTGAACAAAAGAATGACACAATCTGTACTCAATAAGGAATTTCCATTACAAAGGGGAAGATAAGAAGTACATAATATACTGATATACACATCACAAATCCAAGATGAATGAATATAAATCTATGTAGAGTAGTGCGGAAGGGAGGGCACAGGGGTCAGGAAAGGCTTCGTGGACAAGATGGTGTCAGAACGGGGAAAAACACTTGTAAAACCCACAACGTTTGAGCAGGAACATGGCGTTTCAGGGTGGGGAAATTTCTTGGAATGGAGAATTTCAGAGCAGGAGGAGTCCTTAGAACTCCCAATTTCAGAGCGAGGTAGAAGACTTTTTCAACACAGAATGTCAGCTCCCTGATACATACCAGATACCTCAGAGATGAGCTAGTCCAGTCTCCTAAATGCACAGATGAGAAAGCACACCCATGGAAGAGAGCCTGTAGCTGAGACCCAAATCCTGGTCTCCTGACTCCCACTGTCTTTCCACTACATCCTCCCTCCTCCACCCTGCTTCAAGAGACCAAAGCCCAAGCCTCTCTTACCACAATGATTTTCAAATCAGTCATGACGTCGGTGCTGTTCATGTCTCGCCGATAGCCCCAGGACACTTTATCAAGGGTGGTGCACATCTCCCACTTGCGTTTTGGAAGAATATCTGGCTTGTACCTGTCATGACAGGTGAGGTAACCCCCATGCTTACAGAGACTGTTTATGCCCCATCGATCATTAACCACAATTTGATCCTAAATAATGAAGAATGGAAAAGTTGAGTCACCATGAATGGAGCCCCATGGTTTCCTGTGGCTATAGAATCTAGCTATAAAAGCAAATCTACTAAGTCTTCTTAGCTGACTTTTGCAATTCAAGAATGTATGCTGCTAAGTAAGGTTAAACAAGACCTCTTCCTTCACTGGTCCTTACACGACAAGGATGCACAGCCCTTCACCATCCCAGATACGTTCTTATTCCTCCATTCTTATCCTTGTCCTTCTCAAGCTGTGGTGCCTAGAACTGAATATAATCCTCCAGATGAGGTATGAAGATGACCACGTAGCAGGACTATCACCTCCCTATTCCTGGAAGCTCAGGCCCTCTTAATGCAGCCCCAAAACCCATTAGCTTTCTTGTTTTTTTCTTTCTGCTCTCAAATCACATCACTTGTGTGAAGCCTACAGTCCACTGAATTTCCCAGGTCCTTTTCATAACAACTGTCTGTTCCTCCCTCCTGTCCCCCAGTCCCCATCTTACACAGGTAAAGATGACATTTTGTACCCAAGTGAAGACTTGATATTGGTCTCTATTCATTTCATCTTGTGAGATTCAGCCCAGGGTTCTTGTCATCTGGTCATATTAGCTGTCCTTCCTAGCTTTGTCTGTCAGGGTCCATCCTATGCAAGGACCACACACACTATCTTGTATTACAGTTGTGTGCCCATGATTTACTTCCCCTACGAGACTGTCTTACCAATACAGTGTGAATACAGTAGGCATTGCATAAAGCACCACTGGCTGAAACAAAATGAAATCTGCATTACTAGGCCTTTGTCCATTCAGGGATTCTGCCCCAGACCTACAGGCCCGTTCTAGATGTGAGCTAAGACTTCATGCTAGGGAACAACTCTTTTCAACAACTGCCAGGACAATGTGAATGTACAGGACCTTGAATTTCTTGCTCTTCCCCCAGTTCCACAGAACATGCCCACGGCAACATGCTGCATCCTGCATTCTTACAAAGCTTCCTTATTTCCCCATCCAGAATTCTCTTCTCTCCTGACAAATCATGGAGGGGAAGGAAGGATAGAGCTGGTTGCAGGCCCTGGCTCACTCAGCCTTTTACGGTCACAACCAGTTCTTCACCAGTCACCTACCTTTACAGGGCTGTCACTGTATAGCCAGGCGAGGAACTCGGTGGAATTCCAGTAAGTGTCAGGGGCTTCCCATTCTCCATCAGACCAGATCAGGTCAGGTTTGTACCTGGAAGACACATGGAAGGGTAACATGCTGGAGGAGACTTTACAATCTAGAGCAGCAGTGGGGTCTAGGTGACCTAGCAGTGGACCAACAATCAAGCCCAGCTCAAGCATTTATGAAGAACCATGTAAACTCAGGAATTACAGTACTGGAGCCTTACTACCTTTATCTATACCAATGGAACTAGACTAGTCTCCTCTCACAGGGCTGAAAGCATGAATGTCAAGTACTTTGTAGAGGGGCAGGATGGAGTAGTGGTCAGAGAGCTACCTTGGAGTCAGGAGGACCTGGGTTCAAGTCCTGCCCCTAGACCATACCGGCTGTGTAGACCTGGTAAGCTGCTTCATTTGAGTGTCCTCAGACACTGTCTAAGAAGAGTTTGTCTTCCTTGGAAAGTAAACTCTTCACCGGGAGATCCCTATATCAAGGGAGTGACATATTTGGGGGGAAAAAAGGAGGGGGAATTTGAAAACACAGAATGCTACTCCCTGAACCCATCCCCAGGGCAATGTTAGCAGGCTTACTCTAGCCCTTCACGCCACAGAAATTACTGATCCCTTGGAGGTATAGGAAGACTTTGACCTCACTCCTTAGTAAGGCTGCATTCAGAGTTCAGCGGAATGACTGTCCCCTAAGAGGATCTTTTATAAGCAGCAAAAACAACTTGCCTGTACCTTCCATTTCTCTAGCCCTTTAGGGTTATAAAGCCCCATGAGATGGGAAGAGTAATATAAATGGGGTGTGGCTAGGTGACACAGTAAGTAGAGCGCTGGCCCTAGAGTCAGGAAGACCTGAGTTCAAATCCGACCTCAGAAACTTAACATGTAAATTAGCTGTGTGACCTTGGGCAAGTCACTTAACCCCAATTGCCCTACCTTCCCCCCTCCAAAAAGCAAAAAAGAAAAAGAAAAAAAAGAGTAACATAAATTTCCCAATCCAGTTTTAGAAAAGATGAAAACTGAAGGTCAGAGAGGTGCTTACTTGTTCACAAGATCAACCATTTCTGGCAGGACCTTGGCCTTGACAAAATTCTGGGTTGTGAAGTTGTTTTCCTTGTCAAGCAAATACAAGGGATGAAACCACTCCAGGAGTGAGTGGTACAGTCCATAACGGATATTCCTAAAAAGATGAAAGAGAAAACAGAATCATCTGAAATGGAATTTTTATAAACAACTACTTTCAAATTAAAAACACCAAGAACTAATATTACATAGTGTGGAACTGACAGATTGGGAATTAGAATCTGAAACACATTTTAATTTTTTTGTCAGTGTCCAGATATTTGCTGTAAGTAGTATCACAGCAGTGATCCAATTCCTTGGCAACAAATATTTATTATAGGATTTATTTCAAGGGTTGCCCTGAATTACAAAGAAGTGGTTTAAAGAACTAGGGTTAAGATGCCCTTACAGAGCAGTGTTCACAGCAGCATCCGCCTCCTGAGCATCTGTGCCCTGTGCTCTGTGGTACAGAGTAAACCTGTACAGCAACCTTACCAAGTCACACAGTTTCCAAACTCTAAAAACATTTATACTCCTAGGTTTTCTTTCCTTCCCAGCTAACTCCCTCACTCTGGTGCTTTCTAGACTTTAGGAAGACAGTTAAAATGGAGTCTCCACCCTGAGGAATCTAAGGTTGCTGGTCCTTGCTCTCCAGTAAGTTTAAATTTTGTTGTTGTTTAGTTGCCATCAAGACTGTCCATGGAATCTTCTTGGCAAAGGTTCTGGAGTGCTTTTCTATTTCCTTCTCCAGAGGCTTAAGCTAGCATCTGGGGCCGTATTTGAATTCAGGTCTTCCTAACTAAAGCCCAGCACTTTATCCACTGAGCTGCCTAAGTTTAAATAGCTCAGGGTAGACTTTCTCCCTCTCACCTTTTTTTTTTTTTTTTTGGGGAGGGGAGGGTTTCCATGAAGTCAAAATTATTTCTATAGTAACAGTAACGTATTTACATTTTTATTATAGTAACTATTGTTAGATAGGTGAAACTCATAAAGAAGACAAAATAAGTCACATTAAAAAGACTCTTTCGGGTATATGTAATAATTTTTAAGAGCATAAAGGGATTCTGAAACCAAAAACTTTGAGAACCACTGTTATGCTAGATGCAGATCTAAGTTGGGGAGTTGCTAACGCTGCTGGGAGCAGTTACTCCAACTCAAAGGAAGCTCTGGTGTCCTCAGCTCTACCACCAACTCTTCTTTAGCTGAGAAGGGAAAGGATAAGAAGTGTAAAGAGTAGGGTGAGTGTATTTTGGCAAAACCTAGGGAGGAGTATATGGATGGGGGGGCAGGTGGCAGGAGATGGTCCAATCAGAATCATAGAATCAAATACTTAAAAGCAACATTTCAACACCATTAGTCCAAGCCAGGAACGGGGAACCTGCAGCCTCGAGGCCACATGTGGCCTTGTAGGTCCTCAAGTGCTACCCTTTGACTGAATCCAAACATTGCAGGACAAATCCCCTTAATAAAAGGGGATAAAACTTGGACACAATAAAACTTGTGACTCCAAGGACTGCACCCAAGGACCTAGAAGGTCATGTGTGGCCTTGAGGCCGCAGGTTCTCCACCTCTGGCCAAGCCATCCAGGACAAGAAACTCCAGTACTATGTAGTACTATGTTAACAAGCAGTCATCTAGCTTCTGTTGGAAGACCTCTGAGGAGGGGTAACCTGCCTTGTGGAAGGAAACTCACTCTACCCAAGACTGTATTAACTATCTTGACTACCAATTCACACTCCGGATGCACACTGAGCTTTGTTGTTGTTTGGTCATTTCAGAAATGTTGACTCATCTGGGTTTTCTTGGCAGAAATACTGGAGTGGTTTCCCATTTCCTTCTCCAGCTCATTTTACAGATGAGGAAACTGAGGCAATCAGGATTAAGTTGACTCACCCAGGGTCATACAGCTAGGAAGTGTCTCAGGCTGGATTTGAACTCAGGAAGACCAATCTTCCTGACTTCTGGTCTGGCACTCTATCTACTGTGTCACCTAGCTGCCCAGGCCACTAAACCCCCAAATCTTTTTCAGAACTACTGTCTAGCCAAGACTGGTGAAGCCCCCAGGTCAATAGATACTTTTCTAGGCTGATACACACTCTGGTCTACTCTAGGCAGCTTCTATTCACCAGCCAAATGCCGCTTGTAGCCTGGTCATCTTTGGCTTAAACCTCAAACAAGCAAGGCCTGGACATAATAATGCTCAAAGACAAAGGGACCATTCGGCAGGTTATTCTTAGTGTTTTGGGAAAGCCAAGGGGATAAGCTGAAGAGATTTGCGAGTGACTGAATACCAGCAAGGGGAATGCAGGGCTAAGAAGCACCAAATGCACTCACTTCTCTCGGAGGTGACGTCCCAATTCACCCACCAGATCGCGGTGTGGGCCGACATCCACAGAATTCCAGTTCCAAGACGTAGGGCTGGGCCACAGGGTATAGCCCTCATGATGCTTGCTGGTCAGGACCACATACCTGGGGAAAGCAAAGGCGTGCTGTTGGTGTTTTCTTCCTGCTCAAATTCTTGTATATGTGTCCATCTGTGCACATGTGGCCTCGGTGAAATGGAAGTTTTTGAAGGCAGGGGGCTGTCTTTGCCTGTATATCCTCAGGGCCCGGCACACAGAAGGTATTTAATAAATGCTTAGTAAATCAAATGTGAACAAAAGAAGAAGTCACTAGCAATTTGTGGCCTGTCAACAATTCCTGACTTACATGTAGTTGGGGAAAAAATAAAATATTCTATATTAGAAATAAAGAAAATTCTGTCTTATAAAATGTCTGCCTCTGTTTCTACTTTAATGAGTGTGGAAGGGGCCCAGGAGCTTCCTTAAAGATTCCCAACAAATGATGGCTTTCAGAGGAGCTTCATGGTTTGCTTGTAGGAGAGACATCTGGATAAAGGGAGGTTATGGGGCTCTTCATATAGAGAATTCCCTTTCCTTTCACATTTCAGCTTTTCTCTCCCCATGCCTCACTGTGTTTTGAACATGAGCCTGTGTTTTTTTTTCCTTTTTTGGAGGGGTAAAGGCAGGGAAATTGGGGTTAAGTGACTTGCCCAAGGTCACACAGATAGTAAAGGAGCCTGTGTTCTTAAAGGTAGAGTCAGCAGATTCCAAGATATGGCTGGCCCTTCAAAACTGTCTAGCCTTCTAACAGAACACAATGATGATTCTGTTAACCCAGAAGCAGCTTAAAAACTTACCGTGAGAAGACTGGTCACTAGATGGTAGCAGGGAGGAATGTAATCTACATGGGTGAAAGGGGATGTTCACACCAAGGACATCCCAGGCCTTTCAGAGTACTCCAAATTATCTTTGAGACCTAAGAACGCCTGCTGGTCAAGGAGAAGCACCAGGAGATTGTTTCAGCCTTTAGATTTCATGCTGGCATCCTAAGGAGTTAGCAATCCTGAACTCACGACTAACTTGCCCAGGGAAGGCAAGAGGGAGACAAAGAGGACGGCAGCCTTTTGTATTTTCTTGGGCTGGGACTGTGTTTCAGTCTGTCACTTTGTTGCTTCTGCTACTCTAGAATTTGTTCAGAGTCACTTTTTGTTTTTTGCTTTTTTATTTTTTGGAGGGCAGTTGTGGTTAAGTGACTTGCCCAAGGTCACACGGCTAGTTTTTTTTTTGTGTTAAGTGTCTGAGGCTGGTTTTGAACTCAGGTACTCCTGACTCCAGGGCCGGTGCCCTACTCACTGCGCCACCTAGCTGCCCCTAGAGTCACTTTTTGCAGGTATTTTGATGCATTTGGGAGAGAGCTCAAGCAGGGCCTTGCTTTCACTCTGCCCACTAAACCAGAAGTTTTTCATTTGGAGTCTGTGGCCTTGTTTTTCAAAAATAATTTTTACCCCTGTATTTCAATAATTGGTCTACTTTTCAATCCTATTTTATGCCTTCAAAAAAGATTATTATGAGAAGAGGTCCATTGTCTTTTACCAGACTGCCAAAGGGTCCTGGAGACCAAAAAGCTTAAAAACCCCTCTTCTAAACCTAAGCGAGAATGCCAATAGTTGACATTTATAAATGGGTCGAAAGCTTGCAAAACACTTTTATGTACATCTTTTCATGTGCATACTAGATGAAATTCCCATTTTGCAGTACAGAACCAAGGCACAAAGAGATAACTTGGTGAGGTGCACAGAGCTAAGTAAATAAAAGTGCACGATTGGAACCGAGGCCTTTCTGAGCTCCCTCCCTCTCCAGGCCAGATCAGCATTTTATCCACCAGCTCATAGTGTCTCTCAGGAGAGGAGATGAAAAGAGTAAAAAGATGCCTGGAATAGGTGCCTGGGTACAAATACTAGGCTTGGAACTTCTACTGTCCCCAGTTTTTTCATTTGTAAAGCGATGAGGTTGGGACAGATGACCCTCATAGTTACTTCCTTCATGTGTGATTTGTAGGTTGGATAAAGGACCAAAAGAAGTTAAGACACATCCCCTCCGAAACACGACAAAATTGCATTAAGCTAGCTTCTAGGTCACAAACACAGCCAGTTTTCCTGTGTGGTCACCAAAACCACTTTAAGTGATCTGAGAACTAGGAACTTAGAGGAGTTCTACCAGGATGAGAGCATGTGACTGATGCTGTCACCCTGAGAATGGCTAATTCTGTCTTTGAAAGATCAGGAGGTTTTTTTCCTTCATGTTTTGGAGGCAGGACACAATTCTTTCCAAGAGGCGCAGGGAGAGTTCAGAGAGGCACTGAACAGGGAAGGAGGAGAAATGGTCTCTAATCTCACCCCTGCAGCAAGAAAATGGAGGGAGGCAGAGCAGAGAACCGTGGGACAGCCAGAGAGTGTAACCGAGGTTCAAATCCAGCCTTCTGTGCCTGCTCACAATCCTCTCTGCCTCCTGGCTTCCAGATCCCCTTTAACTCCAGCACCTCCCATCCATGGATCATTTTCCTATCTGGCCTGCACACAGCTTAGTATACACTGCTGTTTATGTACTGTCTTCCTCGATATATTGTCAGCACAGTGCCTGACACACAGGTAGGTGTTTGATACAGGTTTACTGAGGGAACGTTGTAAGTATCCTCAGGCAAAACTCTAATAAGTATTTACTGGTTGGAAAGGACATGAATGGCCATCTAGGCCCACCTGCATAGGAAGGGTTCTTAATCGGACGTCCCTGGATTTAAAAAAAATGGTAACTTCATTCAAACACAGTTTCCTTCATAACCCTATGGACTTTACAGTCTGATTTAAATACATTGTGGAAAGGGATCTACAGGCTCTACCAGATCGCCAAAGGGCTCATGACATAAACAAGTTTAAGAATCCTGCTTAGTCATCTCTTCTGCATCCTGACTATAACTAGCTTCAGATTTCCAAGGACAGGGAGCCTACCATCCCTTGGGATGGCCCATTCCCTGTCTGCACAGCTTATGAATCAAGAGGAAGTTATTTTCCTGATATTAAGGCATAAATTGGCTTCTTTTCAACTTCTACCATTCTACCACTGGCCCTTGGGTCAAACCAAAGAAATCAGATCTAAATCCTACTCTACCAGAGCCATCAAATGACCAGTCTGCCCCAATGCCCTCCCTTCTCTTCTCTAGGCTAAACATGCCCAATTCAGCTCTTCCCATTGACGCACAGATGGCACGGGCTCCAAGCCCTCTACTGGCCTGGGTGTCCTCCAGGACACCCTCCAATATCTTCATGTCCAATGTGAGCTTCACAATAACTTTGAGGCAGAGTCTAATATTTTACAGCATATAGAACTAGAATTCAGAGACTGAGGAACTTGCTGGCTCTGTGACCTTGGACAAGTCACTTTTTCTGTTGGTTAATAAACATTTATTAAGCACCTACTGTGTGTAGGCACTGTGCTGAGCATTGGAGATACACAAAGAGACAAAAGACAGTCCCTGCCCTCAAGGAGCTTACAGTCTTATGGGGGAGACCACCTGGAAATAACCTATGTACAACTCTAGACAGGATAAGTTGGAGATAATCACAGAGGGAAGGTGCTATCATATCATTAAGGGGGAATCACCAAGGGCTACTTAGGCTGCTCAGGGGTCACACAATGGCCTTGGACTTGCTAAGCCCCCAATGGCTCTCCCTTACAGCTCTCATGACCCTATAACTCAAAGATGGCGACAGCACCAACTTCTTTGCCCTTAAAGGAGCACAGAAAGAACTGGAACAAGAAGGGGAAGTGGAGCAGGGTGGAGAAGAGGAGGTGTCCTGAGTGACCAAAAGAGAGGACTCTGCTGGGAACGGGGGAGGGAAAAGGATCAAGGAGAGAAGCGAAAGCAATAGTCTAGCGATGTCAGTGTACAAAGCCCTTTAGGTTCATGACCTAACTTGATCCTTAAAATGACCCTGAGATAGATATACACTTGTGGTGTCACTTCTGGAGTTTGGGAGATGCTGCCCCTTCTAACTCATAGTAAGCCCTTTTGTTTCCTTTGCTAAAATAAGGGGGTGGGCCTGGCTCTAAGATTACCCAGGAATTGATCACTTCCAGCTCTAGATCTATGATGAGAAATCTGAGTCCAAGAGGTGGACTGCTCACGTAGGGAGTCAGGAGCCAACATCCTCCAGCCCTCCTAATTCTGGGTAAAGTGCTTTTTTATAATTTTAAAGTGATCCTGGGCTATCTCCTAACTATATCTCTGGTGAATAATCAGAAGCAGCCAGGTGCAGAGAAAGGAGAACCAATGAACACCGAGGACCAGTTTTGGAGTCTCAGCTGTTTCCGGGGGCCTGTGGTTACTTTCCTTTCTCTAAGCTTCAGCTGCTTCATTCGTCAAAAGGAGACAATGATATTTCTCTACTAGTACATGGGTGCTGTGGGGGAAAACTCCGTCTTATAAATGTGAGCTCTTCTTTTTAATGCCTCATCTTGCAGGACAGTTAGATTGTTGTTTAGTTGTGTTCAGCCAAGTCCAACTCTTTGTGGCCTCATTTGGAGTTTTCTTGGCAAAGCTACTGGAATGATTTGCCAATTTCTTCTCCAGCTCATCTGACAGATGAGGAAAATGAAGCAAACAGGGTCAAGTGACTCGCCCAGGGTCACATAGGTAGTAAATGTCTGAGACCAGATTTGAACACATGAACATGAGTCTTACTGACTTAGACAGATACGTTATCACTGTGCCACCTAGTGCCCACCCAAACATGACTGTAGGATGAGCCAGTTTTCATCTCTGCCTCTAATTATCAGCCTGTCTTGACATTTTATCATGTGACCTGCTGCCTGAGGCCCCACCTGTACTCCCTTACCAGAACCAGCCAGCCTCAAACCAGAAACACCAGGGACCCTACTCCACCTACACCATTTCAGGATGCCAAAGATGAAGGTACTCAGTAGGAGTTGCCTGAATTACATATTAGCTCCTCTATATCTGCATCCCTAGGGCAGAGCCCAGAGCCCAACAGCACCTAAGAGGAGTCAAATAAAAGCTTGCTGATTCAAGCAATAAAGCATTTATTAAGAGTTTACTATATGGCACGATAAAGCTTTAAGAGCTGGGGATACAAAAAAAGAAAACAAAAACAATTCCTAGCCTAAGGGGCATACAATTTAATGGGGAAGACAATATGAGAACAGCTATATACAAAAATACTTATGTACAGAGCTTTAAGGGGTCGCAGAGGCCATTTAATCCAACCTCCTCTTTTTTTCAGGTGAGGAAAGTAAGTCCCAGAAGGGAAGTTAAGTTGCCTAAGTGTGACACAGGTAAACCTAACCCACACCTTTTACAGAAGGCACCTACTTATGCCTCTACACTAGACTACATCTACTCAGATTCAATGAAGCAATCCCTACTCCCAAAGAATTTGCATTCTAACTCATTTGCTGTTTAGTCCTGTCCAACTCTCTACGACCCTATTTGGGGTTTTCTTGGCAGAGAAACTGTTTCCTTCTCCAGCACATTTGACAGATGGGGAAACTGAGGCAACAGGGTGCAGTAACTTGGAGTCCCACAGCTAGGACAAGTGTGAGGCTGGATTTGAACTCAGGAAGGGGAGTCTTCCTGACTTCAGGCCTGGAGTTCTATCCACCTGGCCACCTAGCTGCTCCTTCTAACTCAGAGTAAGCCCTTAATGAATTCTTTTCGTTACCAGGGCAACAGTAGCTTGTGGCTACCAGGGCAAGGCTTTGCTCTGGTACAAAGCAGAGATAAGAGTCCTGGCCTCGAAGTTCAAATCTACTTGGTTACTAGCCCTCGGTGTCTGGACAGTTAATATCTTATACACATTTACTAAGTACCTCGGACGATGTGTCAAATTGCTGGGGATACCAAAAACCTCCGAACCAAACGAAAACAAAAAAACCCCAAAACCCCAAGCGGGCAGGTTACTTAGGCTTCCTCTGCCTCCGTATCCGTATCGGGTAGGAGGGGCGGGATAACTCGGGCTATTTGTAAAGCTGAGGTGCGGTCAGAGTGGAAGCCCAGGCGGAGTTTCCTCGCCGGCTGGCCCTCGCCCGCTCTCACCTGACCCCCACCTGCTCTCACCTGGCCCCACCCGCTCTCACCTGGCCCCGGACGCCTCGAACAGGTTCGCCCACTGCTTGGGGTCGTAGAAAGTGGCCCGGAACTGGGGGCCGAAGTCGGCGTAGGAAAAGCCTGGGGGGTAGTTCTGGAGCATGAAGATTTTGTACCTGAGGTCCTGTCCGCCCTGCCAGTTCCACCAGAACCACTCACTACCCCAGGCGGGCACCGAGTACACGCCCCAGTGCACGAACACGCCGAACTTGGCCTCGTCGAACCAGGCAGGCAGCGGCCGCGCGTCCAGGCTCTTCCAGTCCGGCGTGTAGCGAGGCGAGCCCGAGGACGAGGCCGCCAGCAGGAGCAGGGTCAGCTGGGCCGCCCAGATCACCGCGGCGTCCATCCCGGAGATCAGGGTCCGAGTGTTGCCGGACATCCTACGCCCGGCGTGCTAGGCCCCATCCTGGTTCGCGGGCTCCTCCTCTCTGCCGTGCTGATACGCTGTGGCGAAACAAGGGGGCGGGGATGATTCTGCCTCCTAAACGACGCTCTGGGCCTTCCAGTGCCAGCACGCACTATGGCGCCCTCTGGCGTTCGAGGAGGGGAAGAAGCCTCAGGGGATAAGATTGATAGCTAGGCTGCGCGGTATAGGAGAGCTCCGGCATTAAGAGGGAAGCCTGGGCTCGAATTTCAGAGACCCCAGGCCAAGTTTCTTCACCTCTCTGGGCCCGCTTTCTCATATGTAAAATGGAGGCTGGCCGGTCCCCTCTTCCTAGTGTGCACCCTGGCTTGGTCTCACCTGGCGCCCGACGCCTCCACGAGGTTTGCCCACTCGGAGAACCCGAGCTGGGGCCGAGGTTGGCGTAGGCCGGCTTCCTCCCGAGGATGGCGTGCAGCCTGCGAGCGGCGGCACTCACTGAGTATCTGCCCCGGTGCACACACGCGCCCAGCTCGGTCTCCTCGACCCACCGCCGGGCGTCCAGGCTCTCCCGATGACGACGCGGACAAGAGCAAAGGCAGCCGGAGCTGAGCCATGGAGGCTACCGTAGGGTTGCTGTGGTAGCAACCCAACAACTACTAGCCGCGTTCCCGGGCAGCCCCTATGGCGCAAGTGCTAAACCAGCTCGTGGGCTCCGCCTCTCCTGTCCACTGATTGGCCAGCGAGATGCAGCCTCTTCATCGACTCCAGTCTTAATCCACAAGAGCAGACCTAAACCGGCTGGGTGTGGGGCCTCGCCGTATGATTTCACCTCTGATTGGCAGAAAGAAGAAAGGGGGTGGGACTGATCCCTACCCCTCAGTTTACTTAGAACCGCGTGGGTTGGGAGAATGGAGCAAGTGTCGGGGGATAAGAATGGAGATGAGTACAATTTAATACTGTTGAAAGTGGATTTTTAAGGACCAAGAGTATTGAGTTGACTGTTAGGGGTTGACGTAACGATTTCCATTTTGGTGCTAATTCAACATTTGTTATGTGCGTATGGGCTCAGCAAGTACTGCAGGATCACCCAGCTTCTTAAAGCTTATTCTTCTTTCCTCTCTTAAATGCTACACTTAATTATTGCTAGGGATTTTAAGGGCCCTAGGACTCCCGCTCCTCTTTATCTTGTCTCTAACCGATTGTGGTCCCCTTTAATCTAGTGCGAACATTTGCTAACAAGGAACATTCCTTCCATATCTTCTTTAACTAGAAATATACAACCCACTTTAACAAGTCTCTCACTCTCCCTCCCCTCCCCACTGTGTCTCTGTCTCTCTATCTCGGTCTGTGTGTTTCTCTCCTCTGTGTGTCTTTCTGTCTCTCTCTGCTTTTCACCAGTTGCTTTTTAACAAGCAGGCCAACATGTAATGGATGGTATATTTTGTTTACACACATAATGACATATATACATATATTACATATGTAGCATATATTTACGTCTGTATATCTTTATTAATATCTCCAAATTATAAGTCGATGGTGAGTACCACTTCCATTCTCTTGTGTAGTTTTCTACCTTCAGAGGGAACAAAAGATGAGCAGATTAGGGTATTTTTTTTTTCCAAAAAAGCTAGCAGTAATCAAACTTGTAACTCACGTGTGGTGGAAGGAGACTGAACGGTGGCGATTTTTCTTACCAAATCACTACACAGGTCAACAAAAGTGGGATGGGGATGGGAGAGAAGAAAGGGGACCGGTGGAAGGAGAGGTATCAGCAGAAGAGGAGCTCAACTTCAGAAACATGTTGAAGCTCTTGACCAACATCAAGTTAATTTGGTAGAGAACACCTCAAGGATTTCTTGTGACAATGACTGGGCTGTCACTGTGTTCAAAATTTCTACAATTTAACAATCAATTGAATTATTCAACTTAACAATCACAGTTTCTTCAACTTAATAATCAATTCAAGTTCTTGGAATTTAGGTAGCTGTGAAGCTCTGATGACTACAGCAGATTAAGTTCTTCTAAACCAGAAAACCACAAGATGGGGGAGGGGGGAAGTGTCAGGTGTCGTCAAAGCAGAATGATGTTGACTTGAGTTGTCCTGTAGATAAGAAACTAAGTAGCCTGTCTGATACTGCAAGGAAAATACTGCGTTAAAAAGGCATAGGCCTGTGGAGAAGAAGGACAGCTTCTCCTTCCCTACATGATATGCTCCAAGGAGGTGATTCAACATGGAGAATAGAATATGTCAGCCCTCAATAGCTCCTCTGTTCACTATGGCTTTACAGTAGCAGCAATTCCCCCCCCCCCAACAAAATAGATAAATTTCATCAAAAAAAATTAACAGGGGCAAAGATTTTCTCTGTCCAAATAAATCCTGTTCTAAGGTTACTCATCTGTGCTGTTAATGCATGATCATACATTTAATCTTAAATCTGTACCTGAAAGATTTCAATTTAAATCTAGACCCTAAAAATAAAAACAAAAAGATGAATAACTTGACAAGTTGAGATTTATGGTGAAATGGAGACTCCCAGCTGACCATATGCTTTCCATCCAGTGTTGCCCTTGTACCCAATTTGATCTTCAGCCACCTCTGAGGAGAGAAGTGGTACCTTGCACTCAGTGATAAACATTACCCTATATATACATCCAAGAGATTCTGAACCCCCTGGATGTTATCATTCTAAGCCCCATTCCCCATCCCCTCACTATCTGATTCCTTATTCCTATCTGCTTAGACCCTTCTACCCCAAAGTTCTAACCAAACCACCCATCCCTTCCACTGTGTCCCCTGGAATGCTTTTTCATTGGCAACAAATTTCCATTCATCCTAAATCTTTTCCTTTTCCACCCCTTCCATCTTCTGTTACTGAAATCTGGCCCCCCTGTGATGACAGTTTCCTGGACCTCCTTTTTAGTACTGACTATACCTCCACACTCATTTCTCTAGGCTTGATGGATAAGGCAGGTGAGTTGGAATACTCCTTGCTCTCCATTGCCATTTCCAGGTTCTTTTGCTGTCTCCCACACTTAGTAACATCTCCTCCTTTGAGGTTCACAAATCCGTATCTACCATCCAAGCAAAATCCTGCTAGTTGTTGTCTATGGATTTATAGAATGCTCCCATTCCTCAGCTAGTTTAGTATCGGGTTCGCAATATCTCTCTTGTCTGACTCTCCCTCAAACACCCCAACTATTCAGTTCCTTAGCCTACTTGCTTCCCAAGAGCTGCTCCTCCATCCCACCAGCCACATCCAAACACAGTTATACCCAAAAATACACCGCCTCCATGTTCCAAAAATTCCCCAAACCCCTTTATCTGATCATAATCTCTCCCTTCCCTCACCAAACTCAATAATTTGTCCACACTGTGAGCTCCAATCCCTTGAGCCCTTATTTCCCTTAGCCACCATCTCTGCACGAGCCACTCTCCTCTTTTCCTTACCTTGGCCCCTTGGTGAACTAATTCAACTCTACTCTGTCTTCTCCTCTTGAATCACGGCCCTCTAATCACCTCAATAAGGCCGCCTTATCACAAATAAGATATAGACAGAATAAGTTGGAAATAATCAATAGAAGGAAGATACTAGCATTGGATAAGAATGGGAAAGTTTGGGAAGGGAAAGGTTTTGTGAAGAAGGTGGCATTTAAGTTAAGTCTTGAAGGAGGCCAGGGAAGGCAAGGGGAAGAGGTAGAGTGGGGTGGGGGCAAAGAATATTCCAGGTAGGGGAGACAACCCATGGAAAATCATGGAGTCAGGAGATGGAGTTTTCTATGTAAGGAACACCAAAAAGGTTTGTGTTGCTGGGTCATAGAGTACTTGGAGGAGTATCAAGTCTGATAAGACTAGAAAGGTAGGAAGGAGATAGCTGGTGGGTGATTTTATTTTATTTTTGCTTTAAAAAAATCCAATACTTTATTTTTTAAAATTACACATAAAGACAATTTTTTTTTGGAGGGCAATTGAGGTTAAGTGACTTGCCCAAGGTCACAGGGCTAGTAAGTGTTAAGTGTCTGAGGTCACATTTGAACTCAGGTCCTCCTCACTCCAGGGTCGGTGGTCTATTCACTGCGCCACCTAGCCGCCCCAGTAAAGACAATTTTTAACATTCATTTTAAATAAAATTTTGAATTCCAGATTTTCTCCTTCCCTCCCTTCCTTCCCCCCATCCCCCTGCTCTAAGATGGTAAGCAGTTTGATATGTTTTATATATATATATATATATGCAATCATGTAAAACTTATTTGGTGGATGATTTTAAAAGAGATTTTTATATTTGACCCTGGAGGTAACAGGGAGGTACTGAGTGAGAAGGGTGGATGACGTGACATGGTCAAATTTGTGATTTAGGAAAATCACTATGGTGTTCAGTAGAGGGTAGTCTGTAATGGGAGAGGCTTGATGCTGGCTGTTATAGTAGTCCAGCATAAACTCTCTGGTGCCTCAGGTTGGGGCCTGCATTTGGCCTTTGGAAGAGAATATTTCCCACCTGATTATTCCTGAGTCTGGCTATAAGGTGAATGTGATACTGTATGTGGATGCTTTATTCAATCAGGTCCCTGCTTTTCATCTTTATGGTAGAGTTTGGTAATCAATGAAAAGTTAGGCATAATGCAAGTATATGAAATTTCACTGTTATCAATCAAAGATAATTCTCCTGCTACTTTTTTTTTTTTTTTTTGCTTTTTGGAGGGCAGTTGGGGCTAAGTGACTTGCCCAAGGTCACACGGCTAGTTTTTTGTGTTAAGTGTCTGAGGCTGGATTTGAACTTAGGTCCTCCTGACTCCAGGGCTGGTGCTCGATTTACTGTGCCACCTAGCTGCCCCAATCAAAGATAATTCTTTCTGAATGTTGTGGGAACGATATATAATTCATCAGCTTGTGAGGTTAGCGATTAACCTTTGCATTTTGTTTAAGCTGAGATTCTAGTACAGAATTGTAATGGGATGAGAGATTTGGGAAGATAAATAAAGGTTTGGTTAGAAATATGGAAGCCAGATAAAGAAGGTTTGAGGACAAATCAGGGTTATCCCAGCCCCTTCTGTCTCTAGATAGTTGCTCTAGACACATTTGTGTGTCAGTTTCAGACGGTTTAATCATGTGGGGAGAGTGAGAGGGCATTTTAAGAATCCAGATATTAATTAATAGCTCAATCAAATTTGAGAAGGAAAGGAAATAAGGATACAAATGCAATGTTGAATCATTATCCCATGGACTGAGGTGGGGATTTTAAAGTTACTGTAATAAAGGTGTATCTGTGTATATGTGTGGAATGGGGTCCTTGTGTATTTCAAAGTGATGTAAGACAACTGGGTATAACTGACTGAGTTAATCACTGAAACGAAATCAGAGGCATCTTCAGTCTGGAGGAAAGAATGTCAGAGTTTCTTAGAGGGAGGTAACTTTGTGGAATACTTGCATTGAAGGAAATGTTAAAGGTTACTGTTTTGATAAGAATTCATTCTATGACCTAAACATAGGTCAAGGTCAGTTCTTGAACTTATGTGTATCTCGTGGAATATGGTTAAAGGAGGATAGAGAAGCTTGGGAAACAGATGCAAATCTACTGGAGCAATAACTTATGATTTCAAGGGGAAATCTGATTTTTATGAACAAGAATGAGTGTAGAAATGAGTGCAGGTTATTTGAGGCTCAATTTAAAGATGTTCCTTACCCGGTGTGAGGTTATAGTTATATCTAAAGCTGATTAATGGAGTTTGTTATTTAAGATTTGATGGGACATTTTCTGAGCCTTAACTGCAGATGTGGATATCAAGAAAGGCTATCTGAGGAGTGGCTAGATGGTGCAGTGAATAGAGCACTGGCCCTGGAGTCAGGAGGACCTGGGTTCAAATCTGGCCTCAGACACTTAACACTTAAAGTTACTTAACCCTAATTGCCCAGCCTTCCCCTCCCCTCAAAACCAAACCAAACCAAACAAAAAGAAAGGCTTTCTGAGCTACTGATTCTCGAGGCCAGTGACCCAGCAAGGATGCATATATGAGCTACACAGGATTATCTCTTGGGGAAGTTGGGAAAACGACTCTTCAGCTTGGGCTGAGGTGGGATTTTCCCAACTTGATCTATCAAATGACATCTGGCAGTCTTTGGGCTTGGCTCCATAATGCAGTTTGCAGTCTGACCTCCCTCCTGCCTGGAAGTGATGTGGAGTTGGGGAGATGTTATTCCCTTCCTTTAGTTATGACCCTACTCTTTTAATAGCAAATTTCTGTAATCAGAGGTTTTATAAGCAAAGCATCAAGTTTTTAAATAACTGACTTTGGAACATTTTAGGTGACAATATTTGAACCCCAATAAGGGTCAAAATTGGAGTTAATCAATCAGGCTGCTTTTGAAATGGCAAGTTTTAAGAGTGACCACAGAGTCTGAATAAAAGTTTTAAGGAGCTTTAATAGTAATTGACTTATCAGCTGGGCTGTCTCATAAGCCAAATAGGGAGAGACTGAGAACAGCAAAGTAACACAGAGGTACAGGATCTTTTATACCATTTTCCTTAATTGGGTTTCGAACAACATAATTTGTAACTAAAACTAACTGGTATCCAGGTGCAAGCGATTTGTTTTCTATAATTGATTTGTTACCACAACTGGATGACATCCAGGTACAGGGATCTAGTCTTTATAATCAAGGGAGTGTAAATACCTTACTGATTGATGATGGAAACCAGGAGAGCCCGATGACCTCAGCATTGATTAATGAAGAGTTAGATACAGGAGCCAAGAGAGTGAATAAGAGGTTGGTCATGGGAATGCAGGCTTAGGACAGATTGTCTGCGTGCATTCTTCTACCCAGTACTGGCTGCTCCTACTGATCTCTATCTTGGGTTCACTCCAAGTTTCCTGAGCCTGCTGATCGCTGGTTCAGTTTGGGTACACTGAGCTCACTGATTTCTAATTTCACAAACTATCTAATTCCTGGCTGTTTCATTTTGCTTGGCTAAAGGATAGAAATGCATATCCTCCTTTAACCAAACTTTCAGGTTGACATAGGTGACTATAAGATTAAGAATGTCATACTTGTCTCAGTGTTGTTATAATTAGATAGTGTTAAAAGAAGAATGGTTTGTGGTCTGTTTTGTAAATGCTTGAGAGAAGTATAACATGACCAGAAATTGGAATTGTTTTATGACTTGATGTGTACTGTGTTAAAATTGATTACCTAATGTATTGCTGTATGTATTGGAGCCTGTTATTAATTCCTTAAATGATCCCCTGGTCGAAGAATTAATAATGGAATAATTTAAAGCATAAGAAACTAGGCTCTAATGTGAGTTTCTTGAACATGACAATTGGCCAAGGTTCCAGTTCTGATTTTGTAAGAATGATAAGGGTATAAGGCTTAGGGATGGTAATTTAAAATTGTTCACTTTTGTAGGGGGAAGGACATAAGAAAGCAGATTCCTACGGGAGGGTGAAAAGGTGCTAAGATGTGTTGTTGAAGATGGCCACAGACAACAAGAACCAGAGAAGGGCCAGAAGTCATTCCATCTCTGGGGGGTCTCACGGGGAGCCTAACTACAGGCTGCTGGGAACCACGAGTGCATGGTGTGAGGATAGTAGCAGGAGTAATTTAATCCCTAGGACCAGTTGGGGTGCCTGGCTTGGGTCGCCAAAAACTATGGCTCCTGGGGGAAGTGGGGTGGAACTTCACCTCACCTTCACCCATCAAGTGGCAATGTCTGACAGATGGTGTCCCTCCCAGGCAGTAGTATGAGAAGAGACTTCTGGACCTTGAAGGAACTTGATTGTTTTTTTCTTTTGGGTCTGTACTCATAAAGGTGACTGCCCCCTTTAAATTGTCAGTGTGTCCATCTTCCTTAAAGGGCTTCAGGGCTCCCATTTACATAGTAAACAGGTTCATAAAGTTGTGTGGCAAGCTGAACCTGTCAAACTGTTGCATAGAGATAAGAGATGATGTTGAAACAGTTTGAAAAAGAGGTAGCTTAAAAGGTGTGGAAACTAAGTTTCTGTTAAAGAGAAAATGGGGGAAATTGTGAGAAATGCTGGCAGTTTGGTTTCCACAGATTTTATAGGAACAGTGGGAGTTTACATGCAGGAAGGCATAAATCTGTAAAGAGGGGCCTGAGCTAGGTTGGCTTGGACCAGTTAGGGGATGGTCACTGACTTTTCATTAACATGCATGCTTAATGGGCAGGTTGGAGAAGTTGTAACCCAGAAGAGCTGGAGCCAGTCCCAGCTCTGAAAGGAGGAATGGCAGGAAAGTCAAATGATACAGCATAGAAAGGGTTTGCCTTTGATCCTTTGTAGTCTTTTTCCAGAGGTTACCCATTTACTCATTACAGAATAAACGTAAAATAAAAATCATGAAACTTCTTGGATCCTCAGCAAGTGTGGTTTATTCCTTAGACAAAGCACACAGGTTTTCATTTATAACAAATACAAAGACAAAATTTAAAAAAAAGCATAGTCCTTGTCTCTTCTGGAGACCTTGTTTGTCAATGTGCTTCCTAAAATGTCATGGCCAGAATTGAACAGAAATGCCATTCAGTGGGCTCCCTAATACTGGACAGTCTGCTTCTCTTAACAAAACTCAAGATATAATTGGTCTTTTTGGCCATCATATATATTGCACTATTGATGTATGTTGAGCTTGTAGGACCCTACAATCCTTGGTTCTTTTTTCTTTTGATCTGATTACTCTGTATTTCTGAAATTGATTTTTTTGAACCCAAGTGTAAAAATTTACATTTATCACTCTTACATAAAATAAATTTATCTTCTTAGATTTGGCCCTGTGTCCTAGACTAGTGAGACCTTTTTGGTTTCTGACTCTGCTATTCAAATTGTTAGTTACTTCTACAAGCTTTATGTTCTCTGCAAATTTGGCAAACTTAACATTTCTGTAGCCTTTGATTGAAAAATGATATAGCACAGATTCTTGGCTCAGTCCATTAGAGGCACTTGATATTAATATTTGTAGAAGCAGAAAAATTGCACTCTACTCTCCAATTTATAAATATTGGGAAAGTATTTAAAAATCATCCTAATTTGAAGCATCTGAATTAATTTGAAAGAGAAACTTTTCTTAGTCTTTCCTTAACTATCAGTCTTCAAACAAGATCCTGTCTGCTTCCCTCCTTCCCAATTAGCTAGAGGAAGAATTCTTCCCTTGAAGTCATTAGGATGGTGACCAGAGTGTACAAGGAAGGCCCTTGATTTATCCATTAGAAATTCATTGCATTGGTGGGGAAGCTGAGGCCTCGAGGCCACATGTGGCCCTCTTGATCCTCAAGTGTGGTCCTTTCACTAAATCCAAACTTCACAGAACAAATCCTCTTAAAAGGATTTGTTTTGTAAAACTTGGACTCAGTCAAAAGCTTTATCTAAGGCCCTAGAAGGCCATGTGTGATCTCCAGGCAGCAGGGTTCCTCATCGCTGGATTGGGGCATGGATTCTTAACCTGGGGGCTGTGAACTTAAAAAAAAAAATTGATAACTATCTTTCAATATAGTTGGTTTATTTTACAATACTATGTATTTTCTGCATTTTTACTATTCTTAGAAGTTGTCCATCGGCTTCACAAGATTGCTAATGGGGTCCATGACAAGAGAAAGGTTGAGAGTACCTGTGAAGAGGTGTGGGAAAAATGGGGATCTTAGGGGGGTGTGAGGGATGTCCTATAATCCCTCATGGGTTCTTTGTCTGGAAAAGAATTTCAAATAGGACCCAAGCTGTCTTTTGGCAAAGTTTAAAGTTTATTGATATGCTGGCTTAGTAGCAGACAGGAGAAATAGGGGAGACCTGCAAAGTGCAGGGGCTAAGGTAGAGTTATAAAGTTTTACACTCTGCAGCAGGTAGGAAGAGGTTAAGGGACCTGCAAAGAGTTTGGGCTCGAGGGACAGGATTTATAAAACTGTCAGTCAAAGGCTAATTATGCTAACTAGGTGGGCAAAGGTGGAATTAGGGAGGAGTTGGGGAGTGGTTTAGGAGTGGTCAGTGCTTAAAGGAACATGTTCCTTTTATATCAACTGCGCATGCGGATTTCCCATGAATCACTGGTAAATTCCTGAGGTGTGGTATAGAGGGAGGTATGGTTTTTGGCTTGACGGGTCACTAGGCCACTAATGGTCAAGGACGAATGACATATGTTCAATATGGCTGTTGGGAGGATAGGCCAAGTCTGGGAACTAGACTGATTAGGAATTCAGGAGGTACCATATTGAGACAGAGTTATCTTCTGATAATGTTCAAGGCTTTTGGGTGCAGCTGGCTACTTAGAACAAAGGGGCTATGCATTTCTCTAAAGGTTTGTTTATAGAACACTATTGAAATTTTCCCAGGTGCTTGTCTCTAGGCAGACTTTCTAGCTAAGGGAAGACTTTCAGGCTGGGGAAAGGGGAGAAGCAGAGTTTATGCCTTTATGGCAGGGGGAAAGTGTGACTTTTACAACTTAATTACACAGGCTTGTTACAAACTGATGTTACATACATAGGTACCCACCCAAGCATGAGGGAGATTTTACAAATTGGGTTACAGACAAAAGCATCTCAAACCGCATCACCTGGATTAGCATTTTGGCCAGAGGGAGAAATTCTCCAGATTGCTTCAATTTACCTTTGAAATACACAAGGGGAAGTCCTAGGTCAGAAAGGGATTCAGTGAAAGTCTCCCAGGTTGAGGAAAAAATTATTGTGCTATTAAATGAAAAAGAATATTCACCCTAAATTGTGTAAATGTTTTGCCAAGCTTTTCTTATTCAAAGTTCTTTGTTACTTCAAAATGTATAATGGTAGAGACCTGTCTGGGGGCAGGAGAAGACTGCCAGTTTGAACAGTTTTCTCTACATCAGAATGATGCTTGGATTTAGATTAATGTTAAGTGAGTGAACACTTGTTTCTGATAGACTTGCTTAAAATGCAGAGTACAGTATTATTTCTTTTCTTTTTTGGAGGGGGGAAGGCAGGGTAACTGGAGTTAAAGGACTTGCCCAAGATCACACAGCTAGTAAGTGTTAAGTATCTGAAGTTGGATTTGAACTCAGGTCCTCCTGACTCCAGGGCCAGTGCTCTGCCCTAGCTGCCATGTTATTTTTTTTCCTTTGACACATGGATTCAATAAGGACTACTCTGAGACCAGTCATGCAAACACTTCTGCATGTACCCAATTACATTGCTAAGTCTACTTCTCTCCATTTTTCTATAAGCATAACATTTAATAAATATTTTTATATTCCTCAAACTTTGTCAAATGTTGTGCTGAAGGTTTATTTCTCTTCATTTATAATTTGTGTTCAATGCCAATCCATTCCATAACATGAGATTAGTCACTCTGACTCAAAGCATGAAGACACAGGCAAAAGATGTAGGAATCCCAATACAAAATAGAGCATTTGGACTGGACATTTATGCACATAGTAGGTTGTGGCACGTCTTTGCATCAGAAGGTTTCTGGGTTGGCTACTAAGGATCACAAACCTTTGCTTTTTTATAAAGTTAGGATATTGCAGCCACATCAGATATCACAAATCTAAGCCAGAGTGTAGGACCCTGTACAACTAGTTGGCATCGAGAGTGCTGGACTGGGAGTCAGGAAGCCTTGGGTTCACATCCTGCCTCAGACACTTCATATCTGTGTGAACCTGGCCAAGTCACTTAACTCAAGTTAAGCCCGACTCCTTTTCCTCATCTATAAATTGTAAATAATAATAGCACCTAGCTTTCTTGGCACAAAGCCATCATCATTTTAATTGCCCAGTGTCAGGACTTTGGGTGCGATTTCCCTGGCCCTGCACCGGGAGGTAGGACACCACCCACCTACCAGCAGTGGGTGGTAGAGAATGTCTTTGAAAATTTCTATAAAAATCCCAATCCATTCCCTAGTCAGCAATGCTATACCTGCTAATTCCTCAACAGCACGGTTGTTTTCTAACTTCTGCCCATGCAAGGAGATTAACCTTTCCTTTCCACAGGTGTTATTATCCCCATTTTACAGATGAGAATAGTTTCTGTCCTTGAGATCTCATTCTTAAGAGCCTTCCCTCAATTCTTTTGAATTCAGCAAACATTTATGCAGGGCCTACTTGATATACAAGACACCTTGACAGGCAAAGTGAAACAATCCCTGTCCTTAGGAAATTCCTATTTTACTGGATGGGGGAGCAGCTCTGTAACATGTCCTCAGGTAAGTCAATACCTAAAATAGTAAGTCAGTATTCTAGGATACCTAGAGTAATACAAATTAATCTCCAGAGGAAGAGAGGGCTACTCTGGATCATCTGGAAAAGCACCTTGTAGGTAAAACTTGAGCTATGCTTGGATTATAGGGACTGAATTTTTTTTTTTTAGCAGATATAGTTCAATTTATTTGTTTATAAAAAACATCTATGTGGTTGCCACAGCATCTGCCTGGGTCCTCTGGACAGATACACGAGTGTGAGTCTTCACAAGGTGGTTGGTGAATTCCTGATAAGGAGACTTCGTGAACACAGTCTCCTTCCACAGGTCTGGAGTTAGATAGCTGTATGTTTTGGAGATGGCATCAACGGTAGCTTTAGCCAAGTTGCCCAGAGTGGCAGGACAGCCTCTTGCAGAAGTGTAGCAGTCATCCATTCCAGCCATCATCAGGAGCTTCTTAGGCACAGGAGCTGAGACAATGCCAGTACCTCTAGGGGCGGGGATCAGGGGCACCAGAACCGATCCACATCACTCAGTGACCTTGCAAGGCACTGTGTGATGCTTGCCAGTCTTGTTGTCCCAGTAGCCACGTCTCACAGGAACAGTAGACAGCTTGGCCAGAATGATAGCACCATGAATATCTGTGGCCACTTCTGTGGAGCACTTGACACCCAGACCAACATGGCCATTGTAGTCACCAATGGCCACAAAAGCCTTGAACCTGGTATGTTGTCCAGCTCTAGTTTGTTTCTGAACAGGCATGACCTCAGGACCTCATCTTTCAACGAAGATCCCAGGAAGGAATTTATGATCTCAGACTCCTTAATAGGAAGCAAGAAAAGATAGATCTCTTCCAAAGACTTGATCTTCATGTCCTTGACTAGCTGCCCAGCTTAGTGACAGGATCCCACTCTTTGTCTTCCGCCTTTCCTCTCCAGGCCTCACGGCCACAACCATGGCCTCGACCTCAGCTCCCACTGCTGAAGCCCCCGCGGAAGCCTCCCGGCCTCCAACTCCGGGGCCTCCTGCACCTCCTGCAGCACCTGCGTCATCTGCCATTTGGTGTTCCCTAGAAGTAGAAGCGGGACTGAATTCTTTATATCAGAGCTTCTATGCAAAGGTCTGGAAGTGGGAGAAAGAATATAATACATGAGGAATGGATATCAGTCCAGTTTCCTGGAATAAAGAGGACATAAAAGGGAGTATTGTGAAATAAAACTGGAAAGGTAGATGGGAGCCAGACTATGGAAGACTTTAAATGTCCTTGGTTCTTGGGCAATTTCCCCCATAGAATTTTAGGCCAAAGGACACTCCCTACCCTTTCTCTGAAATCTGTGAAATCTGCCCTCGCAATATATTGAGTGGGTATCAGACCATTCTCTGCTTTCTTCTTCTTTATCACTGAACTCTGGAATGTGGTCACTTCCCCCTACCTTTCCTATCTCTTCTATTTTGGCTACTATTTCCTGAGGGTTTACTGTATCTAATACAGTGTTTCAAATATAAGCTCATTGGTATCCAGAGACAGTTTTATTTTTCTCTTTGAATTCCCTGCAGAACGCCTGGAACCTACTAGACCCTTAATAAATGCTTGTAGAATTGGATTGCTGAGGGGTCCTTCCTTCTTCCCAACGGCTGTTTCTGTGCAGCTTCTCTGCAGCTCCCTGCAACATTCCCCTTGATTTCCTTACTTGCTGGAATTAAGGTCATAAGGTTTTTTGGGGGGGGATGAGGTGCCTCCAGTTTTCCTGAAACATTTTTCTTTCCAACCTGCACTATTTGCTTGGTAGGCAGAACACATTGACTGGCTGTACATTCTACATGAGATGTATTTTTAAAAATTGATATACCTCATCTTATACTCATGAATGCTGAATTGTTCTTCCTAACGAGCAGGTAGGAGTCTGTTGCCTTCCTCCTATTCAAATAATTCCAGTGCCCTCTAGTGTCAAATATATGTATATACACACATACACACACATATATGTATGTATCAAATATATATAGTATCAAATATATATGTATATATACACACACATGTTTGTGTGTGTGTCTGTGTATCCCCACTGTTCAAGGAACATGACAGTTGATTTCCTGACTGGGCATTTTCTCTGGATGTTGCCCATGCCTAGAAAAATCTTCCTCCTTCCCATTGACCTCCCTGGCTCCCTTTAAGTCCCAACTAAAATCCCAGCTTCTACAGGAACCCTTCCTGCACCCCTCTTAATTCTAGTACTTCCGCTCTGTTCATTATAGCTATTCCTTCCACATTGAAAGGCTTAGGGACCCGATACCCCTGTGATTTGGAAAATCTGAGTAAAGTTTTTTGATGCTCCCTTCAGACCAGAGAACTACTCTGAATTTTTTTCCTTTCTCTTTTATGAGGTCTTTACAGCACCCTTTCATAAAATTTGGGTTAAGTATTTGGTCATAGGCTACATTATACTATACTATACATATATTTTATGCATTTCTGAGTTTCTAAACAGTTTCTAAACTGACCTTCCTGTGTTGTTTGAGGTTTCTACAAAACTCCCCCCAAATCCCCTTTACTTTCTTCTGCCAACCCATAATATGGTGAAACCATGATGGGGGAAATTGCAATGTGGAAGGAACAATTTTTCCTATTTATTATTAATATAGTATGTTCACATATATGTATTTGTATGTTGTCTTCTCAGTTAGACTGTGAGTTCCTAGAGTCCATTTAGCATCCACGGTGCTTAATACAGTGCCTGGAACACAGTAGGTATTTAATCAATGTTTACCATTGTTTGATTGATCTAAAATCTAGCTTACCCTTTATAAGGTGATCTTTCCTACCTTTCTAGTCTTCTTCCATTTTATTCCTTTCCATGTACTGTGATCCAGTGACAATGGCGTCCTTGCTGTTTCTCACACAAAACTCCATCTACTGCACTCTGGGCATTTTCTCTAGTCATCCCTCGTGCAGAGAACCCTATCCCTGCTCCTCCCCATCTCCTGGTTTCCTTCAGGTTTCAGCTGAACTCTCACCTTCTGAAAGAAGCCTAGCCCAGTCTTCTTGATCTTAGTGCCTTCTCTCTGAGATTTGTGCTCATTTATATTTATTTATTTATTTAATATTTATATTTATTTATATAGTCTATATATTGTTTCTACACAGTGGCTTGCGGGTTGTTTTCCTGCATTTGACTGTGAGCTCCTTAAGACAAAGGACTGTTTTTGTTTTGTTTTGTTTTTTGCCTTTCTTTCTAACCCCAGAGCTTCGTAAATGCCTGACAAACAGTAGGTTGTTAATAAATGCTTTTTGATTTGATTAGTTGATGAAGAGCAGGTGCTACAGTCTGAAGAAACCTGAGTTGTGGTGTCTTTGGCTGCTACATGTGTGTGAGCCTGGCCAAGCTACTGGTCCCCTGAGAAATAGCAGAGTTGGAGCAGATAGTAATCTCAACTCCCACCTCTGTTTTATTTTTTTTAATTTTATTTTTTTGCTTTTTGTGGGGCAATTGGGGTTAAGTGACTTGTCCAAGGTCACATGGCTAGTAAGTGTTAAGTATATGAGGCTGTATTTGAACTCAGGTCCTCCTGACTCCAGGGCCGGTGCTCTGTTCACTGTGCCACCTAGCCGCCCCCCGCCTCTGTTTTAGAGACACTTTGTAATGCTGAGGGAAACATTTGTGTAAAATTAACTATTACAATTTGTAAAGCACATGTAGGCTCATCTAGTTATCTTATCTAGCCTAACTTGGCTCTTTTTCAGAGAAGATCCAGGCCTAGAGAGGGGGAGAAACTGAAGGGCTGCTTGAGGGCATTTGGATCTTATCCCACCTTCTGTCAGAGAGACAGGGCAGAATTCCAGGACTGTTTGGAATCCCAGATGTGAAGCTTCTTAGTTGTGTGACCTTGGAGAAGTCACTTGGAAGGTACAGGTCCCCTGTACCAGGACTCTAAAAGGTGGATGAGATCTCATTCTGCTGAGGTCCCTTCCAACTCTGCAAAGCTCTGATTTCTTCACTGAGCCTCATCTTCCTCACCTTTAAAATGGGGACATTAATACTTACCCTCCTTTCTTCAGTGCTGTTGGGGATTGTTTTGTACACCCCAAAGGATTTACAGGAATGTAAATAACCACCACTGTATTTAAAAGTTCTTTTTCAGTTGATCTATAGCTTCTAGGCATTCTTCAAGTGTCTTGGAAGCATTTGGTGTGGGAGTTCTGTCTGTGTTGTGTTCCTCCCATTCCATGCTTTGATCCTTTTTGTCCACAAAAAAGGATTCTAGAGTTTTATTGCTGTTCTTATTTTGCTTCCTTTTCCTCATGTTGGCCAATCAATTAATTGGTTGGTTTTTTTTTTAGCTTTGTGGTACTCTGCTTCCAGGGGGGAAAGCTCTGTTCCAAATTGCTGGGGTTTTCACAGCTGCCGGAGCTATTAGAGGGGTGTCGCAGCCCCCACCGGCTTTGGCTTGCTGAAAGCACCCTCCAGGACCACCACCCAAGACCATGATCCAGATCTAGGCCACTCAACGCAAGAGCACTTGGCCCTGATCAATCAATTCAGCCTTCCAGCGGGTCCGCAGACCAGGGGCTCTGAAGCAGCCAAGTTGGGGCAGCCGCCCAGGTTACAGCGGTTCCTGCCCTTCCCCCACTGCTTCCTTGCCCTATGGGCAGATTGGCCGAACTGCTTTTCCTCCCCCAAATTTAGCTTGAAAGCTTCACTCACTTTCACTGACCTTCTCTAATCCTGGCTTGATAGATGTGAAGATTGCTCAAGGTGCTGTAGATCTTCTCTGAAGCAGACTCACGCTGTGGCTTGGGAGGCTCAGCTACTCCCGACTGCCCTGGTGCCTGGCTGTGGTTTTGGTTTCAGGCTGGGCTAGTCTCGGCTCCCAGCCTGCCGCTATGAGCCCCTCCTGCCAAGCTGCCTTCAGCAAGAGATATGTTTACTGTAATTTTGTGAGTTTGAGAGCCCTAGAATTTGTTTAGAGTTATATTTTATGGGTGTTTAGGGTGGCTGTGTGAGAGCTACGGAACTTTGCTGCTTCTACGCAGCCATCTTGGCTCTGCCCCCCATAACCACCACTGTAAAAGACCAGCACCTGAGAGGCTCAAGGGCCTTGTGTGATGCCAGAGTCAGCATCAGAGGCAGATCTGGTGCCCTTTTTGTCTGGAGATTTTTCTACTCCATGATTACTTAGGAGTTTCCCTCGTTAAAAAAAAAAGATAGAAGCATTCCAGTTGTCATTCCCACTTTATGGAGGTGGAAAGTGCGGCTCAGAGCAGCACACTGACTTGCGCAAGGTTCCCACATGTGTTAGTGGCAGAGACACTAGGCCCCTAGCACTTCTGCCTCCTGATGGATTCCTTTTTCACTGTCCAACATCAGGATTCTGACTTTACTGTTCAATTTGGGCGATACCCTGAAGATCTCTGGTACCAAGTGATTTCTGAAAAGGCAGGCAGGGGTCACCTGGTGGAATGAACAGCACAACAGCCTTTTAAAATGGAAGTTTTTTTTTCAAGTGTCAAAACATTCACATAGAAAGAGACACAGGACAGATACATGAAATTGGAGAATTTGTTCCTTACTTGCACATTTTGAAGGGAATTTAACAGTAGATGACGTGGCACCATTCATGGCTTTTCAGATTAGAATGCAAATAAAAAAGCAGATCCTCCACCATACTGATATCACCTAACCTCCTTTACCATTCTCCTCCCTGCCCCAAGGCAGCAGGAATCCCCCTAGGTTCCTTCCATGGGGAAACTGTCAGGACCACAAAGCAGGAACTAGAGAGCAGCCCGCTTTAGTCCTCTGCATGAATAGACTTGGTTTTTACCAGGGTTAGGACTGGGACTGGGACAGGGTTAGGACTGGGACAGTCCCTGTCATCCACAGTGCTACTCTCCTGAACTTGCATATCTGGAAGATGGAACTACCAACCAACTCCATTCCCAACCACAGGTTAGAATTACACACAGGGCTCTCTAATGCAGCCATGATTGGTGTAAGTCTAAGAAGTGGAATGCCAGGAATAACCAGGTATGCCATCCTCCTCTTGTCTCCCTGAGGAGGTGAATTCAAAAACATTGCCTTCTAGCTGGATCCTGGGCCCCTGCTTGTTCAATACCACAATTTTACCGGGATCCCCACTTCCTCAGGCTCCTGCTTGTCCTTTAAGAAGTTTTTTTCAATTAGCAGCTGACACCACACTAACAAACTTGGCATTACTTGGCCAAACTTGTTTTACTTCCTTTTATCTCTGAGTACCTGACCTTTATTTAAAGGATTGTGCTATCACATCTGTCACAGTGGAGGGATTTGAGAGATAGAGGGGAAAAAAAAGATGTCCATTGTAAATAATTTCTGAGGCTAACTGCATGGGTAAGGTCAAAGATGCACTGCCACATTTCTCCTGAGATACCTTCCCTTCACACTGTCTTATGTTAGGTGATGGATTATAATTTAGAGGTACCAGGGGCGGCTAGGTGGCGCAGTGAGTAGAGCACCGGCCCTGGAGTCGGGAGTACCTGAGTTCAAATCCGGCCTCAGACACTTAACACACACACACACAAAAAACTAGCCGTGTGACCTTGGGCAAGTCACTTAACCCCAACTGCCCTCCAAAAACAAAACAAAACAAAACAAAAGAATATATATGATGATAATTTAGAGGTACCCACTCAGGTCAAGTAGGGTGCATTGCCATTTGATTAAGATGGATCAGAAAATTTCTCTTCTGAGTAAGGGTGGAGTCAACTTATTGCAATGTTCATGTCTTAGAAGCAAAAATCAAAAGGGCAAAGATTCACAGACCTTGGCATGATGTCTCTTGCCTGTCAGACACTGTAATGGGAATGGGAATTTGAAGATCTTCCCTGCCCCTTAATAGTCCTATGGGGGAGTTTAAAGACCTCCTCTGCTTTGAAAGTAAACTCTGCCCCCTAGTAGGCTGAATGTAGTCACATGGAACATGTGGTGGGAGGAGTTTTGCTGAAGGAAAGCAGAGCCCACATGAAGCTGTAGGTCAAGCTAGACAGATTCTGGAGAAGAGAGGAGCTCAGGCAAAGAGGTAGAGAGTTTTGTGAGTAAATGTTGATCTTGTATTAGTTTGTGGGAAGGCTGAAGGATGCTGTGGCTCTGTGTTATTATGGCTTCTGAATATCTTTGGTACTATGATGGAATCGGCTTACTGGTTTTGGGATTTGGTTTTCTGTTGTCTAAATAAGTGCTTCAGTTCTATCCTTTACCTGGAGAATATGGTATATTTTGTGAACAAATGTCATGCAATGCTTATAGTCATGGTCTTTATTGTGATTGTGGGCACTGTAAATATTGCGTTGGTACTACAGACACAATGCCTCACTGTACTTCCTGTAGTTTGAAGGTCTGGATGTTCATGTTTGCAATACCTGGAGAGAGTTGTGGCAGGGAAATTATGAGACCCTTATCCACTGAACTTTCTGACCACTTCAACAACCTTGGGACTCCCAACATTGTCACCTAGGAAGAGATAAAAAAGAAAGAACAAGACATGACCATTGTATGTAATCAGTTCTAATTCACTGAACTAGAGTGGAAGAGGATATTAAATATTATCTGGTCTGTTCTCCTCTTCAGAGGATTGAGCCTCAGAGCTCTTTATCCATTATACCATCTATGAGTATATAGTATATGGTGATATACTAAAAAGAGTAACAGGCATGTAGTCTGAAGTCTTGGTTTTGGCTCCATTATTTTCTAGCTAGGTGATCTCAGCTGAGTAGGAGGGCTTCTCTCAGTCTATAAAATTTAGTTATGTAATAATCCTTTTTCGTAGTTTGCATTACCATGACTTTATAATAGCCCTCATTGACTAGGCAGGACGAAAGTTCTTTTTTGGGGGGTAAGCACTGATGTTGTATATAGTTTGTATATACTTGTCATATAAGTGTTGTCTTTCTCTACAAAATGTAAATCCTTAAAACAGGAACTCTTTTAAAAAATAGATTTTTATATTCTGTTTTTATACCACCTACATTTCCCCCTATATTACTTTCTCTCTCAGAGAGGGAATGACATCAACAAAATCAATGAACACATTCAAAAAAATTTGAGCTCTGCAGAGAAGAGGAAGTGTTTTCTCATATCTAGGAAGAAAGTTCTTAGCAAATTTGCGAACAATGCTGAACAGCTCTAGAACAGACTCAATGACTCCTGTAAAGTGCTGAGTGTGCACATGGTGGAAGAGGTCTTTCCATCTCAGGGAGCTAAGAATCATATGGGAAAGAGGAGAAAAACCCAGGAAAGGGTCTCCAGAGTAATTGTGTCAGCTTCAAATAAAAACACATCCTGGTGGACTGCATATTAACTTAGAAAACCACAAATGAACATTATGTGGTATTGTATTTACACTTATTGTGAGTACCATTAACTTGACATATCTACTATAGAGGAGTTTTGGATTTGGCTAATGCTTCCAAGGTTCCAAGGTGGAAAAACTTTTTCCATAACTCAAGGTGGAATAAAAGGTTCCTTCCCATTGTCTTCTCTATTGGCATGAGAGAGGTCAAGTTCTAGTGCTCCATCCTGTGGCCATGAGTCAAAGAAGGCTTACACAGCATATTCCTTTGCAGTATTGTAAAGCCATGCATGAGCAGCTTTCCAGAGGACTGTTGCTGTGAACAGCTTTCAAGGTTCTGATTACCTAGTATAGTGAACTCTATTTATTCAATAACAAATCAGAGCAAAACATTCACAGAAAATCAAGGTACAGCATTCACAATGTTACAACTTATCACAGAAAATCAAAATACAGCACTCCCCATGTCACAACTCAACAATTTATCATTAAAATGGCCACATAGTTTTTGACCAAAGTGGTCACATAGTTTTGAACAAAGTACAGTCATTTAGTAACTCAATCATTAAATGGTTCTCTTTTAAACAAGGTGCATTCATTTAGACAATCAATCAGTTGTTTAGTTAAGTCCTTAATTCAATCAGTCTTAATGAGGAGAGCCTCCTTGATCCTTAACTCACTCATCCTTAAGGAGGCAAGGCCCCCTTAAGGGACACAAAGTACCGTAGTCAAAGTTCTCCACCCATGGGGTGCAATTAAGTTACAATATCAGTTACTACTCAGTACTCTCTTAAGGGATAATGGAAAATACACAGGCCATCCACCCCTCAGTAACAAGTAAGTTACAATTTTATGTCATTATTCAGTCAATTTCATCAGTCACTACTCAGTACCCATGGAGAGGTATTTTCATCTTGACTCGGGGCAGGCTTTCAGCTTCCATGGCTCATCTGCCATGGTCCCAGTTCCCTCCCAAATCTAACCTGAGTTCAAAGGCAGAGAGCTCCCAGTTCCTCGTCCAGCTCTCTGTGTAGTTCCTGCTCTGTATTGAGGCTCACAGTATCCAGTCCACCTCAAGTCCTTAATAGTTTCTTTTCCTGGGAAGAGAAAATTTAACAGAGCCACAGACATAGTACTGACATCGCAATCATGCTTCCTCTGGCAGCTCCAGCTGGCCCTCAGAAGTCCTCAGCAGCTTCAGCTGGCCCTCAGAAGTCTTCAGCAGCTACAATCTCAAAATCAAAATCACTTTCTCCCTGAAATGGCAAGTTTTAACAAAGTGACTACAGAGTCCGAATAAAAGTTTTAAGGAGCTTTAATAGCAATTGAATTAACAACTGGGCTGTCTCATAAGCCAAATAGGAAGAAATAGACAGCAGCCCCGTACTCCAGAAGCACAGAATCTTTTATACTGTATAGTCTCATTGTTTGGAGGTGCAAGTAAGTTGCTGAGGCAAGGGAGTTTGTGATTACAGGACATAATGACAGAACATGAAGAAGAATGAACAATAGGCAAGGAAAGTTTGTGATAACATCTGTAGGTAGGAGGGTTGTAGGGTAAGCAGAGAGGGGTGCGGGGCATGCTGACTGAGAAGTAAAGCAAATGGAGAATAGGCAAATTACTCTAGACCAGTTTCTTGACTCCTGTCTTAAGTCCGTGAAGTGTCTACTTAACTAGTTCCTGGCCACTTCATCCCATTCTCAAAATCAAAATCATTTTCTCCTGTTCTCAAAATCAAAATCACTTTCTCCATGGAAGTTCCAGTCTAACAGCAGCAGCCCAGCCTTCAGATGCTCACTGAGAGAAATTCTCTCTTTCCAGCAGCAGCTGCTCTGGAAAGCTTATCCCACGAAGTTCTGACTGTGCAGCTTGTTCTCTTGCTTATATACCGTATAGCTCCACCCTGTTCAGCCCCTTCCTGCTATGTCAACCACAGGACTTCATACCTTCTGTTTCTTTAACAGAGGCTTAATTTGGAACTAGGTACTAAGTACCTGTCAGCATTCCAGTACTAAGGGATCTTCAAATTCCATTATCATTACAAGTATACCTGCAGAAGACAGTCACCACAGACCTATCCAAATGAAATGAAATATCCATGGAGCATTTATCCCATCAGAACTCAGTTCCTGTTACACATCCAGAGCCTGAGAAGTTTACAAGTTGATAACATTCTCCTTTTGCTTTCCTTTCTAAGCAAGGCCCTTCCTTCTCAATCAGGTTACCTGATACTTTACCAGGTGAGTATATGGTAGACATTCAGCAAGTATTTCCTGTCACTTAATGGACAGAACATCTTGGGATCCTAGAGAGAGCTGGAAAGGGACCTCAGAGGCATGTTACAGATCAGAAATGGGGGGCCCTTGGGATTTGCCCAAGGTCACCTGGGCCATGTGTCGGATGGGATCATGACCTAGGGGTGTTCTGACTCCAGAGCCAGTGCTCCATCCCCTGTGCCACAGCAATGAATAGGGGCACTATTTCACCAAATAGTCCCGTCATTTGAGGGGGGAAAAGCCTCCAGAAAGAATGGGACAAGATCCATTTGGAAAAAAGCATTTGTAGAATGAGAACAACTAATAGGTGTGAAGTAGAAAGGAGGAAAAAGACTTGTGGTCAGAGTGTGGACTTAAGCCCCAGTTTTGCCACTGTGTGGATGACCTTTGCTCCTCTGAGCCTCAGTTTCTTCATTTGAAAAATGGGGATGATTTTTTTTTAAGCTACCCTGTTAAAGGAATCTAAAGCATGATGTAAATGTCAAAGATTACTGTCATCTTTCCAACTCTACTCCTACCTCATCCTCCATGGCCTTTGACTTGAATACCTTTCTTCTTGGGGGAAAAGAGCAGCTGAAAGCAAACAGAGGCCTGAACCAAGGGCAGAAAGTTGGGCATTTTATCTAGTCCAGTGGCTTCAGGTACGAAATGAAAAAGAATCACTCACCCGTGACAACCCTCAGAGAGTGCTGAGAATAGCCCTGGACTCCCAAGTTCCCACTGAAACAAAGACCTAATGATGCTCTCCAAGGGCATAATGTGACTGGAAACTATGGATGTCATGAGACTTTTAGGCTTGGAACCTGGGAGATTATTCAATCCAGCTCTTTTCCTCCTTCTCCTCCTCATCCTCGTCCTCATACTCTTTCTTCTTCTTCTTCTTGTTTTTCTTCTCCTTCTCTTCCTCCTCCTCTTCCTCTTGCTTTCCCCCCCCCCCTTCCTCCTCATCTCCTCCTCCTAGTCTTCCTTCCTCCTCCTTCTATCAGAGGATAGGAGAAGGAGACTCCAGATGGACCAAAGTTGAAGATCTGCAAGGGCAAAAGACAGAGACAGTGAGATTTTAAGAGGAACATGCTAGCTACCTCCGGCAGAGAAAAATGGTGTACTCAGGGTATGGATTGAGACATATGTTCTTTGTACTTGATCAATATGGGGAATTTGCTTTTTCTTGACTATGAATATTTTTACAAGGGTTTTTTTCTTCTTTTTTCCCTATAGGAGAAGTGATAAGAGGGAGATAAAATAAATGTTTAAAGCTTTTTTTTAATGAGGTATAAAGGGGAAATCCTTCAGATGCAAAAGTCATGTTCATAAATATTCATTGGGTGAGTACTCTGTGCCAGGCATTGTGCTAAGGGCTATGGGTACAAAGAAAGGCAAGAATAAGGCTCTTACTCTCAAGGAGCTGATAATTTAATGGGGGAGACAATATTCAAGCAACTCTGTACAAACAACTATGTAGTGTTTCTATAACACTTTAAGGCTTGCAAAACACTGTGCTGTTGGGCCGCTAGATGGCGCAGTGGATATAGTGCTGATGGTCAGCGTCCCTGAGTCAGGAAGTTCAAATTTGGCTTCAGGCACTTATTAGATGGGAGAAGATTTACCCTGGGTAAGTCACTTAACTCTGTTTACCTCAGTATCCTCATCTGTAAAATGAGCTAGAGAAGGAAATGGCAAACCACTCCAGTCTCTCTGCCAAGAAAACCCCAGATGGGGTCATGTAGTATTGAAATGACTAAACAACAAGTGCTTAATAATGTTGTGCCTGGAACCTAATAGGCGCTTAATAAATGCTTGTTGACTTAGCTTAAGGAGATGTGTGTGGAAAGAAGAGGACTTTTCCAAGGGGTATTGTAAAAGTAGAAATGATGAGACTACAACAGATTAGTCATGTGAGTGAGTGTGATTGGAGAGTTGAGGAAGACCGCGAGATTGCAGCCTGTTGGGGAAAACTATTGGTAGGAATAGGAGAGCTGGGAAGATGGCGAAGTGTGGGGGGAGGGAAGAATGCAGTATTTGTTACGCTCATGTCTTACGGGTCAGATGCCTGATAAGCATTTGGCAATGTGAATCTGGAGGTCAGGAGAGTAGTTAGGGCTGCAAAAACAGCTCTGAGAATCATCCGCATGGAGATCATAATTGAGCTCATAGGAGCCGATAAGATCACCAAGAATATGGAACGGGGGAGAAGAGAAGAGTACCAAGGACAGAGCCTAGGGACAAATGTGCAGCAAAAGAGACAGAGAAGATTGTTAAGGCAGTTAGGAGGAGAGCCAGGGTAATGCGTTGTCCTGATTATCTAGAGAGGAGAGAGTTTCCAGGAGCAAAGGGAGACCGACAGTCTCTATGGTGAGAGATCAAGAAGGATGAGAGCTGAGAAAAAGGGCCATTAGATCTGACTTTGGAGAGAGCGGCTTTATTTGATTGATGAAGACAGATTGCAAGTGGTTTAAAAGAGAATGAGAGGAAAGGAAGTGATTGTAAATCGCTTTTCCTAGTAGCGTAGCTGTGAAAATGAAGAGAGATGTAGGACTATAGTGAGCAGGGATGATAGGACCAAGTGAAGAGTTTTTAACCTTAAGGACAGGGAGGAGATGAGTGTGCTTGTAGACATCAGGGAAGAACTAGGAGATTGAGAGAGAAAAGAGATTTTTTATTGAAAAAATTTAAATAACAAAAAAATAGGGGAAATTGCACAAAGGTGAAATCATGTCCATAAGTATTTATTAAGTATTTGCCTCTACTAAGGGCTGGTAATCCAAAGAAAAGCAAAAACATCCATGTTCTCAAGGAACTCATAGTTGAATGGGGCGGCAACATACAAACAACTATGTACAAGCAAGACATAGACAGGATGAGTTGGAGATGATCAATAAAGGGAGGTGAAGAGCATTGGAGGGGAATGTGAAGAAGGGAAAGCTCTCTAGGAAAAAGTGGAATTTGAGGGGAGTCTTGAAGAAACCAGGAAAGGCAGGAGGAATAGGTGAGGATGGAGAGCATTCCAGGCTTGCATGGCAGCCAGTGAGAAATCACACAATTGGGAAACATAGTGGTGTGTCTGAGGAACACAAAGAAAGCTAGTGTTATGGATTCTA
Source organism: Pseudocheirus occidentalis (assembly GCA_028646575.1). Taxonomy (NCBI): domain Eukaryota; kingdom Metazoa; phylum Chordata; class Mammalia; order Diprotodontia; family Pseudocheiridae; genus Pseudocheirus; species Pseudocheirus occidentalis. The sequence continues at coordinate 45,354,170 of CM053596.1, forward strand.
GAATACTGGGAAGGTCTAAGACTGGAAAGGTAAGAAAAGTAACCATTGGTGGAAAGCTTTAAAAGCCAAGCAGAGGATTTTGTATCTGATGCTGGAGGCAACAGGTAGTCATTGAGTAGAGGAAAGTGACATGGTCAGCTCTTTGATTTAGAAAATACACAATCATAGTTGAGTGAAAGGTGGATTGTTGTAAAGGACCACAGGCCACTGGGGCTCTGGCCCTCTCAGCTAAAGACCCTGCTATGAGGCCTGGACTGGTTCCCCACCCCCCAGAAAGGCTTGAGCCTGAGGTCTTGGTGAGAAGTGTTTTATGCACTCCCAGCTTGGGAACACGGACGCTCACAGTGCTCTCAGGGGAAAATACCATAATGTTGTGATGTAGTACTGACCAGATAACTAGAAGCCTTGGGTTTGTGCCATCCTGTTCTAGGAAGGTTTGGAACATCCTGTGCAGTACTCGCACCCTGATGACAAGGGTATAGTACATGGCAGTCATGTATGAGGCGAATAGGAACTGGGGCAATGTGTAATCCCAAAGATAGTGGCTTATAATGACTGTGCGGTTTTGTACTATATATACTGGACTCTTACCTGAATAAAATTGGCTCCGTTTACGGTCCTCAGAGTCCTGTCTCATTGGTGATCGCCGACCTCTGGGTAAGTAACTCTTCCAAGTATCTGTTTTCACCTAACATTTCCTTCTCAGTCTTGCTGCTGGTCAGCAGGGCCCCTCTAACACTATCTCAGCAGCTCTGCCACAGCACTGCAGAGCCCCCTAAATCTGGCTCCCCAGAGATTGTAATAATGGGGAGAGGTCTGAGGCTTGGAGACCCATCAACAGACCTACTGCAAGAGACCCAGCGTAAGCTCCCTGTTACTTCCAGGATCAAATATTGTTTTCTCTCTGGGTTTTAAGGCTCTTCCTAACTTGGTTTCTTCTTACATTTCCAGTCTTCTGCCACCTTCCTTCTCTCTTTCTCTGGGAATCTGATGTTACTTCTCTCCTTGCTGTTATATACACATGACCCCACCGCATTCACTTCCAGGCATTTGTACTGGCTGTTCCCTATGGTGGTTGCATGTTATCTCTTTGTCACCATCTCCCGGCTTATATGCCGTCCTTCAAGTTCCAGGAAAACATCTTACCCTTTACAAAAAGTCTTTCCTAATGCCCTCTTAATACTAATGCCTTCCCTCTGTTGATTGTCTCCAATTTACCCCGTGTATATCTTATTGGTTTGTAGTTGTTTGCTTCTTGTTTCCTACATTAGATTGTGAACTCCTTAAGATCAGGGGCTGTCTTTCAGCCTTCATGTATCCCTGGTGCTAACTAAGCCACTTTCTGGGCTCTTTGGATCTTGTAGTGGCAACAACATTATAATGGTTAAGCAATAATAATAGGTAACATTTATTTGGGGCTTTCAGGTTTGCAGAACATTTTTAATCCTTACAACCATGCTGGGATGTAGGTGCTGTTATTATGCCCATTTTATAGATGAGGAAACTGAGATAGAACGAGACTAAGTGATGTGCTCAAGGTCGGGAAGCCAGTGAGGGTCTGAGACAGGATTTGAACTCAGTTCTTCTTTAAGTCTGGCGCTCTGTGTACTGCACCATCTAGTGCCTGCCTCCAGTTACTATAATTGGGGTTGATGTCATTTCTGTTTCCCATTTCCCATTTCCCATTTTTCATTGCAGACTACATCTTTTTCTCATGATTAATCTTTTCTTCTTGAGTATAGTGGTTGGGCTGCATAAAGGCTTGTAGGTATGATCTTAGACCTTCCTGACTTTAGTATTTCAAGAATTGAATATTCATTGGTGAGGGTGCCCCCTCCCTTGATATAGCAGATCACCATTGCTCTTAAAGACTTTTTCTTATGTCACTGTGGTTGAAAAAAAAAAGACTAGCCTCTTAAATCCCTTGCCTTTCCTTCTTTATTATTTTCTGTATTCTTTAGTATATCCTGTATATAACTTTCTTTGTATATATTTGTTTGTTTTTGTCTCTTCCATTAGATTGTAAGCTCCTTAAGGGCAGACTGCCTTTTACCTTTCTTTGTACCCCTAGAGCTTAGCACAGTGACTGGCACATAGCTGATGCTTAATAAATATTTATTAATTGACCATGTGCATCACAAATAATTCCTCATATCCTAAGATTAACTTAATATTAAATTTACAGGGCATACAATTTGTTAATAGTGATAATGAACAATGTTAACAATTGTTAACAATGATAACACAAAGATATAAAAAATAAGTTACAATATTTGAAATGTGAGGAAGATCATGGATAGAATCACCTCTAACCATCACTATTACTGTAGACCACTTCTTCTGGAGGCCCAGGTCCATTATTCAAGATATCTTGAGTCCATTCACTCAAGATATCAGGCAAAATATCTCCTCAAGGATTCTCTCCATCCTCTTCACAAGGTAAAGGTTCAAAGAATTCCATCAAGAGAATAGATCCCCACAATGTATGTGTGACAACCGACTTCAATAAATTGAGCTCCTCTCAGCAATATAAGGTTATAGGACAACTTCAAAAGACTCATGATTGAAGGAGATATCCACATCCAGAGAAGGAGATGCGGAGTCTGAGTGCAGATTGAAACAAACTACTTGCTCTGTTTCTTTTTCTTATTTTGTTCTGTTTCTCTTTCCCACGGACCATTCCATCAGTTACAATCCTTCTTTACAACCTCACTAATGATTAATGTGAAGATATTTGTAGATCCTATATTCAAGTGCATGCTGCCATGATGGGGCAGACAGAGGGAAGGGGAGAAAATCTGAAACTCAAGGGACTGTGGTACTGAATGGTGTAAAATGAAAGTAAATAAACCAATTTAATAAAAAAAAAAAAAGAGAGGAGGTCTCTCGATATTTCTTTTTGGACTTTCCAGCTTCTCTTCAAAGATGACAGCGAAACAGCCCCTTCAGCTTTTCTCAAGCCATGAGTCTTAATAAGTTGCTGTCCAGATTCATTCCTTCTACAATTCTCTTTGTAATGTTCCATTATAAAATAAGTTACCAGTTCTCTTAAGTTTTTTTTTTACTCTTTTTCTATCTTCCAACCATTTCCATGAACACTGTCTTCTCAATTTTTCGAAAAACTTCCAGTTCCAATTGCTAAATTCTAAATTTGTCATTTGGTTCCTAAAGCTACAGGGCAGCTAGGTACCTCCATAGTGCACAGGGTGCTGGGCATGAAGTCAGTGCTTGAAGTCTTCTGGATTCAAATCTAGCCTCAACACTTAGAAGCTGTGTGACCCTGGGCAAATAACTTAACCCTATTTGCCTCAGTTTTCTCATCTGTAAAGTGAACTGGAGAAGGAAATGGCAAACCTCTCTAGTAGCTTTGTCAAGAAAACCTCAAATTGGGTTGCAAAGAAACACCATGGAAACAACTGAGCAACAAAAAGCTACAGCCTGCCTGATAAATGGTCCATCTAGCCTCTGCTTGAAGACCTGGAAGGAGTCAGGGCTCCCACTGGCTCCTGAGGCAGCTCATTTCTTTTTTTTTTTTTTGTGGGGGGGTAGGAAGACAATTGGGGTTAAGTGACTTGCCCTGGGTCACACAGCTAGTAGAGGCAGCTCACTTTTAGGCAGCACCAACTGTTAGGAAGTTCTTTTCTTGACATTAAGCCTAAAATTTCCCTCTCAGCAGCTTCTACCTAGGGTTCTTTCAAAATAACTACAGAAACTATAAAATATTTGGGAGAGTATCTGTCAAGCTATAACCAGCAACTATATAAATTCAACTATAAAACACACTTTTTAATTTTAATTTTATTTTAAAGACTGCACTCGTTTTGGCTCTTAACTGTATGAATAATCTTCTCAGTCTCTTTTGTCGGATATTTGTTCAGATTGAGTGGGGGTACACTCTCTGCACCCTCTGTGAAGTCTCCTCAGAATGAGAAGGGAGAGAAACTATCTGGAAACCAGACAGACTTCTGTAAGACTGGACAGACCTGAGTCCTGGGTTTACACAACCTAGGACCTTTTCCCCTTCCCTTGTTGTCCTCAGCATTAGGCCCTTTTCAGGAGTTTTAGACCTCCACCCTTATATACCACACCCTTAAAAACTTTAGGCCCTTTTTCAAGAGTTTCTGACCTCCACCCTTGCTTGTGACCTTTTCCTCTCCCTCGCTTTGGCAGTTACCAAATAAGGCCGTGGATGATACCTTGGCTCCCTGTCCCACCTCCCTGCCAATAGGAGATAGTGGCAGGCTTCTTTGTTATCCTCCATTTGATTAGATTTTGCACCAAGACTGAGACCCTGCCTCCTAGCCAATGGGAGAAGGGACAGCCAGGGGGAGGGGGCTTGACTGTGTTAAGGTATAAATTTTTATTCTGTCTTTTGTAACATTCTTCCTTTCCTGGATCCCCACCATGGAGAGGACCACCCTCTTCCTGCAGGGGAAGAGAATAAAACTTCCTGTTCCTTCCTCAAGATGCCTCTGACTTTTGATTTTTCTTGGGTTGGGGATTTTTGGGGTCCCCACACCCCACACAAGATCATTCCCACCCCCACCACTAACTTTGGATGTGTCCTTAGACCTCTTCTCTCCTCCTATTCTGTCTTATTAATCTCATCTTGGACTCAACTAATATTTCTATGCAGATGATTCTCAGATCTTTTTATCTACACCCAAACACTTTCTCTACCTCCAAGTTTACATCACTGTCCATCTGACCTTTGACACTTGATATCCTGAAGATATTTCAAACTCAAAGTAACAGTAAAAAATAAATATTTATTAGTCATATCTGACTCTTTGTGACCTCATCTTGAGTTTTCTTGGCAGAGATACTGGAGTGGTTTGACATTTCTTTTTCCAGATAATTTTATTCTCCTGTAAAAGGTAAAGTGAGGCAGAAGGTTAAGTTCAGGGTCACACAATAATTGTCTGAGGTTGGATTTGAACTCAGGAAGATGAGTCTTCCTGACTCCAGGCCTGGTGCTCTATCCACTACATCCATCACCTAGCTACCCATTTATTGAGTGTCTACTATATACTTGGCACTGTGCTAAAAGAAAGGCAAAAGAAAGTCTCTCTTCTTAAGAAACTTACAGTCGAATGGGGGAGACAACATGCAAACAGCTATATACAGACAAGCTATACATAGGGTAAATTGGAGATAAACAACAGAGGGAAGGCATTATAATTTAAGAGGGGTTGGGAAAGGCTCCTTCTAGAAGATGAGATTTTAGTTGGGTCTTGAAAGAAGCCAAGAGATAAAAGTGATTTCCATGCCTGAGAAAAAGCCAGGCATAATGCTTGGAGTAGAGAAATCTAGTCTTATGAAAGGAGGCTAATGTCCCTGGATCATAGTGTTCATGGTTTTAAGGTATTAGATGGAAAGGTAGGGCCATTTTATAAAGTTTCTTTTAAAAATTTGTTTTAATGTATGAAGTAAAACAAGCATTTCCATAACATAACATAAAAGATGATTGCACATGAAACTGCATATCTATTATATACAACTTGCTATTCCTTTTGAATATATAATAAAGTTATCATGTAAATTTTTTATTCTTTCCCCTTCTGCCCGAGATGGTTACCATTAGACACAAATGTGTGCATAATAAATGTGTGTGTGTGTGTGTGTGTGTGTGTAAAATCATTCTCTACATACATCTACTTATACTTTCTTTATTTGGATGCTGATAGTCTTTCTCCATATGTCCTTTGTAGTTAATTTGGATGTTTATAATGGTCAAAATGACTTAGTGGCTCAGAGTTGTTCTTAAAACAATATTGCTGTTATTGTATACAATGTTCTCTTGGTCTTGCTCATTTTGCGCTTGATTATCTCATGCAAGTGTAGTTGTGTTTTTCTAAAATCAAGGAGCTCATCATTTCTTATAGCACCATAGTATTCCATCACAGTCATACTATAACTTGTTCAGCAGTTCACCAACTGATGGGCATCCCTGCAGTTTCCTGTTCTTTGCCACCACAAAGAGAGCTGCTAGAAATATTTTAGAATATATCCTTTTTCTTAATCATCTTTGGAAATAGACCAGGTAGTGTTACTGCGGAGTCAAAGGGTATAGACAGTTTAATACTCTTTAAGCATAATTCTGGATTGCTCTCTGAAATGGATGGATTAATTCACAACTCCACCAACAATGAATTCTTGTCCTAATTTTTTTTACATCCTCTTCAACATTTGTTGCTTTCCCTTTCAATCATTTTGGTCAGTCACCTCAGAGCAGCAGAAATAAATGCAGAGTAAAACCCCAGGAAAGAATCCTGCTAGGCCAGCTCTGCAGAATTAACAAGCAACAATCCCTGGGGGCAGTTAGGTTGTGAGATAATCTCAGCCTTAGAAACTTTCATCTCATAGATAGTGTGGGGATCTGATGGCTAAATGGGAAAAAAAATGAAGCACCTCCCACTGTCCAGGAATGCCAAACACAGCTGTACTGATCAGATACACCATCGGCTATGGTTGCAGGGAGAAGGGACTAGCCTACACCTGGTAAGTGCAATAACAGAGGGGTGGGGACCCAAGTGTGGACACCTGCAGGAGAGCAGAATCTCTAGTTTCAGTTCTGGAGCAGAGAGAACAGATGTAGCTTGCAGCCATGGGAGGGATGGCAGGGAGCAAAATCATTTGAAGGACAGTGTGTCTGGGGGCCCTAGCTATGACTTAGGAATGGAGAGGAGAGCCCAAGGTTGGGCCCATAGATATCATATTCATACAAAGATAATGGAGCTAAAAAAAGTCACTCCTCTGTCAATAAAAAACGTCAAATGGGCCCAAGCACTAAAAGAGTTCTTGGAAGAATCTCATCAGAAAAAAACAACTGATCTAGAAAAAAGATAGAGGAGAAATAATATAAGAATAGTAGGACTACCTGAAAATTACGATAAAAAAGAATTGTGATACAGTATTACAAGAAATTATCAAGAAAAATTTCTCCTGTTAGAACATGAAGGCAAAGTAGAAATAGAAAAAATCCGCTGATCACCATCTGAAAGAAATCCTAGGAGGAAAACTCACAGGAACATCATAGCCAAGTTTCAAAGCTCCCAGGTTAAGGAGAAAATATTGAAAGCACCAAGAAAAAAACAAACAATTTAAATGGAACTACAACAAGGATTATACAATACCTAGCAGCTACTACATAGGTGGACCATAAGTCTTGGAATACTATATTTCATAGAGCAAAAGAGCTGGGGTTACAACCAAGGTTAACTTATCCAGCAAAGTTAAGTATTAAAAAATGGACATTTAATGAACTCAGAGACTTTCAGATATTTGTGACAAAAACAGCAGAACGTAAGGGAAAATTTCACATAACATCCAGGAGAAATATAAGGTAAACATTAAAGATCAATTATAAGAGACTCAATAAGGTCAATTGTTATACATACACACACACATTCACATATGAAAATATCAGTACTTTTATAACTGTCATTTGGATAGTTTGAAAGAAGGGCTTGGGCTGAGCTAAGTATGATGGAGTAATTCTAAAAAAAATAAAACTGTAGGGGAGATAAAAAAAGAGTAATTATCTCATACAAATGTGGCATGAGAAGAAAAATCAATATACAAGAAGCTAGTAGCAGGGAGGGTGGGTAGTGCTGAAAACAATCTCATTGGGAATGGGTTAAAGAAGAAACTATATATATAAGGGTATGTAAGTCTTCTAAATTCTGAAAGAAATAAAAAAAACAGGGCTAGTAATCATGATCTCAGAAAAAGTTAAAGCTAAAATAGATTTAATCAAAAGAGAAAAATAGGAAAACTATGTGTCAGCAATATTATTCAATATTGTTTTTAGACCATTTAAAATACCTAGACAGTATAAAATACCTGAGAACATACCTGCCAAAACAGACACAGGAACTATACTGAATATAAACAAAAAACACTTTTTATACAAATAAACTCAGATCTAAATAATTGAAATAATATTTATTGTTCATGGGCTGGTAAAGCCAATAAAATGCCAATTTTACTTAACTAATCTATTTATTTAATGTCATCTCAATTAAATTACTAAAAACATTTTTTTTTACTGAGGAGAAATAATAGCAAAGTTCATTTGGAAGAAGAAAAGGTCAGAAACTTCAGAGAAACCAGGGAAAAAAGATGTAAAGGAGGCAGATTCAGTAATATCAGACCTTAAACTAAGGTGAGAGCAATAGAAGGAAGGCAGAATATTGGGGGATAAAAGCTTTCATAGATAATCTCTCAGAAAGGATGTGAATGGTTTGAAGTATTTTTTGTGGGAAGTGTGAAATTGGGAAAGAATTTTTACAACCAGTGTCTCTGATAAAGGCCTCATTTCTAAAACATGCAGGGAATTAAGTAAAATCTATAAGAATACATGTCATTCCCCAATTGATAGATGGGCAAAGGATATGAACAATTTTCAAAGGTAGAAATTAAAGATATCCATAAGCATATGAAAAAATCCTCTAAATCATTATTGATTCAAGAAATGCAAATCAAAACAACTTTGAGGTGCCACATCTCACTAGTCAGATTGGCTAAGATGACAAAACAGGAAAATGACAAGTGCTGGAGAGGATGTGGAAAGATTGGAACTCTAATGCATTGTTGGTGGAGCTGTGAACTGATACAACCATTCTGGAGGGCAATCTGGAACTATGCCCAAAGGGTTATAAATAATTGCATACCCTTTGACCAATAATACCACTTTTGAGATTGTATTCCAAAGAAATCATAGAAGTGGAAGACCCATATGTACAAAAATATTTCTTGCAGCTCTTTTTGTGGTGGCAAAAAACTGGAAATTAAGGGGATACCCATCAATTGGGGAATGGCTTAACAAGTTGTGGTATATGAATATAATGGAATACTATCGTGCTATAAGAAATGGGGAGGAGATAGTCTTCATATTCACCTGAAGAGGTTTATACAAACTAAGTGAGAAAAACAGAAGCAGGAAAAATTTGTACACAATCACAGACATATCATATGTATGATGATCAACTTTGATAAACTGGACTCTTCTTGGCAACGCACAGTTTTAAGACAATTTTACAAGTCTCAGGATGGAAGGAGATATCTACATTCAGAGAAAGATCTAGAAAGAACAGAGTTTAAATGAAGACTGAAGCAATCTATCTGCTATCATTCTTTTTCATGTTTGGTTTTCTTTCTTTTTTCCTACTGATCACTCCATTGGTTATAACCCTTCTATATAACCAGACTAATGTCCAATGTGAAAGTATTTGTAGATCCTATACTTGATTGCATGCTTCCATGGGGGTGGGAGGGAGAGGGAGCGGATAATATTTGAAACTCAAGGGATTGTGGAACTGAATCTTGTAAACTAAAAGTAAATAAACAAATCAACTAAAAAAAAAAAGAAATATTTATTGTGGTGTAGAAAATGATGTGCTGGTTAATTTAGAAAAACATGGAAAATCTTGGATTTAGCAAGGAGGAAGACACTATTCACCTTAAGAGAAAGAGATGACAAGTGGAAATAGGCACAATATGGTTACACACACACACACACACACACACACACACGTGTGTGTATGAGTGAATATATATGTATGTTTATAGATATCTGTGTATATCTACATATACCCATGATTAATTGTAGCCTTCTTTGGGATGAGGTGGGGGTAGGGAGGGGGAAAATAAAATAAAAAGTGCCCAGCAAAGAACAAAAGAAAGCCTACCAGGAAGCAAAGAAAAGCTAGACTTTCCTGAAATGGAAGTTTACTCTTTTATTTGAATCCTCTCATTCGCTGGGCCCATGGCAGTGCAGCCTTTTCTTCTCATTTTTGTATTTAAGCTTAAAATAAAAAAATGCTGGTTAATAAAAAAGAGGAGAGTAAAAAAAATGATCTATTTTACATCTCATTCTGCTCTCTCTTGTTTATTTATAAATAAATTCTCTCCATCTATCTATTATATCTAACTTGTCTAAAGCTCTATTCACTTCCTTGACTTTATTTTTTTTTTTTTGCTTAGATTTATCTAGTTCTGAGAGGGGAAGATTAAAGTCCCCCACCATTATAGTACTACTATCTATATCTACTTGCAATTAATTTAAATTTTCTTTTAAAAATGTAGATGCTATGCCCAGAGGGCTATAAAACTGTGCATACCCTTTGATTCAGCAAACCACTACCAGATCTGTATCTCAAAGATCATAAAAATGGGAAAAGGAGACACATATACAAGAACATTTATAGTTGCTATTTTTGTAGTGGAAAAGAATTGGAAACTGAGGGGATGCCCATCAACTGGGGAATGGCTGAACGAGGTGTGGTATATGAATGTAATAGAATATTATTGTTCCATAAGAAATGATGATCAGAAAAACCTGGACTTATTATAATGCCAATGTAATACTCATAGCAGGTGCTATGAATATCCATATGTATTTCCAGGGTTGGTTTGCAAAATATAATAAACTTTCTTCATCACTATTGGGGTGCCAGAAGGCAAGGTTTAGCAAGGTACTCCTCACCAATCCAGGAAGCAGGGACATCTCAAGCATTCTTTCTGTCAAGCCTACTGCAAGCAAGTTCCCCTAGGCACATTCATCTATCCTCCCACTTCTTTCTCCACTTTCTCCTCTTCCACCCAGCAATATAATATATAAAGGCACTTGATTGGTTTAGCTCCAAGAAGCTTATTTACATTTAGTTGAATGCAAATAAAAAAGCAAATCCACCACCATATGGATGTCACCTAGCCTCCTTTCCCATTCTCCTCCCTGCCCCAAGGCAGCAGGAATTTTAAATTTCTTCCATGGGGAACCTTCAGGACCAGGAATCAAGAATTAGAGACCAGCCTGCTCTAGCCCTCGGCAAGAACAGACTTGGCTTTTAACAAGGTTAGGACTGGCTAGAGCGACAGTCCCCGGCAACCATAGTACTACTCTCCTGGACAAAATTGCATACCTCCAAGATGGAGCTGCCAATCAACTCCATTCCCAAACATTGTTTAGAATTATACTCAGTACTTTCTAATGCAGCCATGGTTGGTGGTTGGTTTAAGTCTAAGAAATGGAAAACCAGGGATGCTATCTTTCTCATGTCCCTCTGGAGAGTTTCTGCTGAATTCACAAACCTCTGGAGTTGAAGAATTTTCTTTAACCAGCAGGTTAAAGAAACCAAACCAACAAATTTGGCATTACCTGGTGAAACCTATTCTAATTTCTTCTGTCTTCTGTACCTGACACAGAGGGGGCAGAGGAAAAAGAAGAGACCTTTATACTAAATAATTTTTGAGGTTAACTACATGGGTAAGGTCAGGGATACACTGAGACCTTTTTTTCTGAAAGGCTTCACTTTCATGGAGGAAGGTGCAGGCTTATAAACTGGAAGTACCCAATGAGGTCAAATATGGTGCATTGTCCACTGAATAAGATTGATCGGAAAATTCCTCTTTGGGTTAAGTAAAGTTGAGTCAATTTATTGTAATGTTCATGTCTTTAAAGTAAGAAATCAAAATAGCAGAGTCACAGATACTGGTGTTGTGCCTTTGGGAAACAATGTCTTACTCCACTTTCTGTAGTTTGAGAGTCCAGATTTTCATGTTTGCAATACTTGGAGAGAATTCAGGCAGGGCAATGGTAAGACCCTTACCCATTGAGCCTTCTGACCACTTCAGCAACCCCGAGTGTCCCAATATTGTTACCTAGAAAGAAAAAAAGAACAAGACACGACCAATATATGCAACCAGCTCTAAGACTCTGAATCCGAGTGGGGAAGAATATTAAACATCATGTGGTCCATTCTCCTGAGACATGCAAGAGGACTGAGCCTCAGGGAGAGGAAGTCACCTGCCCAAAGCTACACAGTAAGTTCATGGCCGATCCAAGAGTCAAAACCATCTGCACATAAGCCTGTGCAACCTAAAGAGATAATAGCTAGAACTGATGTAGTGCTTGATGTGTTCTCATTTGATTGTCAGAACAATCAGTGAGAAGGTGCTGCTATCTCCGTTTTACAGATGAGGAAACTGAGGCTGAAAGAGGCTTAGATGACTCTTCTAAAGTCACACAGGAAGTCAGAAGAAAAAGAGGAGAGAAAAATCGTGGAACAGCACTTCCAGCTCTAGAGCACATTAAATGAGTCCTGGGATGTGCTGAATGTTTACATGGTGGAAGAGGTTCTTCCAACCTAGGAAACTAAAAATCCTAATGGGAAATAGGAGAAAAACCAGGGAAGGGGTGTCAGACTCAGCCTGTGGGCTGCATAATGACACAGAAACCCACAAATGAACATTATGTTGTAATTTTCACTGACTGTGTGCAGCTCCACGAGTGGGATTATCTCTGCTTCAGAGGATTTTTGGGATTGGCTAATTTTTCCACAATGGGAAGGAACTTTCCAGAATGGACAAAGTGGAAGGCTGCATACCTTTGTGCAGTATGTTGAGACGGGGGAGTTCAGCTGTACCACTCCATTCTGTGGCCACGAGGTGAAGAAGGCATACACATTAGACTCCCTCATGGTGTACCTGTAGGAAAACAGACACCATACTTATCCAAACGTAAGCTTCACCTTTAACTGAAATAGTCATAAAGCATTTAACCTACCAGAGTCCATTTCCACTGACAGGTTCCATACATTTGAACTCAAGAGTCATTTACCTAGAACTTGCGAAAGCCCTTTGAATTGAGCAGTTTGGTAGCATTCTCTTTCTGCTCTTCCTTCCAAACAGGGTCCTTCCATCTCAACCAATTTACCGAGCAATTCACTAGGTGAATATGAGGTAGATACTCATCAAGAATTTGTAGCCACTTAATGGACAGAACATCTTGGGATTGTAGAGGGAGCTGGAAACAGACCTCGGAGGCATTTTACAGATGAGAAAAGGGAGGCCTGGGGTCTTTGCCCAAGGTCATAAATTTTAGGTAGGATCTCAAGCCAAGGGGTCCTCTGATCTCGAGCTAGTGCTCCGTCCTCTGCACCAGTGCTGAGTAGGACTATCATTTCACCAAAAAATCACGACCATTTAGGGAGCAGGGGATGAGAAAAGAGCCTGCAGAAAGCATGGCAAAAGATCTATAGATTAAAAGCACTTATAGATTAACTAAGAACAATAAACAGGTGTAAGAAGGAAATGAAAAAGAAAATAGACTGGGAGTCAGGAGACTTGGATTTGAGCCCTAGCACTGCCACTTCCTTTATGATTTGGGAAAAATAATTTCATTTCTGAGCCTGCATTTACTCATTTCAAAAATTAGAGGGTTGAGAGCAGCTCTCCAGAAGAACTCAAGGGTTCACAATTTCTCTTTGGGACAAAGACTCGATGATATTCTCCGGTCACTTGTTGCACCTGGAAGCTATGAAGATCATGCCAGGTTTAGATCAGGGAACTCCGAGATTCCTACAGCTCCTTTTTAAACTGAGTTTTATAGTTGGTGGTAAAGTTGAGCCTCCAAATCCCAGGTCTCCCTTGGCTTCCAGTCAAGTGTGCTCTCCCCATACTTGGTTCTGTCTCAAGCCACTTTTCTCCTGTCATCTTTAAGATCATAGCCCCTAGCTAGGGCTGTTTCACTCATCTAGAACACATTCTATCAAGGCATACATTAGAGAAGGGGCTCTGAACTTGGGGTTCATGTGCCTCCATAGATTGATTGCAAGGGATATAAGAACTTAGATAGGAAAAAAATGCATGCTTGTTTTAATATAATTGGTTTTCTTTGTAATCTGCGGTATTTTATTTTGCACATTACAAGTCATTGTTTTTAGAATGGGTTCATAGGCTTAATTGGATTGTCAAAGGTGTCTATTGCACAGGAAGGCCGAGAAGCCTGGAATTAGACTAAGATGCCAGGATTTGCTGAATCTTTTATGAGTCTATGAGCAGAAGAGTTTAACCTGAGGGAAATCAGGAAGCTTCTGAAGACTGCTGGGCTCAGCAGAGAAGGGAACTCAGGAGGCTCTGCTGGTTATGGGGTATATAATAAGCCATGTCTGGGTACAAGAGAGATCCTCTCCTGGCATGGACCAGGAGACCTTGTGACCCCCAAATGCAGAGGAAGGCGACTTACCATATGGTGGTGGTGTTCTTTTCCATTTGCACTCTCCATGGCTTAGAAGCATAGATACCCTCCCCATTGATGCTCAGCCAGCTCCCCACAGCACAGAGCCTTTCTTCAAAGATGGGGACGATGATCCCATCTTTGTTTGGCCCAACGTTGAGCAGATAGTTGCCTCCAAAAGTCACAACTTCAATTAGTTCCTGGAAAGAAGAAAGAAAGAAACAGTGAAGTGCCTCACCTATTAACAGTGATGCTGGAAACATTGCTCAGAAACTCATAAATGTTAAAAACAACAACAACTACTAAACAGCCTTGGGCACATTCTGTTTTCTTAGGCCCTTAGAGATCATGGAGGTCAGACTCACATAGCCAAAAAGCCCCTTTGAATTCAGTACTAGAAGGATTCTTAGAACATAGAACTTTTGAGCTGGAAGGGACCCCAAGAAAACCCATTAAATATTTCTCAGACTCCTACTATATGCCAAGCATAGGCACTGGTAATACAAGAAAGAAAAATAATACGAGCATCTATGGGGCGCATTGATACAGCACAGGTCCTGGAGTCAGGAGGACCTGAGTTCTAATCCAGCCTCAGACACTAGCTGTGTCACTTAACCCCTAGTGCCTCCAAAAAAATAAAAAAGAATGACACAATTCCTACTCAAAAGTAATTTCCATTATAATCGGGAAGATATAACATAATGATATATACATCATCAATCCAAAATGAATGAATACAGAGATATACAGAGTAGTTTGGAAAGGAAGGCACAGGGGTCAGGAAAGGTTCCATGGAGAAGATGGTGGCGGAGCTGGGAAGAAGACTCTTAGAACCCAGAATGTCAGAGTAGGAAGACTCCTGAGAACCCAGAATTTTCAGAGTTGGGAAGACTCTTGGAACAAAGAATATTAGAACAGAATGAGACCTTAGGACTCAATATCAGAGCTAGGTAGGTAGAAGATACTTTCCAAACAGAGAGTGAGCTAGTCCAATGTCCTAATAGTACAGATGAGAAGGTCTACCTAAGGAAGAGATTGTGTAGCTAAGATCTGAACCCCAGTCTCCTACCATATCCTCCTTCTCTCCACCCTCGTTCAGGAGACCAAAGCCGATGCAGCTCTTACCGAAATGATTTCTACATCAGTCATAACATCCTTGCTCTCCATTGTTCGCCGATACCCCCAGGTTCTTTTATCAAGGGTAGTGCACATCTCCCACTTGCGTTTTGGAAGAGTTCCTGGCTTGTACTTATCATGACAGGTAAGGTAACCTCCATGGTGACAGGGAATGCCTTTGCCCCATCGATCATTAACCACAATTTGATCCTAAAAGAAAGGTAGAATTGAGTCACCAGGGATGAAACCATATGGATTCCTTTGTGTATAGCTATAAAAGGAAACGGACCGGGTTTTCTTAGCCAACTGCAGTTCAAGAATGTAAGCTGCTAAGTGAAGCTAAACAAGCCCTGTTCCTTCTCTGGTCCTCACGTGACAAGGATACACAGCCCTTCACCATCCTGGCTGTCTTCCTCTTGACATTTTCCAGCTTATTCTTGTCCTTCTTAAACTATGGTGCCCAGAACTGAACATGACTCTCCAGGTGAGGTCTGAAGAAGACCAAACGGCAGGATTATCATCTAATTCCTGGAAGCTCAGCCCCTCTTAATGTAGCCTAAGCTCTGGCTAGCTTTTTGGTGTTGTTGCTTTCATCTCACCTTGCTGACTTTTGTGAATCCTACAGTCCACTGAATTCTCCAGGTCCTTCTCAGAACAATCGTTGTCTGTTAATTTCTTTCCCTTTCCCTCCCCCCGTTGGATCCCTGTCTTACACTGGTAAAGATGACATTTTGTACCCAAGTGAAGACTTGATATTCATTCCTATTAACTTCATCCTTAGATTCAGCCCAGGGCTCTAGTCTTATCAAGATCCTTTTGGATTTAGTCATCTGGTCATATTAGCTGTCCTTCCTAGCTTTCTCTTAGAACTGTTGGGACCTATCCCATGCATGGACCACACACACTATCTTGTATTACAGTTGTGTGCCTGTGATTTATTTACCCTATGAGATTGTCTTACCAATACAGTGTGAATATAAAGCACCATTGCATAAAGCACCACTGACTGAAATGAAACGAAATTTGCATTACTAGGCCTTGGCCTGTCCAGTGATCCTGCCCCAGACTTAAAAACCTGTTCTGTATGTCAGCTAAGACTGCATGCTAGGGAATGATTCTTCCAACATCTGCCAAGGACAAAGTGTCTCACAAAACATGCCCACAGCAACATGCTGCATCCTGCATTCTTACAAAGCTTCCTTATTTCCCCATCCAGAATTCTCTTCTCTCCTGACAAATCATGGAGGGGAAGGAAGGATAGAGCTGGTTGCAGGCCCTGGCTCACTCAGCCTTTTACGGTCACAACCAGTTCTTCACCAGTCACCTACCTTTACAGGGCTGTCATTGTATAGCCAGGCGAGGAACTCGGTGGAATTCCAGTAAGTGTCAGGGGCTTCCCATTCTCCATCAGACCAGATCAGGTCAGGTTTGTACCTGGAAGACACATGGAAGGGTAATATGCTGGAGGAAACTTTACAATCTAGAGCAGCAGGGAGATCTAGGTGACTAGCAGTAGACCAACAGTCAGGAGACTCAAGGTCCAGGCCCAGCTCAAGCATTTATGAAGAACCATGTAACTTCAGGCAAGGAATTACATTGTTTGAGCTTTACTACCTTTATCTGCACCACTGGAACTAGACTAGTCTCCTTCTTTCACAGGGCTGAAAGCATGAATGTCAAGTACTTTGTAGAGGGGCAGGATGGAACAGTGGTCAGAGAGCTACCTTGGAGTCAGGAGGACCTGGGTTCAAGTCCTGCCCTTAGACCATACTGGCTGTATGGACCTGGTAAGCTGCTTCATTTGAGTGACCTCACGCACTCTCTAAGAAGAGTCTGTCTGCCTTGGAAAGTAAACTCTTCACTGGGAGATCCCTGCACCAAGGGACTGCCATATTTGGGAGGGAAAAAAAAGACTTTGAAGCCACAAAGTGAACTTTGAAGTTCACTCCCTGAACCCATCCCCAGGGCAATGTTAGCAGGCTTACTATAGCCCTTCACTCCACAGAAATTATTGGTCCTCTGGAGGTATAGGAAGACCTTGACCTCACCCCTTAGTAAGGCTGCACTCAGAGCTCAGTGGAATGACTGTCCCCTAAGAGGATTTTTTACAAACAACAAAAATAACTGCCTGTACCCCCAATTTCTCTAGCCCTTTAGGGTTATAAAGCCCCATGAGATGGGAAGAGTAATATAAATGTCCCAAGCCAATTCTAGAGAGGATGAAAGCTGAAGGTCAGAGAGGTGCTTACTTGTTCACAAGATCAACCATTTCTGGCAGGACCTTGGCCTTGACAAAATTCTGGGTTGTGAAGGTCTTTTTCTTGTCAAGCAAATAGAAGGGATGAAACCACTCCAGGAGTGAGTGGTACAGTCCATAACGGATATTCCTAAAAAGATGAGAGAGGAAACAGAATCATTTCACATGGAATTTTTTTAAAGGCTCCTTTAAAAACATAAATAGTAATAGGATCTTCACATATATATTATGTAGTGTGAAGCTGACAAATTGGGGTATTAGAATCCAAAATAAATTCCAATTTCTTTGCAGTGCAGAGATATTTGCTTTAATGAGTTTCATAGGAGGGATTCAATTCATCAGCAACAAATATTTATTATAGGGATTTACTTCAAGGGCTGCCTTGAATTACAAATTAAAATATATCACTGAAGAAATAGAATTAAAAACAAGATCAGGTCATCACGTGGTATGTCTCGGGGATAACCAATGGACAGACAACCTGCTCTTCTGCTATATTCTTGACTCCAGGGCCAGTGCTCTCTTCACTGTGCCACCTAGCTGCCCCTCTCCTGCTATATTCTTAAAGGTCAAGAAGAAGGTCCCTAGCACACTGGATGGACACCTTGTGGCAAAGGTCAACTGCAGAGGATGTGTTAAGATCTGCATCATTGGAGGGATGTCATTAGATTAATACCATTAGAAGTAATATTTACCCAGAGGTATAAGCACCTGCATTATGGAGATAGATTAAAAAATTGGGATGTTTTTTTTTTCCCCCAACCTGTGCACACATCTATGCTGTCTTCCTCAGGATTTTAACCTCCCACTGGCATCCCTAACTTTCCTTTCTTCCAGGCTAACTCTCTCCCTTTAGTTCTTTCTAGGCAGTAAGAAAATGCTTCTATTCCTTCATTTACAAATGACTTCTAATAAGACAGATAAGATGGGATCTCTACCCTAGAGAATCTTCTGTAAACAGTTTCCTGCCCTCCATTAATTAGTTTAAATAGCTCAGACATTTGAATTCCCTTACTCCATCCCTTTCTGGGGTATCCATAAAGTCGAAACTATTTTCATTAATACTAAGGTATTTTAATTTCTAATACAGCGACTATGGATAGATATATCTCACATAAACAAAAATTCTTTGAGGTCATCCTCAATAATTTTTAAGAGTGTAAATGGGGCCTGAGACTAAAAGGTTTGAGAACGACTGATGTATTAGACCCAAATCTAAGTTGAGAGTCTAATGCTATGGGGGATGGGGGTGGGTGGGGTGGTGCAGCTGGTTACTCAAACTCAGAAGCACTTGTATCCACCTGCTCTACACTCCTTAACTCAAATTCTAATGAAAGGGTATGTGATAGGCAATCGCCCAATCAGAAACACAGAACTGGAGACTCAGAAGGGACACTTCTTTGGCAACACCCAGTCCTGCCTGTCTATGATAGGAATCCTCACTATTATACAGCCAACCAGTGGTCATCTAGATGACTTGTGGAGGGGTTTCTCCCCCTGCCCCTGCCATGGAAGGCAGCCCATTCCACCTAAGACTGCATTAGCATTTTGAGCTGCCAGAGCATACATAGTGAGGCTGCAGTTCACTAAAACTCCAGAGCTTTTTCAGAATGATTATCTAATTGTCTCCAAACACATCCCTAGGACCAGAAAAGCCCCCAGCTCTTTCCTAGGTTGACAGATACTGTAGCCCATTTTGGGCAGTTTCTTTTCACCAAACAATTGCTACTTGTAGCCTGGTCATCCTTGGCTTTGGACAAATTGCTAAACCTCAAATAAGCAAAGCTAGGATGGAACAATACTTAGCGATAGTGAGACCATTCTGCAGATTATTCCTAGTTACTTGGGAAGGCCAAGGGGGCTAGCTGAGGAAATTTGCAGTGACTGAATGCCAGAAAGGGGGAGTTAAGTGTTGACACTCACTTCTCTCGGAGGGAAGGTCCCAATTCACCCACAAGATCTCGGTGTGGTCCTACATCCATAGAATTCCAGTTCCAAGATGTAGGACTGGGCCAAAGTGTATAACCCTCATGATGCTTGCTGGTCAGGACCACATACCTGGGGAAATCAAAGCTTTTATTAATGCTTTCTTCCTGTTCAAATTCCTTTGCATTTGTTTCTGTGTACATACCGCTTCAGTGAAATGAAAGCTCCTTGTAGGCAGGGAGCTGTTGCATTTTTGTCTTTGTACCCTTGGGGGTTGGCACCAATGCCTGGCAAAATTTAGGTGCTTAATAAATGCTTATTGAAGGAAACTAAATATGAACAAAGGAAGAGGTCACCAGTAAAACAGTGGTCTGGTTTTCTGGCCTTATGAATTAATAAAACATGATTTTGAGATGTGGACTGTAGCCTTTAGATTTGCCAAGGGGTCCATGACAGAAAAAGAGTTCAGAACCCCTTTTTAAAACCTATGTGATAATAACAACAGCTGACATTGTATTTAAAGCCTGAAAAGCTTATTTTACATACATTTTCTCATTAGAGTCTCACAAAAACCCGTGAGGTGAGTGCTATCAGGTTTTATCCCATTTATCTAAATCTATGTTCCTACGTAAATCTCATTTCAGATTTACATCCTGGTTTTGTTTTTTTTTTGGAGGGGGGAAAGCAGGGCAGTTGGGGTTAAGTGACTTGCCTAAAGTCACAGGGCTAGTAAGTGTGTCCAGTGTCTGAGGCCGGATTTGACCTCAGGTCCTCCTGACTCCAGAGCAGGTGCTCTATTGACTACCTACATCCAGATTTACATCCTGGACTAAAAAAAACAACAAACAAAAAACAAAAGAAGCCAAAATACATCTGAGGGAAATATTACAAACTTCCATTATACTAACTTCTAGGTTACAAAACTGGTCAGTTTCTCCAGATGGTCACTGAAGTCACTCTAGCTCAGTGGTTCTCAACCTTCCTAATGCCGCGATCCTTTAATACAGTTCCTCATGCTGTGGTGACCCCCGACCATAAAATTATTTTTGTTGCTACTTCATAACTGTAATTTTGCTACTGTTATGAATTGTAATGAATCTGATATGCAGGATGTATTTTCATTGTTACAAATTGAACATAAACCACAGGTTGAGAAATGTTGCTCTAGCTGGTCTGGCTAGTTAGTGCTAGGCAGCTAACCCACTGCTTCGGGGTCCCCAAAGTGATTTTACTTGATTTCAGGAGGAGTTGCCTGAATTGCACATTACCTGTGTATGACAGCATCCATATGGCTAAGAATTGCCCAGCACCTACTAGGAGCTGAATAAATGTTTGTCAGTTCAAGGCAACAAAGCATTTATTAAGTGTCTGCTACATGCCTGTCACTGATATAAGAGTGGGGGATACAAGGAAGGGCACAACCCAGTCCCCATGGTAAGGAGCTTACAGTTTAATGAGGGACGACATTCAAACACCTACATACAAAACATGGAGAACAAGAATGGGCCTCTGAGACCAGGAAGAAACTGACCAGGGAGGAAGTTAAATGATTTGGCCAAGGTGACACAAGTCGAGTCCATTCATTTTACTGATGAGAAAAGTGAGGTTCAAGATGGCCAAGCTATCGCTGACCTACTATGTGTCAAGCGCTGGTCCGGTCGCCCTGGATATATATACAATCAATAAAACAACCCATACTCCCAATTAACTCAGTCAGCCCTTTCCCTCCCAGAAGCATCTCGATACCAAGGGACACAACTTACTGTATGCCCGTGGCTAATTCTGTCAATAAACATTTACTGAGTGCCTACTACGTTGGAGACACTGTTCAAGTGCTGGGGATTCAAAGTGAGCAATTAGGCCATTAAAATCCCTCAGTCTATTTCCTCATTTGTAAAAGGGGGTTAAGAACAGGATAAAAGAGGTGATATTTCTAAAGATCTAAGTCTTAGCCACATTGGATAAGTACGTGTAGAATAAGTCAGGTCCTCTCACTCTGCTCTTTCCGGTAACTCCCGGTGGTAGGCTGTACGGCTTAGTGGAGCGGCCCAGGTAAGTACTGGGTTTGAATTCGGCGATCCTGAGGCCAGATCCCTCCTCCCCCGGCCCCCCTTCCCCCAAACTCTCCAGGTCTGTTTCCTCATCCGAATGCTGGGATCAGGCTGGCCCCTCGCTGGTCTCACCTGGCCCCGGAAGCCTCGAAGATTTCCGCCCACTTTTTGGGGTCGAAGAACTTAGCCTCAAAATGGGGGCCGAAGTCGGCGTAGGAGAAGCCGGGTGGGTAGTTTTGGCGCATGAAAGCTTCGTAGTCTGGGTCTTTTTTCTGCCAGAAATACCAGAACCATTCTCCCCAGGCCGGCACCGAGTACACGCCCCAGTGCACGAACACGCCGAACTTGGCCTCGTCGAACCAGGCAGGCAGCGGCCGCGCGTCCAGGCTCTCCCAGTCCGGCGTGTAGCGCGCCGAGGCCGAGGCTGCCAGCAGGAGCAGAGCCAGCGGCCCAAGCCGGACAGCTGCCGCCATGACTGAGTTCACCTGGCCTCTGCAGCAGGTGAGCCCAAAGCAGCCTCTAAGTATGCAGAGGGAAGCCCCGCCCCTGCCGGTGGGCTCCGCCTCCTCTCCCACTGACTGACCAATGAAGGAAACCCGGAGAATCAGCTTTGGGTTTGGTGGACCCGGAGGGAAGACCGAGCGAGGTTCTGGGGATAAGGGTAATACTGGACGAGACTGCTTACCTGAGCTTGAGTTCTGCACGAAACCCTTACCAGCCAAGTGGCCCCTTTAGGCAAGCTAGGTAACGTCTCAGTCGCTTTCCTCATTTCTAAAAGGTTTCTCGTTTTAGATAGCTCCTGGCCTTTCGGGGTTTGGGGAGCGATTGTTATCATCCTCTGTAACCCCGAGCAAATAATCTGACCTCTTTGAACCTCTGGGTTTTTTTTTTCCTCCTCTGTAGACGAGGGTATTTTTTTTTTTCTGGCTTTTTGGAGGGGGGAGGGCAGGACAATCAGGGTTAAGTGACTTAAGCGCCTAAGGTCACAGGGCTAGTATATCAAGTGTCTGAGGTCGGATTTGAACTCAGGACCTCCTGACTCCAGAGCAGGTGCTCTATTACCTGTGTCACCTAGCGGCCCCTAGACGAGGGTATTAATAGGTCATTTCTCCCAGGGTTGTTGTTAGCATCATATGATGTTTGTAAAGCACTTTTAGGCGTTGAAGATTAGATGGAAGAGGGAGACTTCCAAGGGAGACTTCAGCTGTAGTGAAGGTCTCAGGGGCAAAACACAGAGGCGCTAAGACGTCTTCATTCATCCGTTTCTTCATCGTACTGACTGTTGTCCCTTTTAAGCAGTGAGAAATAAGGGGATACTTTTGGGAGCAATCAAATGTTTAGAACATTGCTTTTCAACCCACTGTAATCTGAAGACTGCATAGCAGAAAGTTTAGGAGGCTGCAGAGAGCACCCTCTGTTTATTACAAGACACTGACCATAAAAATGGGAGGAAGAGAATTTCTTCTGTTTTCATGACATTTTGACACCTGAGAGTGAAATCAAATTATGGGGTATTTAAGTATTTTGTCCCAAGTGTTTATTGAGAAGGGAGTAGCTGCTATCCATCTTTTGGCGGAGAGAAGGTGTTCTCAAGTGCAGATTGTGGATTTGGACAAATAGCTGGAATCATGTAGCAACCTTTAAAAAAGTAAACAACTAAAACTTTGGTTTTAGATTGTACTTCTGAAAACCAGTTCCTCTGCACAGACGTCATGTAGTTTTGGGGAGGAAAAGATGCCAAGATTTGTTTATGACTGGAATTTTTCAGACTCTAATCCTGGAGGATGCCCAGGGAATTTAGAATTAGGTTTAAAAGGTAGAATTTATGCAGCTCTTCAAGTTTTGTGATGTGCTTTACTTATATTATCTCATTAGAGCTTCACAACCACCTTGTGAGGTAGATTCTCTTAGTATATCCATTTTACAGATGAAAAAACTGAGGCACAAAGAGTTTAGTGACTTGGTTAGGTGATCCCCATAACATCCCTAGGAGGTAGGTGCTCCCTATTTGACTGGTGAAGAAACTGAGGCAGACAGAAGTAAAGTAAATTTTGCTCAGGGTTATAAAGTGAATGTTAGAGACTGGATTCTAACTCAGGTCTTCCTGACTTCAGATCCAGTGCTCTATCCACTGTACCACACAGCTGCCTCAGCTGTGAACTTGAGAGTAGTTTTTTCTCCCTTTCTTTGTATCCCCAGCATTTGGGACAGTGATTACCTAGCACATAGTAGGTGTTTGATAAATGCTATTTGAATGACTGCTTGCCTTCTTCCTGTCTTCTATTAACCAGTTTCAAAATCATCCTTATCTTGTACTCGTGCTGGGCATAATAAGCTCAAACAAAGGAGAGAATTGGTGCTGGCATTGCTGAAGTACAAACATTTTGGTTGACATTTTTCTTTAAGAGTTCGACAATATTGTGCTGAACTCATTGGGCACCTAATACTGAGAACGCGGACCAAACTGAGAGGCAGTTTTTTTAGTTCAGAGGCTAGTATACTGGGCTTAAAGTCAGGAAGACCTGAGTCCAAATCCTGCCACTGAAAAGGTGTATGATCTGGGCAGGTTACTTATCCTCATTCTGCCTCAGTTTCCTTATCTGTAAAATAAGGCTACTGCAAAATAATGGCTACTTAACAGGATTGTTGGGAGAATCAAGTGAGATGATATATATGAAGGATTTCGGATGCTTCAAGCTTTATACAATGCTCGGTATTCTTTTTATGGTGGCAAGAATTGGAAATTGAGGGGATTCCCATTAATTGGGGAATGGCTAAACAAGTTGTGGTATATGACTGTAATGTTATTCTATAAGAAATGATGAGCAGGCAGATTTCAGAAAAACCTTGAAAGACTTAAATGAACTGATGCTGAGTGAAGTGAGCAGAACCAGGAGAACATTGTACACAGTAATGGCAACATTGTGTGATGACCAACTTTGAGAGACTTAGGTCTTCTCAGCAATGCAATGACCTAAGACAGTTCCATAAGACTCATGATGGAAACTGCCATCCACATACAGAGAAAGAAATGTGGTGTCTGAATACACAGATCAAAGCATACTATTTTCTCTCCTTTTTTTCTTTCTCATGTTTTTTCCCTTTTGTTCTGATTCTTCTTCCCCAACATGACTAATGTGGAGATATGTTTAATGTGATTGTACATATACAGTCTATATCAGATTGCATGCTGTTTTAGGGAGCGGGGAAAATTTGAACTCAAAACCTTATAAAAGTGAATGTTGAAAACTAAAAATAAATAAAAAGGGAAAAAAGAAATAGAAAAATAAATGCTAGCTATTAAGACATATATAAGTGGTTTTCTTTTGTTATATAAGTTGTTTTTATTAAAATGATTAAATGCTATAATGATGAATATTTTTAGCATATTCTTGTCTATTCCTAGAATTTATATGTAAATTTTCTTACACACACATGCACAAACGACCAGCATGTTCTGGTAAATGTTTAACAACTGGCTTGCTAGAAAACATGTACACATAACACACTTTTAAGTTTAATTTGGCATTATTAACACTTTCTCTATCACTTTCTTAAGTATAGACATTTAAACAATAAATCAAGTCCTGATGTGAAGCATCTACTTATTTCTGAAGTTTAAATGTTCAATATGAAAATTTAATAATTTATTTTCACTAGTCTGAGCAGCTTCAGCACACTTCTGTTACACACACACACACACACACACACACACACACACTTCACTTTTAGGATAAATTCAAGTCTTTTTTTTTTTATCTTTCTGTTAGACTCCAAAACGGTCACAGAGGAAACATTCCAAAAGTTACATTAACCCACCAGTGATCATGCCCAGAATCTTCAATGTGGTGGTTATGTATTACTACACTGTAAATGAACTTTTGCTCATATGGAATTTGAGGCAAAAAGTTAGGGTGACTGCCTCAGTCGAAAAGAAGAGGATAGTCCAACTTCTGCGCAAAGAGATGGCTCCTTGTGGTAGTATGCCTACCCCCTCCTATATGAAAAGACTTTACACAAATTCCTAATGAATACCTTTATGGAGGAACAGTGAAAAGTTTACCTAGCAATGTGATTGTGCAGAAGAGACAGCTGAATTTACTGTTGGTATCTTTACTTACCATGCTTATGTCAATGACCAGCAATGTATTCTTTAAGATGGTATTTTATAAGACTGCATACTGGTGTATACAATGATTGTAGTGATTGATACACAAATCGTTACTACTAATCATCATCATTAATTTAATGTATTTTTTGTAATGATGTTATTGAATTTTGTAAGGTAATAGATTTAGCTTTAATAACCCCGAGTACCGATGATCTAAAACTAATTGGTATCTGATGATAGAATCTAAAATCGGAAAAGGAGGTAAACGGTTGTTAATGCTATGCCACAGATTTAGAAATTAGCGACTTGTTGCTGCACCATTGGTGGCATTGTGAACCTGTCCATTCATTCTGGAGAGCAGTTTGAAACTATGCCCCCAAGAGCTAGTAAACTATGCATATACTCTGTGCATATACTCAGCAATAATGCTACTAGTTCTATATTCCAAAGAGATCAAAGAAAGAGGAAAAGGATCCATATGTGCAAAAAATATTTGTATCAGTTTTTTTGTGTGTGGTGGCAAAAAAAGTACAAAAGCCTCAGACCAACCTAGAAACTGAGAGTGCAGGAGATGTTCATCAATTGAACAAAGTATGGTTCAGAAAGGTAATTGAATATTATTGTGCTGTAAGAAATGATGAAGCAGGTGTTTTCAGAGACATTTGGGAAGACTTTTATGAACTGTTGAAGGGTGAGGTAAGCAGAACCAGGAAAACAATTTATGCAATAACAATAATATCCTAAAAACAAAGTACTCTGAGAGAGTTAGAAATACCAATTACCATAGTATCCAACCACAGTTTCAGAGGACCCATGATGTAGTTATTAATCACAAAATGTAACGGGCTCTCTACGTGGGAGACATAGTTATTCACTTCCTGATCTAGAGAAATGATGATGATGATGATGGTGAACTCACAGTGCAGATTGTGGTCATTTGTTTTGCTTCTCTACACATATTTATAAGAGAGGTTTTGTTTTTCTTGCTTTCTCAATGCAAGGGGTAGTAGAGAAAGAATGAGAATCTGAAAAAAAAAAAGAGAAATAGAATTAAAAATAAACAAACCCTGACCTATTCTTTCCCAGCACTCTAAGACAGGGGTTGGCAAACTTTTTATATAAAGGGTCAGATAATAAATATTTTAGATTTTGTGGGCCAATAGGCAAAATCAAGAATAAAATATATGACAGCTAGATGGCATAGTGCATAGAGCACAGGTCTTGGAATTGGGAAGACTCATCTTCATGAGTTCAAATCTAGGCTCAGACACATGATCTGTGTGACCCTGGGCAAGTCACTTAACCCTGTTTGTCTCAGTTTCCTCATCAAATGAACTGGAGAAGGAAATGCCAAATCACTCTAATATTTTTGCCAAGAAAACCCCAATTGGGGTCATGGAGAGTCAAATAGGGCAGAACAACAACAAAAATTGGCCAGCTAACAAACAGGATCCTGTTATTTTTCATTTCCAATTGTCTTCAAATTGGACAGCCTTGATCCCATTTGGTTTTGTTCATCTGTAGAAGCTTCTGGATATTTTTCAGGAGATTAAGGGGCAGGAGTCCCAAGTAAGTTTGAACATGGTTTTGTCTCTGCCTGTTGTATTGCTTTCTTTACCACAGTTCAGGGCAATGCCCTGACCCTATTGTGTGACAACTTGGTGCCTGGTTGGAACTTCTCAGATACCTTGTGTCCTTTCATTGTTTGTCTAGACAGATTTGGAGGTGCTGGTGGGAATGATGGACATTTAACAATCCATGCCTCTGGTGCTTTGGGCTGGGCAAGTTATGCTTGTGAGTCCTCTAATAAGCTGAGGTGTGTGACCTGTCATAGTGTTCTTTTTCTGTACATACTTGTTTCTCTAAAGCTACATGTTGTTTTTTGGTCATTTCAGTCACGCCTCATTCTTCATGACCCTATTTGGGGTTTTCTTGGCGAAGATACTGGAGTGGTTTGCCAATTCCTTCTCCAGCTCATTTTACAGATGAGGAAACTGAGGCAAACAGGGGTTAAATGACTTGCCCAGGGTCACACAGCTGCTAAGTGTCTGAAGCTGGATTTGAATTCAGGTCTTTCTGACTCTAGGCCCAATGCTCTATCCACTGGTCTGCCTAGCTGCTCCAACTTAGGCTAAGAGAAGTTAAATGACTTGCCTACGGTTACACAGCTAGTAAGTGTCTGAGGCAGGATTTGAATATCTTGCTGACTCCAAATCTGGCACTCTGCTTACTAGGTCATCTAGCTGTCTACAAGGAGCTGCTTAGTCTCTTAGTTCTCCATCATTGATCACCAACCATTTGGAGAACTGGTGCATGCTTTACCACTCATTCCTATCTTTTCATGATGTAGTTCGTGACCAAGCACTTATTTCTTTAGGGTCTATGAATGTAATGGTAATGGGATTTGAAGCTCTTCCATGCCCCTTGAACTTGCTAACATAGCAGAAAGGGGTGGGGCAGGAAGGAGATGGAGCCAAGTAGGAGCCAGGCTGGAGCCAGCATGGTGAATGAAAGCTGTGGCAGTGGCAGCTTGAACTTCTTTTTTTGAGCCAGCCAGAACTTCTGCTAAGGACTCCTGATGAAGACTGCCAGGGACTGGAACTGTGTGGGGCCAGAGCTGCTGAGGACGAGCTGTATGGAAGCTGAGTAGTTACTGTGAGTGAGGAGAGGAGGACATTTTCCTGATCTTTTGTTTTGAAGGCTTGAGAATGTGGGTGTTTACTGCATTAACAATGTGTGCCAACTCCGTGACTACTGTGATGGCTTTGACTTTCTGGTTTTGGAACTCTGTTCCTCTGGTATTTGAATAAATGTTCTAGCTATGTCCCTCATGTAGAGAACCTGTTACATTTTGTAATTAATAACTATATCGGCATATTTATAGTTACCATAGGCATTGTGAATATATTGTGCATTGCTGATACAATGGGACATTTCATACTATCCTTGTGTCCAGGCTGAGTGACCTGGGAAAGCCTTCCAACTGCACCATCCTACCTGTTGGTGAAGGACTGAGCCTGAATCCTCTTAGTCTCCTCTTTGCCTTCTCTTGTATACTCCTTCTCAAATGTTCATTCCTACTTCTGACACCAACACAGTAGTAACACAGATGCCCTGTTTGTTTCTCCTGACCTTTTTGTTCCCTGATATGTTTTTCTACTGATCTTGTGCCATATCATGGAGGAGAGGCTCAAGATATTTGTTACTTATTATAATGTAGGCCTATGAAAAAACAAATCAGATGTTAAATCTTTGTTGTTTCTCACCAGCCCTTGAGAAACTTTGGAAATACAGGAGAAGACCCTTCTGGTTATATTTGGAAAAAATCTTGGTCATTGGACATTGGATCCTTAAAATGGGGGGAATGAAATGAGGAGCTGTCCTGCAGAGCACTGATGTCTCTCTCTCTTCACTTTGGCCATGAGTGAGAACTGTGGTTGATTCTACTTTTATTTAACCAGAGAGGAAATTTTTAGTCCATTTTAATTGAGACAGGGAAACAACTTGATCATTTTTTCTTCTTCATTCAATTCATCACATAATTGTTAAGCTTCTAATATACATATGTGTGAGATATGGTGAAGACCCCTCTTAAAACTTTAAGGGAACCCTCATAGAATTAAAGGTTGGGTTTTTAATTCAGTTTTTCTGTAAAAACAAGCTGCTGACCCTGAAGAGTTCCAGGAGATGAGGATAGGAATGCAGGGTACATGTCAGGTATAAGAAGACTGGAAAGGTAGGAGCAGGGCAAGTTATAAAGGACTTTGATGCCAAACAGAGAATTTTGTATTTGGTTTTGGAGATGATAGGGAGCCACTGGAGTTTATTGAGTAGGGGAATGAAATGTTTGGACCTATGCTTTAAAAAAATCTCTTTGGCAGTTGAATGGAGGATAGATTGGAGTGGGGAGAGACCTGAGGCAGGCAGATTCACCAGCACATTATTGCAAAAGTCCAGTGCCAGCACCAGCATGGGGCAGTACCAGAGGAGAGAAAGGACATATTCCAGAGATGTTGCAAAGGTGAAAACAGGCCTTGGCAACAGCTTGGAGGGTGAGAGATAGCAAGGGAATCAGGATGCCTCCTACGCTTCCAGCCTCAGGATAGGTAGATTTGAGAACGGGAAGCATGAGGATAGCAATTAAATCCACAGGAGCTGAAGAGATCACCAAGTAAAGGAATAGAGGGAGAAGAGAAGAGAGCCCTGGGGGACATCTATAGTTAGAGGGCACCACCTGGGTGGGGCTTCAGCAAATGAGGCTGAGAAGAGCTAGTCAGGTAGGTAGGAAGAGAACCAGGAGAGAGACGTGTAATGGTAATCAATTTGTTGGATATTTAGGGCTAAGTGGATCAGATACTTAGGGCTAAGTAGCACCTAGTAACTTATGGCTAAGTATAGAACTCTGTCCATTGGTGAAAAGATGTGAACTCCCCTGTTGACTTGGGAGAAGGCTATTGGCTGAGACACTCCCCTGTTGACAAGGGAGAAGGCCAGTGCTTATAAGGAAGAATTTTAGAGAGATAAGACAGATTTTGGCTTTGGCTCCTCAGTGAAGCTGACTGAAGACATGAACAGGATGGAACTTTGTTTGTTGGTGGCCTGGCTGATCCTTGAGTTCCAGGCAAGAGACGTCCTGAAGGATTTGAGGTGTGCTGAACACTGTGAACTTCAGTGTGTGCTGGGGATTGCCCTGAGGACTGGACAAGGACCTGGGAACTGTTCATCTCTGAGGACTGGACAAGAGCCTGGCAGCTGTCTGCTCCTGACTCTAGGTGATTGTTTGACAGACTCAGGAGGGAGCTGGGACC
>CM053596.1:45384958-45403825 GCA_028646575.1 Pseudocheirus occidentalis
AAGGATTGTGTGGTTGTCTAAGAACTTTATTTGGAAACTAAAGTTAATGGTTGCCCCATGAGTGGAAGATCAGTATATTGTGAATTGTTGATTGAATCAACTCCCTCTTAGGGAAATTAGGTGATTCCTTTTGTTAATTGATTGATTGGATCTTTAATTTGATTGAATTTTTAAATGTGAAGCTGGTTCCCCCCTTAGGGAAACCAGGTGATTCTTCTCTTGTTCCTTGTTACCTTCTGTAATAAGATATAATACTGAGACTTTCCTTGTTCTAAATACTGTGAATATATAATATTGTGAATTGTTGATACTGTGAACATTGTACTGAATCTTGATTTGTAATGGAATAAACAGAGTGTTCACTAATACTGTGTAATCCGAATCTTAAAAGCTGTTCACAGTAGCATTCTTTTAGGAATCTACAGTTGATTGGCATTACAAGCTCCAGAACACCTAGAGAGAAGAGTATCAAGGAGGAGAGAATGAGGGATGGTGTCAAAGGCTTCTGAGAGGTCAAGGACTATGGGGATGGAGGAAAGGCCATTGGATTCATTGGGCAGGGCCCAGCATGTTGATATTTTGGGGTTTTGAGCACCCCTAAACCTTAAACCTCTACATTTTCTGGTGGCCTCATCAACATAATTTTCTTTCTAGCCCTCCCTCACTCAAATAAAAATCAACTGCAAGTCATGTTATCATCTCCCTTATCTCATGTTCCTCTTTAACAATCGAGGACAAACCACAACCTGTGAGCAGTCAGAGCTTCCTGAGTGGAGACCCAGCTGGCCAGTTTCAGCAGGGCGTCTCTTTTCCTCTCCCCTCTACTCCTTCCTTTCCCTCCTCTCTCATTCTCTCCTCTTAATTTACCTGAGGGTGTTCTGCCCAAAGGAAGGTCAATTTTGATTGCTGAAAGCTACCTAGTTGACTTAGGGTTTACAGACTTGATGTGCTCATGAAAATATGAACATGATTGAAAAATGGTTGAACATGAGAAGGCTATTATCACAGGTGTCAAAGAAAAAGGCACAAGCCTGACAGAATCAATTTTATTTAATTTAATGTTATTCTAAACCCAAGCATTTGGCCCTGGAGTCAGGAGGACCTGAGTTCAGATTGGCCTCAGACACTTAACACTTACTTGCCTTGTGACCTTGGGCAAGTCACTTAACCCCAAATACCCTGCCTTCCCTCCTCCAAAAAGCAAAAAAAAAAAAAAAAAAAAAAAAGAAGATAAACCCAAGAATTTTCTAGCTTATAGAGAAAAATGTTCAAACTAGCATGGTCCCTCTTTGTCCTTGGATACGTCTCAACCCTAAAATAATTTGAGGTGACATTCATAGGTATCCTGAACAAGGAAAAGATTATAAGTTAAAGTACAGTTTGGGGTTAACGTTCCACTCACTTTATCTTCAATTTTCAATGCTCCATTCCTCCCTAGAGCTTTCCCCTCAAGTTCTGAAAATCTCTCCTTCTAAGGATCATTATCTTTGTCTTTAGGCACGGATAGATTGAGAGGGAGGGGCTCGCGGTGAGTAGGCAAAGATCTTATCTGGACTCCAGTTAAATCAGATTATCAGTTTTAACCCAACCATTTAACAGACTTAGTCTTGTTCAACCCACTTTCCTAAAGGGAAAGGGTGGGGAGGATTTTGGGCTGGACTGAAGATCTCTTAATCTTTTCATTTGAACTAAAAAGGAGGTATTTAACACGTTTCCCCTGGAGATTAGCCTAATGGAGAAATTTCCCCTCTGTACTCTTTGAACTGGTGTCACCTGGAGGTCCCAGGTCAGAGGCCAAAACCCTGACTGTTATAATGTTAATATGGAACAATTATGTATGCTTCAAATCATATAATCAGCTCACAATCTTAGACTCTAACAGAATGTTGGATGAGAAAAGGTCCCGTTGGGAAGCAACCCTAAAGGATTACCTAACTCATCTTTCAATGCAGAAGGGAAACAGGCCCTGGACGTGGATATGCTTTGCATGAGCTCCCGAGGCCGGTCCAGCCTGCTGACACAAACCTTCTGTGGTGTGGATGAGGTGCAGGCTCTGGGAGCCCCCTTGAGCTCCCCTTGAATCTTTGAGGTGCAGGGTCTGGGACCCCCTTGAGCTCTTCTCAAATCTTTGAGGTGCAGGCTCTGGGAGTCCCCTCGAAGTCTGATTAAATCTTCCCACTTGATGAGGTATTTGCAGAAGCCATAAGTATTTCATTGTGGCTGGGCCCAAACCTCTGTCACTAGCCTGGCCCTCCATGGTCCATCTGCTTCCCACCCTGGAACCTATCAAAATATCAATCCACTCTTGCATTGACCTCATTAACTCCTCCTGAAGTCCCTCCCCAAACTCATTACTGGAGTCTGACCTCACTGACTCCTCCTGAAGACCCTCCTCAAACTCCTCCTCTAGACCACCCCTAGATTCCTCTGTATATAAGAATCCCATCTTCCTTCATGTGGTGTGAAAGTGCCATAGAATAGTTTAGCACAGACTTGCTCAGTGAAAACACTATAGAATGACCTAGCATAGACTGGCTCCTTAAGAGTCTACCCCATACGGTGGACTTTTAAAGAACTTTAAAAAAACTTTACTTATCTTTGGCTGAGAAGATTTGAGTGGAATTCTTTCCGTAGGACCTGGCATGTTGGTATTTTGGTGTCTTTGGCAACCCTAACCCTCTTTGGGTACCCTCTTCAGTGTATTTCCAGAAAGCACTGGATTGGCACCATGCTCTGACTCTTCTTGGCCACATAACCTTGCGAAAGTTCTTTTCCCTTTTTGGGGGGACAGAAAATTGCAATTTCTTCATCAGTAAAGCACTGATGATCCTTGAATTTGCTACCTATTGGAGTTGCCATGAGGAAAAATGACTGGGAGTAATAAAAAATATTTTAAAAAAATAAGAAGGGCATCTGCTAGACCGCTCAGGAATACAAAACTACACCCTCCACATAGTGTGATCTGGACATTCTCTCTGGTGCCTGGGTCCTCAGAGATTACAGAGTCCTGAAAAATAATGCTGAAGTGCATGGAACACAAAAAGTGAGAATAGGAAGGCTCCCTAGAGGTCCTTTAGGCCAGTCTTCTCATTTGACAGGTGAAGAAACGGAATCCCAGAGAGGCTCACTGACTCACTCAAAGTCACAAAACCAAGACCAGAACACAGGTCTCCCGACTCTCGGTCAAATGCCCTCTAAAAACATGGAATACTTTATTAAACAGCTTACACTGATCATTAATATAATCAGCTATACTTGGTGGTTAAACATTTGCATTTCAATGAAAGCATTTAAAACAAAAAGTTCTTCCTTCCAAGGCCCTCTCAGAATTCTTATTCCATTCATTCTCGTTCCCTTTGCTTCACTGGGCTCTGGCGAGTCTGTGCTCCATTCTTCTGGCTTGACCTCTTTTTTTTTTTTTTTTAATTTGACATTATTTTATAAAGGTCTTTGCATTCCTTGTACTTGTCTTAATGGCATTATAGTATTCCTTATGTTATTTTAACTCAGTTTCTTCAACTCTTCCTTATTTCCCTGTTGCCTGGTTCCCACTTGGCTTTCTGTCAGCTACATGCTCTCTTCCACATCTCTGTTTCTTGTGGAGTAGAAATCTCCCCGGGGATGTGACTCTCCAAGCATAGGAAGCGTTCCCCTGGCAGAATGGGCACATGAGACCAGTTTGTTCCAAAGGCCATGAAGATGGTGGAAGCAGGCACTGTGGAGTGCTTAGAGCTTGGTCAGACATCGCAGATGCCAAGGTCACCCTCTGCATCCTGGGCCATTGCCAGTCATACTGATTTTTGTCTTGCCACTGGACTTCAATGACTGGAAGAGAAAGTAAGGCTGACGACTTTTGTGCAACTTAGTTTTACTTAAATCCAATCCATGTGCAAGTCAAAGACTACCCCATGATGTCTTTGGTCCTCTTAGAAAATGAAGAACAGGGGTGGCTAGGTGGTGCAGTGAATAGAGCACCTGCCTTGGAGTCAGGAGGACCTGAATTCAAATCTGGCCTCAGACACTTAACACTTCTAGCTGTGTGACCTTGGGCAAGTCACTTAACCCCAACTGCACTGCCCTTCCCCCTCCAAAAAGCAAAAAAAGAAAATTAAGAACAAACACTTTCTGATGGACTTAACTTTTGGATCCACCATCATTCTGGTAGGGGACCATCTACCCCCAACTGTGAGATACGACAGCATCTGACTTCCTGCTATAGTGGGGGAAAAGTGTCATCTCTAATGTATATTAGAGGTGTTACATTGGTTTCCCAGCTTCTTTTATTTCTTTGTTTCTTTGTTTCTTTGTTTCTTTGTTTCTTTGTTTCTTTGTTTCTTTGTTTCTTTGTTTCTTTGTTTCTTTCTTTCTTTCTTTCTTTCTTTCTTTCTTTCTTTCTTTCTTTCTTTCTTTCTTTCTTTCTTTCTTTCTTTCTTTCTTTCTTTCTTTCTTTCTTCCTTCAGCAGGGAAGGCAGAGCAATCGGGTTTAAGTGACTTGCCCAAGGACATATGACTAATAGGCGTTAAATTTCTGAGGCCAAATTTGAACTGAGGTCCTCTTGACTCCAAGACCCATGCTCTCTTCACTGGGCCGCCTAGCCATCCGTCACCCAGTTTCTTCATCTTCCTTTGGATTTGATAGCATTTTAATTGGGTGCTTTGCTCAGTGTCTGGTACATTATAAGTAATTAATAAATGCTTATTGATTAGACTAGTGGGGAAGCAATATTGGTTAGCTGTTGCCTTCATTCTGAATCTTTTGAGTATTACATTTGGCTGATGGGGTGAAGCAAGGGGAGAAAAGAATCTGGTAGACATTGTTATTTGTGCATTCTCAGAGCCAAGGGACCTGCCCCTCTGCAACATGGCTATTATTTACATAGTAGTAGCTTCTTGGGGTTGGGATAAGGAAACTAATCATAGAGGTGTACAAAGTTAGAGTATTGCTAAATAAAAAATACCCCAATAATGCCCTTATGTTAGTGCTGAGTATATGACTTTATTCTCCTGAGCCAGTCTCCAAACTTTCCAGCGCTATATAGTTGATGATGATGATGAAGATGGTGGTGATGAAGATGGTGGTGATGATGGTGATGACAAGACCCAGCATTTATCTAGTCATTTATAGGACTTGTAACGTACTTTACATATGTTATCTGCACAACATATGTTGATCCTCACGACAATCCTGGGAGGTAGGTATTATCATCCACATTTTACCTGTGAGGAGAACTGAAGCAGACAAAAGTTAAGTGACTTGCCCAGGGTCACATAGGTAGTAAATATCTGAGGCTGATTTTGAGCTCAGGTCTTCCTCATTGAACGTCTACTGCGCCACCTAGCGGCTTCTAAACATGTTAACATTTAATCAGGGTTCTTGTTCAGCCTTGTTTATCTTTGGGGTGTTGCCCATCTGGAGCCTGTCCTACAAGCTTACAGGGACTAATGAAATAGTTCTCTGTGGAGAGGGAGCTGGTGATCATAGCTGCCTGGGGTTTGGGATGAGAGAAGATGAAATCTTTTGGAAGAGGTTATGTATCTATGAAATGCACCAGCAGGCAAATATGGCACTGTTGGAAAAGACTCTCATGTGCCAGAGATTTACAGATATTTCCTTGAGAGCTTCTCTGAAGATTGGAGGATGCTCTGAACCACATGTATGGTTATGGATGCATAAATACGAATTACATTCTGAGATTTCTTAGAGTAAACTCTGGACGGGGCCACTGTGAGCCGAAGGCAGGGATTCTTTAGGCTGAATCTGCTCTGTGTAAGCCTGACTCTGGGATGCAGGGACATGGGTAATCCTTCATCATCACTGAAACGTGACAAGACTGTGAGCATTCAAACTCAAAGCAACGGGTGAAGTAATAATACAATGAGCTGATGTTCACATGCACTTTTTCTATTTCTCTAGTTTTTCTTCTTTTGCACCACTGTGGTGGATTTAAATGCGCATTCCCCACCCCTACCCCCAAAGAGAGACATCAGAAGAAGCCATCGATGGAGTCTTTGGAGAGAACCCATGTCCCAAAGTCAATGAGAACGTTTCCAAGTTATTACTGGGTTCTTCCAGGAAGCTTTGCTTTGAGTTCTGAGGCCAAGATTAGCGATTCACAAGCTCATTATATGGTCTTGGCATGGAGAAAATACTATTTCAAGGTTGTTTCTGTAGTCCAGCAAATGAGTAAGACAAAACTTCCAAAAATACAAATGATGCAATGAACACATAGTACTAATTCTATAAGAGATGAAACAGAAAATGCAGTTATATACTGGCCTGTTCCTCACTCAGGACACTCCACACCCATTTTCCCTGGCTGTTCCTCATGCCTGGAATGCTCTCACTCCTTCTCTCCAACTACTGACCTAACTGGCTTCCTAAAAGTCCAGACTAAAATCCCACCTTCTGTAGGAAACTTTCCCAAACCCCTCTTAGTTCCAGTGCTTTCCCTCTGTTAATCATTTCCTACTGATTTGTACATAGTTTGCTTTATACAGATTTCTTTGCTTATCTTTACATGGTCTGTAGTCAGCACAGAGGATAGTTTTCTACCCGTAGGAGGAAATCAGAGAAAATAGCAGAGTTGAAAGATCTTTCCTCTTCTCTCTATTCATGTATTTACCACCCTCAGTAGAAAAGGGGAAAGATAAGAGAGACAGAGATAGAAATGACCAAATTTGGTAACTGTATACATGGGGTGAGATAGAATGAGGAGTTGGGGGTGACATTGAGGCTTGAGAACCTGAGTCATCACCTGGAAGAATCATGGTGCCCTCAACAATGTTTGAAAGGGTGCTGAGATTGGGGTAGGGGTTGAGATGAGAAGTCTGATGTTGGACTTTTTGGGTATGAGATATCTCTGAGGCACCCAGTCTGAAATGCCCAATAGGCAATTGGTGATGTGTCACAGGAAATAGATTTGTGGAGGACATATCAATTTCTATTTCAATAATGATAACTGAACCCATGGGATCTGATGGGAGTCACAAAGAGAGGGAGTGTAGAGGGAGGAGAAATGAGGGCCCAAGACAGAGCCTTGGGGGCATCTACAACTAATTGTTGGTTGTCCTTCATTTTTGAAGAGGACCAATGTCATGACAGAGTGAGGTCTTGGCTCACATGTGTCAGAATTATTCATTTATTTATTTTGGGAGGAGGCAATTGGGGTTAAGCTACTTGCCCAGAGGTCCCACGGTTAGTAAGTGTCTGATGCTGGATTTGAACTCAGGTCCTCCTGACTCCGGGGCTGGTACTCTATCTGCATTGCTAGTTAGCCGCCCTGCAAATTGGATTTAAGTGAAGCAGAGTTGCACACGGTGGTCAGCTTCACTCTCTCTTCCATGATACTTGAAGTCCAGTGGCAAGACAAAAATTAGGATGACTGGCAAAGGCCCCGGATGCAGTGGATGACGTTGGCATCCTCAATGTCTAACCAAGCTCTAAGAGCTTCCTAATGGGTGTCTTCATGGCTGTTGGAACAAAGCGTTCCCACTCTCCCATTCCACCAGGTGAAGTCTTCAGATGTGTGGGATAGGCACCCACCAACTCACTGACATGTTTGAGGCCTGTTGGTTACCCTCAACCTAGTTTATGTAGCCTGTTTGCTGAGGCAGTTTACTGGGGTGGGATTGCTGCCTATGCTACAGCTTCTACAGGTGAGAGTTGGGGGACAAGTGGGCACCAAAGGTGGATGGGCAGCCCTGAAAAGGGCTTGGTCAGCCCTCACAGCAGAGGTGCCAGTCCTCCCTGAACACCCCATTAGAAAGCATCTAATCCACCCCCCTCATTTTACAAAGGAGGAAACTAAGGCCCACAGAGGTGAAGGGACTTGCCCAAGGTCATACAGCTGGAAAGTGGCAGAGCCTGGATTTGAATTCAGGACCTGTGACTCCAAACCTGGTGTTCTTTCTAATGTACTCTGCTGACTAACTTTCAAAGGGAAAGGAACTTGGTGGTTTTTCTTGAGGAAGGAAGAGCAGCACTTATGAAAAGAAGGGGCAGTCAGGAAGCTGAGATGAAATGGTGGTGGTGGGGGTGACAAAATAGTTCTCATCTGAAAAAGTCTGGGGGTGTGCATCCCCTAGACCAGATGGCCTTTGGAGGACGCCTCTTCCTTCACCCTGCCTGCTCACATCCCCTCCTGCCTCCACTGCCAAAGGCACAAAGAAGCTGGTTTCTGACAGCATTTGGAACCCACGGAAACAAACAAGGTGAGGGGACAGAGAATGGGGCCACCATCCCTGGGGCCCAGACAAGGGCTCCAGCTGAGTCAGAGGAATAGACCTCAGTCACAGCCATGAGTCAGCCATGGGTAAGGAGGCAGATGGCTAGGTCTGGTACCACTGGGGTGGGTGGAGGGAGAGAAGAGGCCTGGGAGGAGAGGTGGAAGTTACAGGACCTGGATTCAAATCCTGGCTCTGCATGCTCACTTAACCCATCTGAGCTTGAGTGTTCACATCCATGAAATGAAGGAGGGGGACTTAAAAACAGCCTCTGAAGTCCTTCTAGTCCTGAGTCTAGGATTTTATGATCTGGGGAAAAGGAAAGATCCTCCACCTCTCCCAGAGCAGCCTAGACACAGGGCTACACCCTGGGCAAGGCAGGTAGTGGTACAATGAGTAGAAGGTTGGGCCTGTAGTCAGGAAGACCTGAGTGTAAATCTAGCCTCACACTTACTAGCTATGTGGCTGGGGGTAAGTCACAACCCCAATTGCCTTGCCTTCCCCCCTCCAAAAAGCAAAAAAAAAAAAATATGGGAGTAGAAGATGCATTCAGTATTCAGTTTGGGACATGTTAAATTTAAAGTAGGCAGGACACCTGGGTGGGGCAAAATATTCATTCATCTTTGGTAGAACTGGGATTCTCCTCATTTCCAATCTAGGGCCCTTTTCATGGAAATGCCATGTTTGAGGGGGCATCGATGTGTCTGCTAGAGTTCCCAAGTATGAGGACAAGGGCTGGACTGGAGCCAGGGACAGAACTCCTGGAAGAAGGAGTTTTGTGCGTGTGTATCTACAGTATTTAGCACAGGATCTGACACGTAGTAAGCACTAAATAATTGCTTATTAGCTGACTGACTGAGGATGACCAGGGGGCCAACAGTAGAAAGGACTATGAAAAGGAGTTGGCCTGAGGGTTAAAGATGAATGGGGTGAACCTCAAAGTAAGAGGGGCAGCTGGAAATGGGGATGAGTAGCATGGAGCAGCCCAGGGCAGGAGGGGCTGAGAGAAGGACTGCAAGGAAGATGATGTTGTCCAGTCATTTCAGTGGTGACTCCATTTGGGGTTTTCTCAGCAGATGTGCTGGAGTTCTTTGCCATTTCCTCCTCTGGCTCATTTTATGGCCAGCGATAGGATCTCAGAATTTGAACTGGATGCTCCTCCTGATGATCATAAACATTTATGTAGTACTTTGAGGCTTACAAAGCACTTTATACACTAAACTCATTTGATCCTCATAACAAGCCTGGGAGGCGGGTACTCTTATTATCTTCATTTTTCAGATAGAAAAACTAAGGTTAAATGACTTGCCCAAAGTCATACCACTAGTAAGTGACATTAGAGAAGGTCCTCATTGCCTCAGGACTCTGAGAGGGTCAGACTCATGGTTTTGAGATCCTCGTGGTAAATAAGGAATCAGGTGGTGGTTTAGTCCCTTGGGGCTAGGCTGAGCTCATGCTCTATGCACGTCTGAGAGCTTCCTTTCAAGACGGAGGTGGGGGGAGATGAGGTTCTCCCAAGAGAGGCTCTACATAGACCCAATATGTTGCTAAGTCTCGGTGTTTCTACTTTCTTATCATGTCCTCTCTATATTCCTGTCTCAGGTCTCTCCCCAAGCCAATTCATCCTTGACTCAGCTGTCAAGGTGATTTACCTATAGTATAGTATAGTAGAATATAGCATAGTATAATATAACATAATAATATGACATGATATGATATGATATAATATGGTAATATAATATAATATAATATAATATAATATAATATAATATAATGTAATGTAATGTAATGTAATATAATATAATATAATATAATATAACCTGACCCTTCCTCCCTTATTCAATGTCATTCCCTTATTCAACAAACTCCAATGGCTTCCCATTACCTCTAGGATCAAATATAAAATCCTGTTTGCCATTTAAAATCCTTCATAACTTAGGTTTTCTATTTTTCAAATTTTTAAAGAATATTTAGTACCAATACTATCCAAATTATTCTCAAAAACTTAGAAAGAAAGCACTCTATTAGATTCCTTTTATGAAAAAATATAGTCCTAATGCCTAAATCAAGGAAGCATAAACAGTAGAAGATCCAAGGGCCAAATCTAGCCCACTGCAGGTTTTTGTATGGCCCATAAGCCATCCTTAGCTTGCTTAGTGGGTGGTTTGTCAACTCCAGCTATAGACTGATATCATTAATAAATATTGATTCAAATTGTAAATAAAATACTATTGAACAGACAATAGTAATTTATCAATAAATCATTCACTGTGACCAAGTTGGATTTATACCGGTGATGCAACAGTGGTCCAACATTAGGAAAACAATCAATGTAATTATGTTAAAAACAGAAACATCCAAAACATAGGATTATTTCCATAGCTAGGATGCTAGGTAGTGCAGTGGCTAGAATGCTGGGCCTGGAGGCAGGAAGACCCGAGTTCAAATGTGACCTCAAGATGCTTACTAGCCGTGTAACCCCTGGGAAATTCACTTAGCCCTATTTGCTTCAATTTCCTTATCCTTAAGATGAACTGGAGAAGAAAATGGCAAACCCCTCTAATATCTTTGCCAAGGAAGCCCCAGATGGGGTCACAAAGAGTTGGACATGACTGAAAATGACTAAATACCAATTTTAATAGCTATGGAAACGCCTTTGACATAGTACAACATCCATTTGTGTGTTTTTAAATTTTATTTTTAATTTACGGAATAAAACAAGCATTTCCATAGCATAGTACAATAAAAAAAATAGATTGCAAATGAAACAGCAAATCTACCATGCACAACTTACTACTCCTTTTAAATATACAACAAAATTATCCTGTAAATATCTTCCCCGTCCCCCATCCTAGAGACGGCCACAACTAGACACAAACAGGCTTATACATACATATATATGAAAAATCCTTCCATACAGACTGTTTATCAATTCCTTCTCCAGATACATTTGCAATAGTCAAAATAACTTATTCACTCAAAGTTATTCTCAAAACAATATCACCATGTTCATTTCACTTGACCGTCTTCACTATTTTGTGGGTCTCTCCATGTTTCTTAAAGTCAATGAGCTCATCATTTCTCACAGCACAATAATATTCAATCACAATCATACACCACAACCTGTTCAGCCATTCCCCAATTGTTGGGTATCCCTAAAATTTCCAGTTCTTCGCCACCACAAAGAGAGCTGTGATAAATATTTTAGGACATATAGGTCCTTTTTCTTTTTTCCTAGTTATTTTTGGAAATAGACCAAGTAGTGGCACTGCTGAGTCAAAGTGTATATACAGCGTTATAACTTTGGGTATAATTCCAGGTTGCTCTCCAAAATGGTTGTGTCAGTTCACAATTCCACCAACAATGAATTAGTGTCCCCATTGTCCCAATACCTTCCAACATTTGTCACTTTGCCCTTCTATCATTTTAGGCAATCTGATAGGCATAAAATGATAACTCAAGGTTGTCTCAATTTGCATTTCTTTAATCAATAATGATTTAGACATTTTTTCATGTGACTATAAATTGTTTTGATTTTTTCATTGGAAAACTACTTGTTTATATTCCTTTGACCATTTATCAATTGGGGAATGACTTATATTCTTATAGATTTGACAAAGTTCTTTATATATTTTAGATATGAGACCTTTATCTGGTAAACTGTGTATAGATTTTATAAGAAAATTAGAAGCACAGAACATATTATTTATCAGACTTATAGATAGGTGAACAATTTATGAATAATCAAGAGATAGAGAGTAAAGTAAGTGTAAAATGGATAATTTCTATTACATCAAATTTAAAAGGCTTTGTACAAATAAAACAAAGGAAGACAAGATCAGAAGGAAAGCAGGAAATTTTGAAAAAAATTCTGTAGACACATACTAGCTGTGTGACCTAAAGTGGTTTACCAGTTCTTGCTTCCATCCATTTACAGATGAGGAAACTGAGGCAAACAAGGTTAAGTGACTTGCCCAGGGTCATCCAGCCAGTAAGTGTCTGAGGCCAGATTGGAACTCGGGAAGATGAGTCTTTCCAACTCCAGGCCCAGTACTTTCTCCATTGCACTACCCAGTTGCCCATTTTCTTATTAGAGACCTTGCTTTCTACTCTGACCTACCCTACACCATTTTCTTGACTATCAAACACCACTAACTAGCTATGTGACCTTGGTGAAGATACCCCTTTCTGGTCATAGAGTATTTCTTTGTGATGTATTGCTCTAATCTTCTTAGTTTTTGCACCAATACTCATTAGGTAAATTAGTCTATATATTTTTTCTTTGTTTTGACTCTTTCTGGTTTAGCTACCAAGACTACATTTGTGTCATAGAAATAGTTTGGTAGGATTCCTTCTTTACCTGTTTTTTTCCCAAAGTTTAAGAAGTTACAGGTGGGGTCAAGATGGCAGGGAGAAGCCAGGAAGTTACCTGAGCTCTCTCCAGCTTCCCTAAGAAACCATCAAGCCTCTAAATAGATTCTGGAGCTACAGAAACCACAAAAAGATGGAGTGAAACAATTTTCCAGCTGAAGATAACTTAGGAGGATTTCAGGAAAGGTCTGCCTCACTTGGGTAAAGGGAGAGCACAGCCCAAGGCAGATGGTGACTGGACAAGCCAGTGGGAGTCTCTTAGCCACAGCACAGATCAGCGACCGAGGCCCCATGGTCCTGGCTCAGCAGGCCCCAGTAAGGCCTCCATCCCTGGCAAAGAACGCCAGTTTCAAGCCCCAGAACCCCAGCTCTATAGGCCAACTAGGCCGGGCCACACCCAGTACAAATGGTCAAGTCACAAAGCACTTCAGGATCAGGCATGGAAAACCAGTGACCTGCCCCCTGCCCCCCAGTATAAGAAGCCTGGGATAGTGCCCCCCTTGCACCCCAGGAACAGAGCTCAACTTTGAAAGTCACAGAATAGGCTGAAGAAGTCGTTCTCTGTTTCCTCCCACACGTGCTCTAACTACTTGAGAAGACTGTTTATGATCAGTGCCTCCAATTTCCTTTCTTCTCACACTCTTCTTAACTGCACTCCGATGCCTGATCTCATATTCAATTGAAATTGCTCTCTCCAAAGTTACCAGTAATTGGTTAATCATGAATTCTAATGACATTTCCTTAGTTCTCATCACTTTCTTTAGTCTCTTTGAAGCCTTTAACTTTGGCTATCAACATCATTTCCTTGAAACACTCACACATTTTCGTGATTTTGCTCTCAGCACGCTGAGTTAGCTCTAGTAATGAGTGTGTCAACCTCATTATCAATGTGTTCCTCCCTGGAAAGTACACGACCAAGGTGAGGGAACTCATCCACAGATTGTGTGATGTGGGAGACACTGGCACAGGACCACCCAGCATGGCGTGCCCACGTCAGAGAAGGCGCCGGGCTCTATGAGCAAAGCAGAATCAAAACAGCTCTGAAGAAGCACAGGATGTTCAGATTTAAAGAATATATCCCGAATGTTCGCCAGGACTATTTGTGCCCGACCTATGGTAGAGCATTTCGAGCTCATATTGGTCGGATCAGCCAGTAGGACACACTGAAACTTGACTCTAGCATAGTGATTTCATTTTGGTCTTTTCTGAGAGCAAAGGACAACAACCACCCATCCAACCAATATGCAAATATATCCTCACTTAATTGTAGCCTTCTTGGGGGGAGGTGTTGGGAGGAGAGGAAAAATAAAGTAAAAAGGGCACAGCAGAAAACAAAAAAAAAACCAACAAAGAAGCAAAGTCAAGCTGGGCAGCTTTGAAACAATGTATAGTATTTATTATATAGGTTTTCTTGAAATGGAAATGTATTGTCTCGTATTGAATCCTCTTTTATGGTCTGCTATGTACGTGGCAATGTCTTTTTTTTCTTTTTCCATTTTGTATTTGTTTAAAATTAAAAAAAAATTAACACAATCTGTCCAGCACTGAACTTAATATCTTTTGTCTTTTCCTTTTCTGACTTCCCCTATTACTGTTGAGAATACCACTATCCTTCCAGTCACTCACGTTCACATTCTAGGCGCCATCTTTGTCTTTTGTTCCCCATATCCAATCATTTGTCAAGTAATATTGTTTCTATCTTCATAAAGACAGATTCTCTCTCATATATGCCCACTTCTCTCCTCTGGGTACAAGCCTTATCACCCCAAACCTTGACTATTGTGGTTACCTGCTGGTTGGTCTCCCTGCCTTGTCTTTACCCACTGGCCTTCATTCCAGCATCCATTCAGCTGTCAAATTGACCTGCCGAAAGCACAGGTATGATTATATTGAAGTGGGCAGGAACTAGTTAAGTAGAAATCTCAACGAAATAGTCAGATATTCTGTAAAATTAGAAATCCAATAAGCCCTGAATACCCAAGCTGAACCAGGAACTAGCAAGGCCAGAAAATCAGAAGGCTTAGTCTAGGCAGAAGAATGCACTCAAATAATCCGTCTTGTTGTTTTCTTTTGCCATGTACCCAAAGCTGCA
Source organism: Pseudocheirus occidentalis (assembly GCA_028646575.1). Lineage (NCBI taxonomy): Eukaryota > Metazoa > Chordata > Mammalia > Diprotodontia > Pseudocheiridae > Pseudocheirus > Pseudocheirus occidentalis. Next base: position 45,399,645 of record CM053596.1, read on the forward strand.
TTCTTCTGCCCAACCTTCTTATTATTGTACCTAACTCCTCATCCATAAATACTGAGGCAGTAGCAATCTCTGGGTTCCCATGTCCAGATCTTGATTGATCAACACTGAGGTAATTACAAACCCTTGGTTCCCGTACCTCACTCCTCATCAATCAATAAGGTGTACAAAGAACATCCCTGCACCTGGTTTTCATCTGTAATCAATTAACAAACCTTAACAATGGGACTATATGGTATAAAAGGGTCTGTAATTCTGCAGTTTAGGGCTGCTCCTCCTTTAATTGACTTGGGACAGCCGGTCAGCTGACTACATTAAAGCTCCTTAAATCTTTTAATTGGACTCTGTGGTCACTTTGTTAAAACTCAGAAATTTCATTTGATCATAACAATATCACCCCCATATTCAGTCAACACTAGTGGTTCCCTATTGTCTTCAGCATCAAATATGAAGTTCTTTGTTTTAAAGCCCTTCATTATTTGATCCTTCCCTACCTTTCCAGTCTTCTTACACCTTACTTTTCTCCACACTCTCTCTGATCCAGTGACACTGACCTTCTTGCTGTTCCTCAAACCAGATACTGCATCTCCTGATTTCACTTGATGGCCCCCGTTTCTGGAACGTTCTCCCCCTTCATCTCTGCCTTCTGTCTTCCTTCAAATTTCAACTAACATCCCACCTTCTGTAAGAAGCCTTTCCCAATACTTCTTCATCTAATCCTAGTACCCACCCTCTGAGATGGTTATTCCCAATTGGCCCTATATATATTTGGCTTGTACATAGCTATTTGCACACCATCTCCCCGTTAGACAGTGAGGTCCCAAACCACAGGGCCAGGTGTTTTTCTCTTTCTTTTTGTCTTTTTGTCCTCTTTTGTCTTTCACCCCAATGACTGGGGTGTAGCAGGTACTTAATAAATGCCTTTTGATTTGACTTAATCTCTCTCAGTCACAGAGATGCATTATTTCCTGGCCTGAGCTCTCCTGAGATTACAGTCAGATAATGGAAGTAAAAGACTTGTCAGCCTTTGTATACCATAGAAACACAAATGATTATAATCACTCACACATTTGAACAATCAAAGCTGTCCAAATGTGGAAATGGCTGTTTTTACAAGGTAGCAAGTTCCCTATCCATGGAGGTGTTCAAATTTTAAATTGGTTGCCCATCTTCAAGAATGAAGAACTGGGGAGTATGCTGCAGAATCCTAATTTTTTGGGGGGGTCATAAATGGGCATTTATTATTTACGTCCAAGAACAAGTTATGAAGGGAGTGGAGTGGAGCTCTAGAGAAGGGGGAGGAGGCTGGAGATAGGGAGAGGAGAGCCTCTTATCTGGGTGTGCTCTAGATGGGGTTGATCCTGACTTCTGAGCCTTTGTCCAGGGCACATAGTGAAGCCCACAATAGGTACAGGTTTAGGAAAACATCAAGTGGCAGCCAGAGCTACACATCCAACCAAAGGTGGGGGCTGCGATTCTCCCTGAATCAGCAGCACCTCTTCCTTTGGGGAACTAAAGTGCAGTGGGATGAGCTTTGTCCCACTTATCTCACCTCTTATGAAACATTCCTGAAGTTAGAGTCTTGGTGCTAAGGAATTCTTCCATTGCTTTTCTAACTTCCTGTACGTACTTCTAGTTTCTTTGCATGTGCACCCCCTAGTAGGCTGCCACCCCTCCAGAGCTGCACCCTGTTCCTCAGGGACAGTGGTCTGATGCAGAAAAGGCCCACGTTTGCCTATTTCTGGCTTATGTCCCTTAGGTTTCTATTTATGTTTACTGCAATATCCCTCATTTCTAAATACTTCAAGCTAGTCAGATCCTAGTTTTGTAGGACTAGAAGTGATCTTAGATGGAGGACATCTAGACAACTTCTTTATTTTGTAGATGAATAAGCTGGGCCCCAGGAAAATGAGGTGACTTAAGAAGGGGTAGGACCCAACTCAGATGTTGAGAGCCTATGATTTCATGTGCCATTCCCCGAGTGGTCACTAGGTGGCCCCTGGCACTGTGTAAGGGTTCCTGAGATGCCAGTGCTGTGGGTCTGTTGGTTGGGGACCTGGCTGAAGACAAACTCCTGTCCTCTAGGACATAGATGCCTCCTCCCCATCCCCACCTGCTTCTCTCCTCCAATTCAGATGGTCTAGCAAAACAAAAACAAAGGCCGTGGAAAAAGTGAGGGGGAGAAAAGCAGAAGTGGCAGAGTGATGTAAGAAATGATAAAATCTGCACTCATTAAGGTGGGGAATAAGTGGCCTCCAGGCCACATGAAGCCCTCTAGATCCTTGGGTGTGGCCCTTTGACCCAGCCTCAGTTTTACCTAGGCTTTTATGAAGGGGATTAGTTCTGTGATGTTTGCATTCAAAGGGCCCAACCCGAGGACCTAGAGTGCCATGTATGGCCTTAAGGCTGCAGGTTCCTCCTCCCTGGTAGAGTCTCCTTCCTGCCTGGGTCCAGAGCCAGTAGCTCAGATAGCAAGCTGCAGTTTGGGCTTAACAATCTTTTCACAAAGCTCTCCAATATATGTTACAAACACACATACATATGTATATATACATGTATATATATGTGTATATATACATATGACACATTTTAAAGTTAAATCTGCATTATTAACATTTTTATCTTAAGTCTATACAATCAACAAAATGATCGATCAAGCTCTGTTTTGCAGTGTTTTCTGATTTCTGACATGTCAATGATCACACTAGAAAATTTAATAATCAGCTCTGGGGGAGACCATTTAAAATATTTAGATAATATAACATACCTGAGCAAACACCTGTCAAAACAGACATAGGAACCATGTGAACATAAAAACAAAACACTTTTTGTACAAATAAACTCAGATCTAAATAATCGAAGTAATATTTATTGTTCATGGGTAGGTGAAGCCAATATCATTTTTAAAATGCCAATTTTAGGGGGTGGCTAGGTGGCACAGCAAATAGAGCACCGACCCTGGAGTCAGGAGGATCTGAGCTCAGACACTTGACGTACTTATTAGCTGTGTGACTTTGGGCAAGTCACTTAACCCTAATTGCCCTGCCTTCCCCCCTCCAAAAAGCAAAATAAAATATAATAAATGGCAACTTTACCTAATATCGATTTATTCAATATCATCCAAATTAAATTACTATAAAATTATTTTACTGAGTTAGAAAAATAATAAAGTTCATTTGGAAGTTCAAAAGGTCAGGAACTTCAAAGAAATCAGAGGAAAAGATGTAAAAGAAGCAGATTCAGCAGTATCAAAGCTTAAACTATATTATGAGGTGAGAGCATTGTTGAAGTGAAAAAAGAATAATTTTGATGATCTTATTTTATTTTATTTTTTAAAATTTATTGAATTGTTTATTTACTTTTAGTTTACAAGATTCAGTTACTGAATCACTTGAGTTTCAAATTTTCTCCCCTCCCTTCCTTCCCCCCGCACCCCCCGCCATGGTGGCGTACAATCATGTATAGGATCTGCTAACACTTTCACATTGTACAATAGTCTGGTTGTATAGAAGCGTTGTAACCAATGGAGCAAATAATGGGGAAAAAAAAGAAAAGAAGCAAAACCAAACATGGATAAGAACAATAGCATGTTTTGTTTCAGTCTCCATTTAAACTCTGGTCTTTCTAGATCTTCCTCTGAGTGTAGACATCTCCTTCCATTCTGAGATTTGTAGAGTTATCTTTTAACTGTGAGTTGCTGAGAAGAGTCCAGTTGATCAAAGTTGGTCATCACACATATCATGTATCTGTGACTGTGTACAAATTTTTCCTGGTTCTGCTCTTCTCGCTTAGCATCAGTTCGTATAAGCCTCTCCAAGTAATTATGAAGTCCATCTCCTTCCCATTTCTTAAAGCACAATCATATTCCATCACATTCATATACCATAACTTGTTCAGCCATTCCCCAATTCATGGGCATCCCCATAGTTTCCAGTTTTTTGCTACCACAAAGAGAGCTGCAATAAATATTTTTGTACATATGGGTCCTTTTCCCACTTCTATGATCTCTTGGGGATACAACCCCAAAAGTGGTATTACTGAGTCAAAAGGTATGTAATTATTTATAGCCCTTTGGGCATAGTTCCAGATTGCCCTCCAGAATGGTTGTATCAGTTCACAGCTCCACCAACAATGCATTAGAGTTCCAATTTTTCTACATCTTCTCCAGCACTTGTCATTTTCCT
>CM053596.1:45413343-45444059 GCA_028646575.1 Pseudocheirus occidentalis
TGTGTTTACCAATATAATGTTAAGTGGAGAATGCAGGTGATTTCATAGAATGGAAAGAGCACTGGGCTTGGAATCAAGAGAGAATTGGGTTTGAATCCTACCTTTGCTAGTTGTGTGACCATCAGAAAATCATTTAACCTCTCTGAATCTCAGTCTCCTGATCTCTAAAATGGGGATAATACCAGAACTTACCTCACAGATATTGTTGCTGGATTTGGCAACAGAGAGATCATTCGTGGTTTCAGAGAGAGCAGTTTTGGTGCAATGATAAGACTGGAAGCCAGGTTGTGAGGAGTGAAGAAGAGTGAGAGGAGAAAAAGTGGAGGCATCACTGGAGATGTCTTGTCCTGGAGTTTAGCTACAGAGGGCAGCAGAGATCTGGGATGCTTAAGGTAGCAGGGAATGGAAGGCTAAGAAGAGAAGGGGTTTTTCCAGGATGGGAGAAACAAGGAAAGGATGCTCAGAACCTTTCCTGCCTTCAAAGCTGAGTTCAAGCATGCCACCTTTGGCACAAAGGCTTTCCTGTTTCCTTCAAGTCACCTTCTATGTGCTGTCCTCATGGTCTGGGATTTCAGCATGCAGACTGACTCTCCCACAGACACCTTGCTCACTTATTTCTCAACCTCTTCCGCCTGACCTCAACCACACCCAAAGACAGTCACACCCTTGATCACCCACAAACATACCACCTCTCTGTTCAAGAGCTCTGAAATCCCACATCTGACCAAGCCCAAAACATAGGGTGGTGCTAAGGAGGCTTCATCTACTCAGGACAAACATTTCCAACTAAAGACTATGATCTTAATTACACATTCCTTCTCCCAACAGGCCCTTCCTCATCAGAAGCAGAATTTGAATCCAGGTCTAGAGTAAGTTCCCTTTCCATTATATCACATGATGCTTTTCCTTGGCAAATTAGTTTACCTCTTGAGGTCTTGGTTTCCTCAAATTGTTAAATATGGGTGAGAATACTTTCAATTACTATCTCACAGGGCCATTGAGGGGAAAATGCTTTATAAAAATCAGAGTAAGGAAGCTTAACTATGTGGGGGTAAATTCTTTAACCTTTATAATCTAATGCTCTACCCTGGCACACCCATCTTCATGTAGTTCAGTCATAGGTGGCATAGTAGAAAAGTACAAGACCTGGAGTCACTAAGACCTGAGTTCAAATCTAGCCTCAGACACTTCCTAGCCACGTGTCTCTGAGCAAGTCACTTACCCCTGTTTGCCTCAGTTTCCTCATCTGTAAAATGGGGATAATAATACCTCCTACCTTGGAGCATTGTTGTGAGGGTGAAACAATCCAAACCCAGACCAATTGCCACCACTTCCATGAAGCCCTTTTCTGAGCCTCTTTACCTCCACCTTTGAAACATATAAACTTTGTTCATCCCTTTCTTTTCTGTTATCTGTGTCCTAAAGCGCTATGGGGTTTTTCCATCTGACCTGTGGCTGAAACCTTCCATAGGTGCTGTTTCCACTTTTACAACATAAGCTCCTTGAGGGCAGGGAATGTCTCATTATTCTATTTGTATCCCCAGCGCTTTGCACAGAGTAAATGTTAAATACATTTATTTGTTTGTTCATTCATTCTTCCTTCATTCTATGTCTTATTTCCCCTCCTAGAGTGTGAGGCACCTGAGAGCAAAGGATCACGGCTGACTTGGTGTGTACAAGGGACTTGCACATAGGAGGTGGGCAGAAAGTACTTGTTGAATGGGTAAATGGATGAGCAAAGAAAGATTTCTCCATCTCTATTTTGGTATGTCAATGCCTTAATCATCTATGATTTTGCCTAGGTGTTCACCCTCCCCCCCACCCTCCTTAGGAAGATCTCAGACTGTCTTAGAATTGAGGTCTTTGATATGTTCCATGGCCTAAAAATCTGTCACTCTATGGGCAATTTAAGGGTGAATCCCTCTGAATCAAGGTCAGGGCAGCAGACTCATAGTTTTCAATGGGTTCCCCACTCCTTGAGCCTTACCCATTTGGCAGGATCTCCCAGGTGCCATGTTCTTCTGGCAAAGCCTTTGACAGCCCAGGCTCACCCCTGTACCCTGATGTGACATTGGAAGAGGGCTTTAGAGGTCTCCATGTATATAATGGACATGTTCTGGGCTGGGGCTGGGTGCAGTTGTAAAAGTGGTTGAGGTCTTTGGTGCCCCCAGCTCCCTCTTTTGTACTTGGCCCTGAACTTGATCCCCTTGATCATTTTTTTTCCCCTTGATCATTTTTATGCTCAGTACCTTCCACCCTCTAAGATCCACTGAATCCTCAACAGCTACCTCCTTTCAAATTCTGATCTTGGGAGGGGATCTGAAACTCATTCACTTTGTAGTACAAATGACTCATAAGTGCGAAATTTGACCTCCACTCCCAGGGGGCCACTTACAGTTTACCAAGAATCTGGGTCGGAAGCTGAAGGAATGAAACTGTAAAATGATAGTTTCCAGACCTGCAATATTACCCGTATAGGGCGCAGCCAATGAGAAATTCCTTCTACAGATGCAGATCACAACTGTATTGAAACATGCAAACTTCAAGTAGTATATGGATCCCCAAGAGGCTAAATGAATTGTCTGAGATTGAAAGCCACCCAGCCAGTCTGTGTCAAAGGCAGGAATAGAACTCAGGTCTCCATGACCTTGAGGACAGCCTCATAACCATCATCAGTCTTGCTCTCATTTGCTCCATGTATGTTTTGTATCATTTTTTTTCTCTCCTCCACCTCTTTCCTCCAGTAGAAAGAGAACTCCCTGAGGGCAGGCTGCATTTCCTTTCTGTCTCTATGTTCAGTGCCTGGCATAATAGTAGGTGCTGACAAAGCCTGGGGAATGTCTGCTGGATAGAAATGCAATATCAGGACTACAGGCCATTGTTGGCCAAATTGCCAAACTGGATGAAATAGTCCCTCTGACATCCTTCACAACCTTGTCCTAAGCTATGTTTCCACCCTCACTGGACATTACTATTAGAGCTAGGTGGCGCCAAAGTGGACGGAGCTCCTAGCCTGAAGTAGAGAAGACTCATCTTTGAGTTCAAATATAGCCTCAGACACTCACTAGCTATGTGACCCTGGGTAAGTCACTTGACTTTATTTACCTCAGTGTCCTCATCTGTAAGATAAGCTGGAGAAGGAAATGGCAAACCACTCCAGTATCTTTGAGAAGAAAACTCTAAATGGGATCAAGGGGAAAAAAAAGTCTGAACAACAACAACCTCCTTCATTGGACGTTACTCTAATCCCGTCAAACTGGTCTGTCAGTCCTCATTTATGGCACTATCTCGCATCTCCCATAACCCTGCCTTTCTACTGGATGTCCCCCTATGCCCCGAATATACTCCCACCTCACTTCTATTTCAAAACATCCTGTCAAACAATCAACATTTATTAAGCACCTACCACATTCCAGGCCCAGTGCTAAGCCCTGAGGATACAGAAGGAGGCAGAAGACAGTTCCTGTCTTGACCTCAAGGGGCTTACAATCTAATGAGGGACACATGTATATTAAAATATATTCAGAGCAAGCTCTATACAGGATAATTAGGAAATAAGTAATAGAAGGAAAGCACTAGAATTAAGAGGGGTTGGGAGAGGCTTCCAGTAAAAGACAGAGTGTTAGTTAGGGCTTAAGGAAGCCAGGACAGTCAAGAGGTGAAGAAGAGGAGGGAGAATGTTCTTGGAATGGGGGACAGTCAGAGAAAATGTCTGGAACGTTTTGTTCATGGAACAGCCAGGAGGCCAGTGTGGCTGGATCAAAGAGTCCACAGCAGGGAGGAAGGTGTGAGAAGACTGGAAATGTAGGAGGGGGCTGGGTTAGGAATGGCGTTGAAGGCCAACGAGGGCATTTTGTTTGATGCTGGAGGTAACCAGAAGCCACCGGTGTTTGCTGAGTATTGAGCTTGAAGAGGCCTTCAAGCACGGGAAGTCTTACCTGATCTCCCCAGCTGCTAGTGCCCTCCCTCTCTAGCCAGGCAGCAAGGTGGTGAAGTGGTTAAGGTGCTGGAATTGGAGTCAGGAAGACCCAAGTTCTTACTAGACTGTAGATAGTAGCCCTGGACAAGTCACTTAATCTCTTTCATGCTCAATTTCCTCATCAGTGAAACAGGGCACTTCTATCCCAGCACCACTGCAAGGATGAAAAAGAGATTTGGCAAAATCTTGGCTAGCTAACTACTCACTGTTTGTTGGAATTCCCTTCCTACTCTGCATGCTTTTATATATTTTCTTGTGGTCTTTCCTGTTAAAATGAAGGCTCCTTATGGATCAGGATGATTTGATTTATTGTATGTGTATCGCCTCCCTTAGCCCAGGGTCTGGCCACTATGGTAAATGGTAGGTGCTCAATAGATGCTCATTGATGGCATCAATGACGATGTTGCCCTAATGGTACCACTTCACTTTCATCACTCACCCAAATGAAAGTGCAATTCAACCCAGGAACAGAGGGACCAGGATAACATCAGCCAGTCCAGCGGTTTGACTGACTTAGGGCAAAATCATCAATTCCCATGGTCTCTTATAGCCCACAGGATCACAGCACTTCAAGGTTTACATGCCAGCCCTGGTGGGCAGGTAGCAATACCCCCATTTTACAGAAGAAGAGACTGAGGCCAGAGACTAGTTAAGTGGCTGTGTTTAAGCATCAGAGGAAGAATTTGAAAGCTGGTGTTCTGACTCCAGAACCGTTTATGCTTACCCTGTGCCACATCTCCAATGAATCATGCTGTATTTCATCTGCTGCCTCCTCTGGTTCTGTGCCTCTGCCCAAGCTCTCAGTGGTGCCTGACATGGCCTTGCCTCTCACCTCTGCCCTTTAGCATCCCAAGCTTTATTCGGTACAAGTGCACACCAAAGCAGTGTAAGATATGCCAGCTAAAACCAAAGGAGGAACGAATACCTTTTAATCCCAACTAAAACAAGGGAGTAAAATGTATCGAGCTTTGCCTTCCTTGGTGGGCAGGCACCACTTTATCTCCAGAGTTACCCCAAAGCAGAGCCTTGGATGCCCCCAGAGTCCCAGAGAAAAGGCGTATATCCAGCCATCCCTTTTCTTGACTCTTCCCAGAGCAGAGAGGGATTTAGGACTAAAAAAGAAAGACCCCCAACCCCCTTTTTCTTGACTAACAACAGCAAAAAGAATACAAAGGACTCACAGTTCCTGGTGGCCCCTTAATCACCCCTCCTGGTGGTACTTTCCTTTCTTATATATCTGCCTTGGGTCCTCTGGCTAAGCTCTGGGTAATGCTCTCTGGTCCCAAGCCAGAATTCTCTTATGTTATTCAAAGAAAAGTGAGAGGTAAAAAATTTGGTTTTCCTTCCGTTCCTGTCACTACTTCCCCTTTGAGCTCCCCTGAGATGGTGACTATCACTCCTTTCATTTACTTCCATCTGCTGGTCATAATCTTCAATTATTTCTTCTGGGAGGTATGTATTTTCTCCTCTTTGCTGCAGTGAAAGAGAAGAATGTAATCTTCATGCCATCCATCCACCCATCCATCCACCCATCCACCCATCCATCCACCCATCTATCCATCCATCCATCCATCCATCCATCCATCCATCCATCCATCCGTCCATCCACCCATCCATCCGTCCATCCACCCATCCATCTATTCATTTGCATTTATTGAGTTAGGCAGCACCCTGTTCTGGGCTTTGGGGAGATATAACATGTCCCATGTCCCACGCATAAAGCTTTGAGGTTTTTCAAATTCTCTTTCTCACCTAGATTAGTGGGCGGTGCATGATCAAGAGCACATTAGAGATTACATGGTGGAGGACTTAACACTTTTACTTCTGGCTCTCACCCTGGGGGCCCAGGCTGCCCCATTGGTGAGACTTCTCATGTGACTCACTGTATCTCCCAGGCTCATCTCTGCTCCCATCTCAGCTTCTGTTTTTTCAGCTCTGCTGTTGGGCTGTGCTCCCTTCCCTTCATGGTCATTCTGGCTCTGTCGGGGCCACTTGCTTAGGGCCAAGCTCCCCTTCCTGGTGTCTTTTCAAATCATCTTTTCTCAGACTTGACTTCCTTATGGCTGTCGTCTCTCCTATTCGAATGTAAACTCAGGCAGGGATTGTCTTACTTTTTGTATTTTCAACCCCATTCAGTCAGTCAACTGTATGAAATACTATGTATTTAATTTATGTAATTATGTGATTAATTTATGTATGTAACTAATTTAACTATGTAATTAATTTTTAAAAACAATATATTAAATACACCATACAGTGGATACAAAGAAAGGTAAAAACCAAACAGAGCCTGCCCTCTCGAAGATCACAGTCTAATGAGGAAGAGTTCAATTGGTCTGAGATCAGAAAAACAATTGATTCCTGAATGGGGTACACTCTCTGCACCCTTTGTGAAGACTCCCCAGAATGAGGAGAAGGGAGAGAGACTATCTTGAAACCAGAGACAAACTTTTGTAAGACTGGACAGATCTGAGTCCTGGGTTTCCTAAGAAATTACACAATTTAGGACCCTTTCCCCCTTCCCTTGCTGTCAATCAGCCTTAAGCCCTTCAGGAATTTTAGAAATCTCTTAAAGCCCTTCCCTCTTCTTCACTTTGGCATTTGCCAAATAAAGATAGGTACTTTTGGATTGGCTATCCCCTATTTCCTTGTTCTTTATCATTGGAGGAGATTTCACACTCAGATTATAAACCTGCCTCCCAACCAATGGGAGAAGGGACAGCAGAGGGAGGGGGCTTGACTCTGTTAGGATATAAATTTTTGGTCTGTCTTCTGTAACACGCCTCATTCTGCTGGTTCATACTGGTGGAAGGGATTTCCTCTTCTTGTGAGAACTGAATAAAACCTACTGTTCTTTTCTCAAGATACCTCTGACTTTTAATTTTTTGGGGTAGGGGATTTTTGGGGTCCCCATGCCCTACACAATTCCTAATACACAAAGCATATATTCACTGGGTGGCAGTGATGTAATAATATTAAATAATACTTATAGCATTTATATAGCCCTTTAAGGTTTGCAAACTGCATTACACATACTATTTTGTCTGATCCCTACAACAACATTGCAAAGTAGGTGATATTGTGCTTCCACTTTTAGAGACAAGGAAACCGAGACAGGCAGCAGTTAAGTGACTTGTCCAAGGTTACAGAGCTGGTAAGTATGTGAGGTCATATTTGAACTCATGTCCTCCTGACTCCAGGATTGGTGCTTTATTCACTTCGCTACCTAGCCACCCCTCAGGATGATTTTAAAAAGGACTTTTGTAACTATCTTAAGGTGTGCTTGTGTAATGCCACACACAAGAAGCTTTCCAAAAGAATGCTACTGTGAACATCTTTTAAGGTTCTGATTACAAAGTATAGTGAACACAAAGTACAATAGTCAAGTTCTCCACTCATGAGGCACACCAAGTTAACTCAGTCACTGTTTCAGTCATCAATCACTAAGTACAATCATTTAGCCAATCAATAATTCAATTAACTAGATCATTCAATCATCCTTCATTATTCACTATCCAATCATCAGAAAACACACACCCCTAGGTCACTAGGTCAGTCAGTACACAGTATCCAAGTAAAGTCTTCTTTTGATTGGACTCGGGGTGATTTCTCAGATTCCCTCAATCCCCTTCCATGGTCCCAGATCCTACTTGGATTCACCAAACTGTCACCTGGATTCAAAGGCAAACAGCTCCCAGATCCTTGTCCAGCTCTTTATGCAGTTCCTCCTCCATGTTGGAGCTCATAGTGTCCAGTCCATCTCAAATCCTTCACAGTCTCTGTTCCTGGGAAGTCAAGGCTTAAAGTCACCAACAGGTTTATACAAAGTACCAGCATCACAGCCATGCTTCCTCAGTCTTTGGCAGCCCTGGCTGGCCCTCAGACTCAGTAGAAGTTTCAGCTGGTTCCCAGAATCAAAGTCACTCCATCCAGGTTTTCAAAATCAAAATTGTTCACTCCAGCCTGGGGTGTGGGAGGTGGGGGGTGGGAGTGGGATGCTTCCCTCTTCAGCCTTCCCAGTGGCAGTAGCTTTTGCCTCCACAGAGCCTGCTCCAAGAAGGTCTGTCTCTCCTTCTCTGGGCTTTTCCTTATATACAGTATTGCCCCTCCCTGTTCAGCCCATTCCTATTACATCAGCAACAGGAGACAGGAGTTCATACCTTTTGTTTCTTTAACAGAGGCTTAATCTGTTAAAGAACCAGGTGCTATTCCTCTGGCTCCTTCATCACTGATTCTTACCATCCAAGACACTAAAGACTCTCCAATTCTTTGGGTGAATCAATTCAATATATCAGTAACCTCCTGTTGAGTAAAATCCTCAGTTATCTTCCTGTACTCTGTTTGGCCCTGGTGGTTCTCCTCCCTTCTTCCTAGTATGGGAAGAACTTCCGAATTAGAAGACTCCTCATTTAACCTTGTTCTATTCTCCTCATACACATTCTCCTGGCAGTTGTTGGGGCAACTCTGCCCAACCTGTGTGAAAGCTGCATGCACATTCCTTCTGCTAGTTTTTCCACTTCTTTTTGGCTTGTTCTCCTACCACCTGAGACCCTCCAGCTTGCTCTTCTAAAGGAGAGCCCAGATGCTGTGACACAGAAGAATCTTCACAAAAACCAGCTATCTGTCATGCTATCTGAGCTTTTTCCTCCAGCAGCTTATCTCTATTTTTACACATAAGATGATAACTTGTTAGCAAGACCTAGCCTCTCCTGCACACTCCTGCCAGTTCTTTGCCTTGTTCTGTGGATATTCCTTGCAAACATCTTTCCAAATCTCCGGGTTCTCTCTTCTGTAGCCTCGGCTCCCAGTTTTCACGGATTTCTGTGCTTTTGGCCCATTCTCTTGCTGGAGAGGAATAAGATAAACCCCCTCATTCTGGGATAGGCATTTCTCCCTCTAAAGCCCTCCTGCTTCCAAATAGAGGCCTGACATTTTGTGATCCCATCCTCATCACCAAATGTAACAATAATGCCATATTTACAGCACCCATGGTGGTTATGAATATGCTGGTATAGTTGTGAATCACAAAATGTAGAAGACTCTCCACATGGAGGGAACCAAACCAAAGCCTTTATTTAAATACCAGAAAATCAAGTCCCAGAACCAGAAAGCCAGAGTCATTACAGTAGCCACACAGTTGGTTCACATAGTTAATGCAGTGAACACCTACATTCCCAGGCCTTCACAACAGAACAGGCTCCCTCAATCAGGGGTCCTCCTTTCTCACTCATGGTAGCTCCTCAGTCTGGTTGTTGGAAGTTCTCAGCAGAAATTCCCAAAGGAAAGGTCTCAGCAGAAGAAAGGTCTGAGAAGAAGCTCCAACCTCTAGATGCTTACCCCAGAAAGTTCTGCCATTCTCAGCTGGGGCTTTTCCTTATATATGCCTTAGCTCCTCCCTATTCTGCCAGTTCCTGTTACATCAGCAACTTACTCCCAAGATATTAACTACTTCTGTGTTAATTAAATAGCTTAAACAAGGTATTAACTTGAAACAAGGTGCTAAGTACCTGCTTATTTGCCAATACAAAGGAACTTCAAATCTTTTTACTGTTACAGTTTGTGCCTAAGAAGTGACCCTTTTTCACAAGGGATTATAGGATAAGTCACTAAGAGATGGTGTGAAATAAAAATCTCTTTTTTCTAAATTCACTCATGCCAGATGGAATACTTGGTAAGATTTCTCACATAAGGAATTTATAATTTAATGGGGGACAAATATATACAAAGCAAGCTAGATACAAGATAAATAGGAAATAGTAGAGGGAAGGCACTAGAATTAAGAGGGGTTAGGGAAAGTTTCCAGCAAAAGATGACCTTTTTTAGATGGGACTTGAAGGAAGCCAAGGAGGTCAGTAGGCAGAGCAGGAAAGGAAGACTGTCTCAGACATGGGGGGGAGGAAAGTCAAGTAAGATGCTTGCAGCCCAGAAATGAAAAGTATTGTTCATGGAATGGCTAGGAAGCCATCAAAAAAATTATGTGGCAGGGAGTAAGAAGACTGAAAAGGGAGGAGAGGGTTAGGTTAGGAAGGGCTTTGAACGAATGCCCAACAGAATGATTTTATATTTGATCCTGGAAATAATAGAAAGCCACTGGAGCTTATTGAGTGGGGTATGGTGTGTGTGTGTGTGTGTGTGTGTGTGTGTGTGTGTGATATTAAGAAAATCACTTTAGTGACTGGAGGATGGATTAGAGTGGGGAGAGATTTAAGGCAGGCGGACTCACCAGCAGGTTATCGCAATGATCCAGGTGTGAGGTAATAGGGGTCAGCACTAGAGTAGTGGCAGTGTCAGAGGAGAGAAAAGCATATATTTGAGAGATGTTGCAAAGGTGAAATCAAGAGGCCTTGGGAGCAGATTGGATGAAAGAGTGAGGAGTCCAGGTTGACTCCTAGATAGAACCTGAGAGACTGGGAGGATGGTGTTGCCCTGTACAGTAATGGTAAAGGCAGGAGGGATAGGGGTGGGGTGCGTTGTGTGTTTAGGGGAAGAAGTTCCATTTTGGCTATGCTGAGTTTAAGGTGTCTAGTGGACATCTTGTTCAAGATGTCTGTAAGGTGGTTGTAGAGGTGAGACTGGAGGGCAACAAAGTGGGCAGGACAGGTAGATTTGGGAATCATCAGCACATAAGTGGTAATTAAATCCATGAGAGCTGATGAGATCATCGAGTGAAGTAGGGAGAAGAGAAGACCCAGGACAGAACCCTGGGAGACACCTACCCTTAGAGGGTGTTATCTAGAAGTGAATCCAGCAAAGGAGAGGCCAGATTCAAAGTAGGAGAATCAGGAGAGACAGAGATATCCTAGAGCGGTGTCTGGAGAAAAGAGATTTTCAAGGAGGAGAGAGCGATGGATAGTGTCCAAGGCTGCAGAGAGGTCAAGCAGGATGAGAAGAGAGCAAAGGCCATTGGATTTGACAAACGAGCCATCATCATTAACTTAGGAGAGACAAGTATCTGTGGAATGATAAGATCAGAAGCCAGATTGTAAAGAGTTAAGTGATGGGAAGGAGAGAGTGAGAAGAGAGAAAGGGGAGGCACCTATTGTGGAAGGCCTTTTCTAAGAGTTTAGCTATAAAGAACCTATAAGATGATAATTAGTTAACAGGATCAGAAGGCTCAAGTGAGGATATTTTCAGGAAAGGGGAGACATGGGTATGTTTGTAGGCAGTAGGGTATGACCGGAAGAGAGACAGAGACACAGAGACAGAGAGAGAAATAGACAGAGAGAGAGAGAGAGAGAAAGAGAGGGAGAGAGAGAGAGAGAGAGAGAGAGAGAGAGAGAGAGAGAGAGAGAGAGAGAGATAGAGAATCAGAGAAAGAGAGAGGTTGAAAATAAGTGAGAGTGGGGATTACAGACAGGGTAGTCTATTGGAGGAAAGGGGATGGATTGGGATCACCCGATCAAGCAATGAGATCAAGATCTCATTAATCCTGAGAGGTTGTAAGGCCTCTTCATCAAGTGAGGTAGGGGTGAAGGAGATAGCGATGGAAGGCATCTCAGTGCTAGGAGGTGAAGAAGAGGGGAGAAGAGGGGGCATACGGTGAGTGGATTAATTTTTTTCTGTAAATTATGAGGCCAAGGTGCTCAGCTGACAGAGTGGATGCAGGGGGAGCCAAGAGAGGTCTGAGGAAGGATGAAAAGGTTTGGAGCCGCTGTGGAGAGTGGGATGTGGGATGATAAGACAAGTAGGTTAGGATTGCCCAGCAGCAGGGAGAGCCCAGGTGAGGTTGTGTTCTATCCATTTTTGGTGAACCCAGCTAGAATGGTTTCTCTATCAGGTAATTTTCTCCACGTATTTTTATTTTTTCCAATGTAAAGACAATTTCAGTTTTTATAAAATGTTGAGTTCCAAATCCTCTTCACCCACTTCCCTAAGACAGTAAGTAATTTGAAATAGGTAATATACTCCTTATTTTTCAGCAACATTTGTGCAGGAAGGTGGCAAACAATGGGAGTGATCCAGAGCAGAGGCTTGGCTGGGCATAATCAGCAATACATTAAGGGAGCTATGGATCAAGAGAAGAGGAGAGTGTAAAGGTGAATTGGTTCATCAAAGGTTCAGGTAGGGAAATGAAGAGAGAGTAGTTAGTGTAGGGGAGAATTGAGGGGTCAAAGGATTAGAGGTCACAGTATGGATAAAGAGTAGGGTTTCATAAGGGAAAGCAGAGGGAGAAGTGAATAACCAGAGACAGAGACAGACAGACTGAGACAGAGTCAGAGAAAGAGAGAGATTGAAAATAAGTGAATTACATATAAAGGGATCACAAATAAAGGGATTTCAAAATTCTTGAGCCTAGAGGTGGTGCATCTGTGGGTGATGCTGACAAGATCAAAGTTATGACCATCTTTGTGTGTGGCTGAGGTGGATTGGAGGAGTGGATCATGGGAGGTAAGTTGAGAAACTGACCTTTGAGAATCAACATGTATGTTGAAGTCCCCAAGTATGAGGGCAGGTATTGGGAAGGAGGTAAAAATTGTGAGGCAGGCACCAAACTCATTGAGGAAGGAAGGGGAATGACCTGGGGTTTGTAGACACCAACTGCCAGGATTTTCATTGGGTAGAGACATGAATGAATGGGAGATTTAGATCTGGAAGGCAGCATGTTGTTAACTCGCTTGTTTTACAGACAAGGAAACTGAACCCTAGAGAGGGGAAGAGACTTATCCAGGACATACTTAGCTGCCATCCTTATTTCTGTATCTGTTTATTGGAAGAAAAGGTAGCATAAAGGAAGAGAAGAGGCGTTAGGCTGGGTATTCATAGTTTTTCTACAATCTAGCCTCCTCAACGGCAATATAATAACAGACATTCACATGGTACTTTAAAGTTTGCAGAGGGCTCTTCATACATGATTTCATTTGTATCACAAATAGCTCTGTGAGAGAAGGTATCAGTATGCCCACTTTCCAGATGAGGAAACCAAGATTTAAGTAAAGTGATTTGTCCAAGTGCAAAGAGTTACGTAAGTGTCCAAAGCGATGATTGAATCTGGGTCTTCCAGACTCCATGTTCAGTTGCTTCTCACCAGCCAATCAATCAATCGATCAGCAAGCGATGAATAAGTGCCAGGCATCATGCTAATTGCTGATGATACAAATTCTGCCCTTAAGCCTCTTCCCTGATCTTTGCTTATGACTTTACAATCTATATTATCTGGCAGATAATGAAACTCAGGTTTATGGAGAGAAAATGACTTCCCTAGTGTCTCACAGGCAGTCAGTGGCAGAGCTGGTACTAGAACCTAGGTCTCCTGACTCCAGGGACTTGTATTACTACATTACAAGTATCTTGTTATTTATGACGAACTTGAACCCTTTTCTTTCTAGACCCTGGGTGTCAGGGTTCCCACAAACCCAGTAGCACCACTGAATCTGGCATGGGGTCTATTGGGATGAACAATGGAAGTAATGTCTATGTTTTCTGTGAGATACTACCATCTCCTGGACACAGTCTGGTAAAGCAAAGGCAGAAATTAATTACTGAGACCCAGAGTTGAAAAGAGCCTTAGAACAGATATCAGAGTTGAAAGACAGCTTAGAATAGATTGTCAGAGCTAAAAAAGAGACTTAGGGCAGAATATCAGAGCCAGAAGAGATCTTAGAAAACAGATTCTATCTCTAGTGATCTGGAAAGGGCTTTAGAACAAAAAATGTTAAAGCTGGGAGGGGCCTTAGGACAGAGACTATCAGGGCTGGGAGGGACCTTACAGGTCATCTAGTGCAACCCTATAATTTTACAGATGAATAAAATGAGGCCTAGAGAGGTTAATGATTTTCTCCAGGTCACATAGATCTCTGAGTCCAGATTGGAATCCAGATTCCCAATACTATACTCTTTAGGAATTTTGGTGTTCAACTAATTCAATTCACTCATTTTAGAGATAAGGAAACTTTTATAGATAAGGTCAGAGAAAGTCAAGGACTTATCTAAGGTCATAAAGAACTCCAGGCTCATGGAGAGTACAAGGCTACCTGGTCTTGTAATGATGATGGCTGATACAACACATCGGTTAATACTTTATGGTTATGAAGCATTTTGATTTGCATCATTTCACTCAACTCTGATTATAACTCCCATTTTATAGATGAGAAAATAAAGTGTTATAAAGGTCATGTGACAATGTTGTTCCAATTCTCATGAAAGGAAAGAGTGGAATTTCCCAAATACCGATCAACTAACATTTAGAAAAGAAAGTGGTAATCACCAGGAGCCAACCCAGCTTCGACCAGGATGGGTCGTGACAGGCTGACCTTATTTCTTTTTCTTTTTTCAACAGTGTTACTAAACTGGTAGATCAGGGTGGGAGGGGGCTATGCTTTAACCTAGATTTTAATGTAACCGGCACAGGGCATGCTCAGGTCTGCCCTTTCTTATGGGATATACAGAAAGTTTGCAGATGTTCCCTGCCTGGTTCTATTCCAATTCATGGAATTTGGGGAGCTTATTTCTGGCCAGGAGTGACTTGGGATGCTTATACTGTGTGAAAGGGAAAAGCTACTCCATTTGGCAGTTTATATGGAAGAACTCATAACTGAGGAGAGACTGTTGAGATAGATGCTGGTGGAAAATCAAAAGGAGTAACCCAAGCTTCTATCACTGTTTCCTTTGTTTTTGGAGGTGAAGAAGGACTGCTTTCTACTTCCTGCTCTGAGCTACATTGTGGGGCATTGGCTCTGTCTTTCACCTGACTCCCATGTGTCTATGAGTGCACAGATGCCTCTGTCTCCTTTTTGTCTGTTATTTCCTGATCTTAGGTGAATAAGAATCCTCAGATAAAATTATTCAGGTGGTAACATTATGGTTTTTGAAAGATCTGGAGGCCTGTGGCTGTATTCTCCAAAGTGGTATGGACAATAGCAGTAGAAGCACTTACATTGGGAATGGAGAGAAACCCCAAGGGTTGATGGATATGGAAAGATAGGCACCTAGGGATGCTGGCAGCTTCAGGGAAGGTGATCTCTCATGGTGGAGAGAAGTGTCATTTATGAATGAAAGAAAGGCATGAATCTGGGGAACCCAGCTAAGAAGCCCATCCAGAAGAGAATTGTGCCTCAGGGGAGTTTCATAAGGGCTCCATGAAGGGGGAAAAGGACTTTCAGGGGGATGGATTGGGAAATACTCCTTTGTAACATGTGTTTCTTAACATGTGCCTCATAGCCCTTGTACTTTAAGTTTGAACTCATTTGCCCCATGTGTATATTGGTGGGAAACTGTGACTCAGGTTTTAGGAGAATGTTTTGGACCAACTATTCTTACTTTACCCCTTAGTAAATACCTTTTTCTAAAAATCAATTGAGGCTACAGGCTGATGTGAACACATAAGTAGGGGCTCAGGAGCTTAGGAGATACCAGTGCTAAAAGTACAACCCTTCAGGCTTATTTTTAAAACTCCAAGAGATGAGTCACCATTTCTCAAACCTTGAGAAAAAGAGACAGTTGGAGCAGTAGTCCTGGGATGAATTGCTATATTAGTGGAATATTTGGCAAGTCTCCCACACTATTCTTGTGGACAAATTAGAGAAATGTATGCTATTCAGTAGTGTGCTTGGCTGGATCCACAGGTGACCAGATACCCAGATGCATAGAGTGTCATTAACCGTTCAAAGTGATTTTGGAGGGAGGTTTCCTGGGGAGTGGCCCAAGGTTCTATTTTTAGCCCTGTGTTGATTAGCAGAGCTATTTATTATTAGTGTGGAAAAAAGACATAGAAAATATTCTTAAATCTGCAGATCTGGAGGTCAGTAACTTTTGCCCCAGCTAAGAATGGTTTTTACATTTGGATTTGGCCTTCTAACAGTTTTCTTGCCTCTAAAATATAAAATTGTATACAGCGTATACTATGTGTTTTATTTGATCTGAGGTATTCCTGGCTCCAGGCCTGGTGTTCTATTTATTGCACCACCTAGCTGCCCAGAGGCGTATTTAGATTTGACATTTGGGAAATTTTCCTAAAATTATTGCAATAATTTTCTTCCTTACTGGTATAGTTTATACCTCTTTAATCCCGGTAGGCGGCGCCGTAGTGCATAGAATGGCTGGAGTCAGGCAGATTCATCTTCAGGAGTTCAAATTGGCCTCAGACACTTATCCGTGTGACCCTGTTTGTCTCAGTTTCCTCATCTGTAAGATGATCTGGAGAAGGAAATGGCAAACTGTTCCAGTATCTCTGCCAAGAGAAACCCAAATGGAGTCGTGAAGAGTCAGAAACGACTGATAGAACTGAAAAACAACCATCCATTTATATGGCAATACTGTGCATTATTGGTATCTGTATTGGTGTCCTTACTAGACCATTAGCTCTGCGAGGGTCAGAATAGTGTCTAATCTAGTCAGATTGAAGCTTGACATAAGGACAAGCTTTCTAACAATGACAGCAGTCTAATAGCAGCTGGCCAGGTGTTAAGGATTCGTGTTAAGGTATGAGATGCGCTAGACAGCCTCCGTCTTCCCTTCTAGCTCCAAGATTTGGCGATTCCATGACTTCTTGTCTCCTCCAATAGATTATGAGCTCCTTGAGAGCAGGGGCTGGATTTTGTTCGTTTGTTTTGCTTTTCTTTGTATTTCCCAGCGCTTAGCATGGTGTCTGGCCCTTGTTCAATCATTTCAGTCACGTCTGACTCTTTGTGACCCTATCTGGGGTTTTCTTGGAAGAGGTACTGGAATGTCTTGCCATTTCCTTCTCTGGGTCATTTTACAGATGAGGAAACTGAGACAAACAGGGTGAAGTGACTTGCCCAGGGTCACCCAACCAGTAAGTGTCTGAGGATGGATTTGAACTCATGAAGATGAGTCTTCCTGACTCTAGGTTGGGCACTCTGTTCACTATGGCGCCCCCTAGCCGGCCTCCTTGAACTCAGTAAGTGCTATTAACTCACTCCTAGTCACACAGCTAGCAATCAGCAAGTTCTCCACTTGACGCCAGACTCCATTACAGCTTTCCTCTCCCTCTGATGCTCCCCCTTCTTGCCTCTTCCTCTCTGAATCTCTAGTGTCCTTCAAAATTCAGCTCAAGCATCACCTTTATAGGAGACCTTTCCTGATACCTCCAGCTGCTGGCGTTTTATATGGTTATAAGTTACCTTATATCCATTTTTACATTTTTTACACATACTCACATGTGGACATATTGTCTCCCTCCCCTCAAGAGAATTAAGTGCCTTGAAGGCAAAGACCGTTGAATGTCGGTCTTTCTGCTAGTGCTTGGTATAGAGGAGACACAGCATGAATTCGTGGATTGATTGATTGGGTTGCAATTATCCTCTGAAATCCCTTCCAGCTCTGGATATCCAGTCTTAAGATTCTATAATCTAGGGGATTGGATCCACACAGAGAGTTACACTCTGGATGACTAAATCTCCCAAGTTGGTTTTGTGACCCTAAATTCATTCAGCTCTGAACAGGTGAGTATTCTCGGTCCTTCCAGTAGAGGGCTCCTTCTCCTTTGGATGCTCTGTACTCCAGCTACCCTCCCTCCTCTCTCCCATGCCCTCCAACAAAATTGGGGAGAATCGTTCTTTTTCCAATCACCCCTTCATCCTGATGGAGGATGAGAGAGTTGCCACAGGCCTGGAAACAAATAGACAAATATGGTCCTGATTTTTGTAAAGGGAAAGAAGGAGCTGGTTTGGACCACGGGGCAATGAACTTGGCTTTGCTTCTGGAAAAATTCTCTAATCTAATGTACTTGATTAAAGGAGAGGCTTATAAACATTTGGGAAAAGGAAGCATTGATCATTGTAAGGTTTTTCCAAAACAAATCATGGCAGACTAGCTGTGCTTTCATTTAAAAAATAAGTTTATTATTTATCAACAATAACAATAATAATTCACATTTATACAGCACTCCAAGGTCTGCAAAGCCCTTTACATAGATGATCTCATTTGACCACAACAACCCCATGAAGTACGTACTATTATTATGTGCATTATATTGTACTCTAAGCTGAAGCACAGAGAGGTTTAACAATAATAATAATAATAATTTAATTTTTTAATGAATAAAGGCTAGAGCAGCCCTGTCTCTCCCTTTCCTTGTGGTCCCTTTTTCCTGTTAGGGAGTTTCTCCCAGAATCTCTATTTTGAGCAAGAGTTTAGACCAGCCTGGCTTTATTCTCCTCAATTTTCCACCATGGTTCCACTACCTTCTCTCTTTTTCCCCAGTAGCAGCCATTTTCCACTGATGAGTTCTCAGAACTTTAATTATGAGGAAGGGCCCAAAGCACCGATCTTTAATTCTTTGAACTTCATTATCCATTTCCCTTTCTTCCCCCCTTTTCAGCTCCCAATTACTTGCTGTCTTTCCCAAATTAGAATATAAGTTCCTTGAGGTCAGAGACTGTCTCTTTTTTGTTTTGCATTTGTAACCCTAAGACCCACCTATATAGTAAGTGCTTAATAAATGCTTATTGGTTTGACTTGTCTTGATTCTCTCAGAGGTGGACATTGCTCAGGAATTCCTTTTCTTTTTCCAGAACAATGGATTCCTAGATTTTCAAATTTGGGGTCACTAAAGAGAAACTGAGGTTAGTGCTTGGCAGAAACACCCCTTCTCTTACTAGAAGACTTGATTCTAGGATTCCACTGCTCAAGAACCAGTTGACTGGGGAACTCTTTGAACTGGTTGGGGGCTCCCCCTTAGACATTGATAAAGTGGGATATATCTGGAGCAGTGTGACCAGGATGTTCAGAGATGTGATACTGAAGGAACTGGAAATGTTTAGCTTGAAGAGAAAACATGTTTGGGGGGAGGACATTTTTGAGCAATTGAAGGGCAATCATGTGGAGAAGAAATTAGACTGGGTCAGCTTAACCCCAGAAGGCAGAACTAGGAACTGTGACTGGAAGATTCAAGGACAGATTTCTGTTCCTCATAAGGAAAAAACTTTTTAACAATCAAAGCTATCAAAAATATGATCAGAGACTTGGAACTGGAAGGATCTCTGACTAAAGACTCTTCTCTTTCCAGCTCTCCCCCTGTCTCAGTCCTCCCTCTTCATGACCTCCAATCCCTCCCTTCCCTCTTAATTCTTTATCAGGCCTTTATCTCATCTCTTACTTTGCTCTCCTTCCTTCTCAACTTTACAGTTAACCAATTCAACCCCACATTTTTCTCTATTCTTGAACCCCTTCCCACTTTGCTTTATTCCTACTCATTCTCTGCCAAACCCCAGCTCTGGATCATTCTCACCACCTGTCTCTTCCACACCTACTCACATGCTGCTGAATGGAACTGGAGGGAGTAACACAACCAAGCTGATGGACAACCAATTTAAATAGTGTCATCTCAATTGGGCACTCACTGCAGCAAGGCAGCCCTTTTATTTTTTCCAAACTGATTCTCTTATCTCACTCTCCCCATAAGTCATTCCAAACTTTTTCTTTAATCATCCTCCTCCTCCTATTAGCAGAAGACTTCAAACCTTATTTTACACTAAATAAATATGTAAACAAATTGAGGCCATTCACCACAGTGACTTCTTCACCTTTCTTCTCAAAGCCCCTTTACATCATTCCTGACTCCTCCTCCTCCTGCTCCTTTCCTTCAGTTTTGGCTAATGAGGTGACCCATCTCACTTGTCTACATGTGCCCTTGATCCCATCTGCTCCCAACTTCTCCATCAGATTGAAAGTCAGCAAGCACATATTGACCACCTATTATTTGCTAGGCACTGTGCTAAAATTGCAGCCTTGATGCAGAGTGAAATGAACAGAACGGGGAGAACATTGTACACCAGAACAGTCACATTGTTCGATAACTGACCTTGACAAACTTAACTCTTCTCAGCAATGCAAGGATCTAAAACAACTCCAAAAGACTAAGGAGAAAGAACTTTAGAGTCTGAGTGCAGAAGGAAGCAGACTATTTGCTTTCCTTTTCTCTTGTTGTTTTGTTTCTTCTTCTGCTTCTTCTTTTTTTTTGTGGTTCCTCCCATTAGTTTTAACTCTTCTTTACATCGTGACTAATGTGAAAATATGTTTAATGTGAATGTATAAGTAGAGCCTATGTCAGATTGCATGCTATCTTGGGGAGGGGAGAGGAAAAGGTGGTGGAGAAAATTCAAAACTCAAAATCTTCTGGAAGTGAATGGTAAAAATGAAAAATAAATAAGTTAATTATGAAAATAAAATTGCAGCCTGAATTATCCCCACTCTCTCTCAACTTCAGCATATCCCTATTTACTGGTTCCTTTCTTATTGCTTTCAAACACACCCAAGTCTCTCTCAGCCTTAAAAAACAAAACTAAACTTTAATGAGACCTTTCTATCCTTTCAAGCTTAACTCATCTCAAACGATCAAAAATACCTAGCTATTCTCTTTGTCTCTATTTCCTCTCACTTATTCTTTATTAATCCTTTGTAAACTGGCTTCTTATCTCATTGCTCAACTGAAATGACTTTCTCTAAAGTTACCTGGCATTTTTTAGTCGTCAAATCTGATTCCCCCCACCCCTTCCCTTCATACTTCTTGACCTGTTTGTTGTGTTTGCTTTTTCCCCTTCTGGTTTTTGTGCCTCTGTTCTCATCTTAACTGTCTGACCACTGCTATTCAGCCTCCTTGGATGACTTCCTCATCCATATTGTGCCCACTAACTGTGAATTGTCCCCAAGGCTTTGTCCTGATCTTTCTTCAATTCTCTTTCTGTCTTCTTTCATTATCTCCAGTGGGTTTACTTATTTTCTCAGACGACAAACATACAGACAAATCCAGCCCCAGACTCTTCCCTGAACTTGTTTCCACATGGTCAACTTCTTTTTGGAAACATCAAACTACATATTCCAGAAGCGCTTCAAACGCAACATGTTCCAAATGGAACTTATGCATAAATCCACCCCTTTTACAAACCTCTCCATTTTTGTCAAAGGCACCATCATCTTGCCACGATTCTTTTTCTCCCTTACCCTTAGTCAAGCCAAGTCATATGAGCAAGTGTTCTTTCCTTCCTTCACCACATCTCTCATATCCAACCCTTTCTCTGCACTTACAGACCACCACCTTAGTTCAGGAGATTACCACCTCTTGTCTATTTTACTGCTAGAACCTTCTAATTGGGATTCTGCCTCAAGCTTTCTCTCTACTTTAGTCCAGCCTTGACTCAGCTCCCATAGTGACTTTCCTAAAGTACAGGTCTGACTACTGGGTCCTCACCTCTGCAAGGCAATCCTATTATATACCTTCCTTTCCAACTCAATATCTCACTCTCTACAACAGATTTTCTAAACCTTCTTACCCATTCTCACACCCTCCTTAACTCTCTTAGATAAGAATACTGCCTAATATTTTACTGAAAAAATAAAGGCACACACACACAATAATAATAATAATAATAATAATAATAATAATAAGGGGCGGCTAGGTGGTGCAGTGATAGACCAACAGCCCTGGAGTTGGAGGATCTGAGTTCAAATCCAGCCTCAGACACTTAACACTTAAAAGCCATGTGACCTTGAGCAAGTCACTTAACCCCAGTTGCCCTCCAAAAAGCAAAAATAAATTAATTAATTAAAAAAAGGAGGCCATTTACTGTGAACTCTTTCTTCTCTCCTCTTTATCTATCACTCAGAAACCTTCTGCTACTATCTGCTCTTTCATTCCTGTCTCACAAAATGAAGTTGCCTTACTCCTTTACTAAGGTTTGTTCAAATGATTCCATTCCATTCTATCTCTTCCAAAAGTTTGCCTCCTGGGCCATCCTCGTTCTTTGACTTATTTTCAATTTTCCTCTCTCTGCTGGCTAATTCTCTATTGCCTACCAACATGCCCATATTTCCCCTTCCCTGAAAATATCCTCACTTGAGCCTTCTATCCCTACTAATTAATTGTCATCTTATATTTGCCTTTTGTAACTAAACTCAAAAAGACAGTCTATAATAAGTCATTCCTCTCTCTCTGTCTCTCTCTCTCTCTGTCTCTCTGTCTCTGTCTCTCTCTGTCTCTCTGTCTGTCTCTCTCCACTTGCTTCTCAACCCCTTACAATCTGGCTTCCCACCTTATCATTCCACTGAAACTGCTCTCCTCAGTTGATCATGATCTCTTGGCTGCCAAATCCAATGACCTTTCCCTCCTTCTCTGTGACCTCTGTGCAGCCTTTGACGATGCTGATCACTCTCTCCTCCCTGATAACTCTCTTCTCTCTAGGTTTTCAGGACGTTCCTCTCTTCTGGTTCTCCTCCTACCTACGTGACTGCTCCTTCTGTCTCCTTTGCTGAATCTCTCTTGAGGATCATGCCCTCTAAGGGTAGCTTTCTCTTAGGGTTCTGTTCCGAGTCCTTTTCTCTTCTCCCTACTTGGTGATCTCATCAGCTGTGATGGATTTAATGACCATTGATATGCTCGGGATTCTCAAATCTCCTTATCCTGGCCAACCTCTCTGCTGCCCTCCAATCTCATATCTACAAGTATCTTATAGAATCTTGAACTCAATGTCCAGTAGACATTTTAAACTCAATATAGCCAAAAAGGTATTTTTATCTACCTCCCCCTCCAACTCTCCTCTCCCTCCATACTCTCTATTACTGCAGAAGGCAGTCCCTCAGGCTCACAATCTAGGAGTTTCCCGGGACCCCTCACCCTCTTCCCCATATCCATTCTCTTGTCCAGGCCTGTCAATTTCACCTTTGCACCATGTCTCTAATAGGGCCCTTCTCTCCTCTGACAGCACTGTCCCCCTCTAGCACAGGCCCTCTATTTTCCCTATGTATAGCTTGCTTTGTAAATATTTGTCCACATGTTTTTTTCCCTTGTAGATTATAAACTCCTTGAGGACAGGAGCACTTTTTCCCTTTCTTTGGATCTCCAATTTTTAGTACAGTGCCTAGCATAGGGTAAGCTTTTAATAAATGCTTATTGATTGATTTCCCTAGTGCTCTTTATGCTGTTATTCTAAAACTAGATGTCCATTTACCACGAGTTTGTCCTTGTGGTATAGTAGCAAAATGAAATATTTTGAACTGTTGGTACTTTTCCACTCCAACATCTTATATTTTAAAACTTCTCTTACCTCTGACATCCTGGGTTCTAAGGGCCCTCCCAGCTCTGACATCCTGTGTTCTAAGGGCCCTCCCAGCTCTGACATCCTGTGTTCTAAGGGCCCTCCCAGCTCTGACATCCTGTGTTCTAAGGGCCCTCCCAGCTCTGACATCCTGTGTTCTCAGGGCCCTCCCAGCTCTGACATCCTGCATTCTAAGGGCCCTCCCAGCTCTGATAATCTTATGGTTTTCTTATTCAATGTTTCTCTGATTTGGGATAACAGGAAAGCCTGGCTAGAACCTGGAACCTCTTGGCCACAGCTCCCAGTCCTTAGAGTTTCCAGGAAGCTTCTTGGCCTGTGGGGAACGGCGGCTCATGCAGTAGCCTGCGTCTACTCTGTGTTCTCACTGAAGCCACATCCTGCTCTCTGCTTTTGTTCAGCATCCTGGCAGCAGGAGATGTCAACGCTTGATTCTATAAATACCTCGTCTTCAGGGCTGAGAACAGAGCACAATGGCTCCAGGCTCTGCAGATCTGAGACAGAACCTTCTCTAATCGCCCCCCTCCCCCTCTCCCCAGCACTTTTCCTGAGCACAGATCATGCTTGAAATGAAAAGCTCTGTCTGTTCTGAATAGCAGGTCTGGATGTTGTAATATCCAGAGATTCCACTTTGGTTGGGCATGTCTGTGCTGAGCAGCTGAACCCATTTACCCATCAGATATGATCCCATGGACTTAGCCTGCCCTAGTTCATAGAGGGCTAAGCCCCAGTCAGAAGGATGGGGGGGTTCAATTCCTGCCTCGGCCACTTCCTGGCTGTGTGATCCTGGGGCAAGTTGCTTAATCTCTCTGGGCCTGGGCAGCCTTCTCCACCAAATGAAGAGGCTTGATTTAATGAGCTCTAGATCTATGATCCAATGAGTGCTTGTTACCTGTGAGGTCTGTACTGGCTACTTTGGAAGTGAGGGACAGGTACAGAATTTTATGAAACCCCTCCTCGCCTCTATTCAACCCTATCTGATTCTCTGTGACCCCAATTGGGGTTTTCTTGGTAGAGATACTGGAAGGGTTTGCCATTTCCTTCTCCAGCTCATTTGACAGGTGAGGAAACTGGGGAAAATGAAGGTAAGTGACTTGTCCAGCGTCTGAGTTCAGATTTGAACAGGTCTTCATGTCTTCAGGTCCAGCCCTCTATCCACTGTGCCACCTACCTGATCTCACTACCTGTGAACTGACCTGAGTTATTTTCTTTCTCTCTATAAAATAAAAGGGTTGGGCCAAATGACTTTTAACATTCCTGTATCTAACATTTCACTTTCTAAGGGCCCTCTCAGCTCTGACATCCTGTGTTCTAAGGTTCCTCTCAGCTCTGACATCCTGTGTTCTAAGGTTCCTCTCAGCTCTGACATCCTGTGTTCTAAGGTTCCTCTCAGCTCTGACATCCTGTGTTCTAAGGGCCCTCCCAGCTCTGACATCCTGTGTTCTAAGGTTCCTCTCAGCTCTGACATCCTGTGTTCTAAGGTTCCTCTCAGCTCTGACATCCTGTGTTCTAAGGGCCCTCCCAGTTCTGACATTCTGTGTTCTAAGGGCCCTCCCAGTTCTGACATTCTCTGTTCTAAGGGTCCTCCCAGTTCTGACATCCTGTGTTCTAAGAACCCTCCCAGTTCTGGCATTCAGCGCCTTGAGGACTAGTTAGAAGAAGTGGGTCATAGAAGGGCATTTCCTATAGCAGAGTCTGCTGGCTAGGTCAGACCCCCTAACATCTGGGGTAGTACTTACTAATGGCTCTATTTTCAGGCATTTCCCACATACAGCACAACCCATGTGGGAATCTGCTTCCACACTAGGGGAAGGATCCTCTCCTCTGATCCAGGAGATCACATCTTAGCATTTGGGACCCCCACCCAACGAGTGATTGTTTTCTTTCCTTTTAACTGTGAGGAATGTTCAGCTTCCCTCTCAGCCATTCACTCGGCTTGGTGAGCAGCGACTGAGCTGAAACACCCATGGTCTAGTTGTTCACTTACACAAGGGACACAATCTTGTGTTGATCAATTAATCAATCCTTCAATCTAGGACTATTTACTGAGCCCTTATGATGCAATGTAGTGGAAAGAGCCTGTCTCTGCACTTCTGATTTATAAGGGTTTGTTTGGGTTTTTTGGTTTGTTTGTTTTTTACCTTGGGCAAGCTATTTCTTCTCTGAATTTGTTTCCTCATCTGCAAACTATTTGCCTTTACAATCATATAGGTGGGGCAGCTAGGTGGCACAGTGAATAGAGTGCTGGGCCTGGAGTCAGGAAGGCCTGAGTTCAAATTTGACCACAGACATTGAATAGCTATGTGACCCTGGACAAATCTCTTCACCCTGTTTGCCTCCGTTTCCTCACCTGTAAAATAAGTTGAAGAAGGAAATGGCAAACCACTCCAGTATCTCTGCCAAGAAAACCCCAAATGGGGTCACAGCGAGTCATTCACAATGAAAATGACTGAACAACAACAAGAAGAATACAGTTGGCAAGCTGGGAAAGTGGAATTACAGGATCAGAGTGTCAGATCTGTAGCTAGAGATCATCTGGCCCAGGTGTTCTAACCTGGGATCTCTGTACCCCCAAAGGGTCTGTAGGTTGATTTCAGGAAACCTGTCACTGACATTGCTATTTCAATAGAATTGGTTTCCTTTGTACTGCTATGAATTGTATTTTCTGTTTCCAAAACTATTCATCTGAGGAGGTGTCCATAGGCTTCACTAGGCTTGATAAAGGGCTCCGCGGCCCCCAGAAGGTTAAGAATGCTTTATCTAGTCCAATTCCTGAATTTTGTAGAAGAAACAGGGTGAGAAGGTTCACCCAACATTGCACAGTTGGGAGACTGTGGCTGTTCTGTATTTTCTTCAATCTGGTGTCTTTTCCTCTGTTACCAGACTGACGTAGGCCAAACAGCGGAGGCAGGAGGTCAGCCAGGCAGCAGCTTATCCCTGTCACTGAAGGATGCCCGTGCATCTGTCCCACTCTGACTATAAATTCCATGAGAAACCTGACTCTGGGGCTATGCTCCTAGAGTCAGCCTAACATGTGACTCCTAGCTGGGTGTTTGGAGCAGGAGGGAAGCCAGAGGAGACCTCATCACGGTTGAGAACAGGAGGACAGCTCTGGGGAGATAATTCCTGGGCTGCCTTTCTCCAAGTGTGTGTTGGGGTGTCCCCATTTTATCCTGAGCATACTAGGGGGATGTACACATTTCAGGCTTTGCTGTGAGTTGCCTGAGTTTTCAGGCACAGGCCCCATCACAGGGGCATGTGTTAGCCACATCCCAGACATTTAGCTCTCCCTTACTGTCTTGGGAGGGTCCAGATCAGAGGTCACAGGACCAT
Organism: Pseudocheirus occidentalis; assembly: GCA_028646575.1. NCBI lineage: Eukaryota > Metazoa > Chordata > Mammalia > Diprotodontia > Pseudocheiridae > Pseudocheirus > Pseudocheirus occidentalis. The sequence continues at coordinate 45,439,663 of CM053596.1, forward strand.
GGCAGCCAGACACTGGTTACTAGACCCTACCTTAGAAAAACATTTGACATTCCTGGTCCACTTTCCACAGAATCAAAGCACACCTAGATTCTCCTTTCCCTGCCATGGATGGAGTCATGGCAAAGTAACACTGACCATTCCCTGCTGGTGTTTCTTACTTGTGCTGCCTGCTGAGGTGGGGGGAGGGTAAGGAAGGGAAAGAAACAATCTTTTATATAGCACCTACTATGTGCTAGGCAGGGCCATTTCCAGTCACCCTCATCTACATCTTGCTGCCGATTCTAGAGGAGAAAAGTGAGGCTGGTGACCCTGCACAGCCCTGCCTCACTTCAATCCAATTCACGTTCATGTCATGGCATCAGCTCCCTGATGTCAGAGTCCTCTTTGAGCACGATGGATGAATGATAGCAGCTGTGCCAGGCACTGCTTTACAAATATTTCATTTTGTCCTCACAACAACCCTGTGAGGTAGGTGCTGTTACTACCCTCGTATTATAGTTGAGGAAACTGAGTTAGACAGAAGATAAATAACTTATCCAGGGTCACATAGCTAGCAAATGCCCGGGGCTGGATTTGAGCTCTGGTCTTCAGTGCTCTAGCCCAGAGTCAACTAGCTGCGTTGATGGGCAACTTCTTGAGCAAACCAGGCTTCATGTTTGAGATGCCCTGCCCAGCTTCCAGGCCACGGTCACAACTGGACCAGCCAATGAGAACCATGAGAGCCACCAAGGGCTAAAGATGCCATATAAGTTACTCATTTTTCTTGATACGACTGGTACAGAAATCAGAGTCTAGCAGGGAGATGGAATGACATAGCATCAATAGAGAGTTGGTCCCAAAGTCTGGAAGGTGTGGGTTCAAATTCTGCTTCTGTTATCTATTGGTCTAGTGACCTTGGGCACATTATTTTATCCTGAACGATTTTCTAAGACTCAAAGTTTCAGAAGAGATGCCAGCTTGCAGTGATATAGAGAGTGTGCTTTTTTTTTTTCTTCTTCACATACATACACACACACACACCCACATACATACAGGGAAAAGAGCATTGGCCTTCAAGATGGGGTTCTTTGCATTTTTGTGCATCCTGGACCCCTCTGATTCTCTGGTGAAGTTGATGGACTTCTTTGCAGAAAAAGGTTTCTAAATACATAGGATTACAAAAGAAACAAATTATATTGAAATGAAGATGTCATTTCTTTCCCAGACTCTTCTGAAATCCATCCACGGATCCTAAAGGGGCCCTGGCACTTAGCAAGAAGACCGTGTGCTTGTTACGTTACTTGAGCATATTTTAAGGGAGATGTGTGTGTCATACAGAGTCAGAGCTTACAGAAATCTATTCTTTGGGAGGTAACTTTTGTTTTTAAAATGTATCACTAGTCACAAAGACAGGGCAGCAGAAAAAATTGTTCGCTCTTGGGGCCAAGTGTTATGTATTATTTTTACTAGTTTTAACAGTACCTTACAGAACAATGCTAGTTTTCTTTTAATCACATCTATGCCTATGATATGTTGATACCATAATTTGTCCCCCTGTCCTTTCCCTTATTTGTTTCACACAGATTTTAGCAATCCGGAGGTATAATGGCATTGTGTTTTTTATCGGAAGGGTCCATGGCTGAGAAGTCCTGCTCTAGAATAAGAGTTAATGGGTTTAAGTTCCTTCTTTGAGACTTCCTAGCTGTGTGACCGTGGCTAAGTCACTTTATCTGCTTGTCTCTCATCTGGAAGGTAAAGGACTATATGACCTTGGACAAATCATTTCACTACCCAGTCCTCAGTTTCCCTATCTGTAAAATGAAGGTTTGAACTGGACAGTGTGACTTTTGACAGTTTCCTCATCTAGAAAATGAGGGGACACTAGAGTGTCTCTGAGGCCCTTTTGGCTCTGTATCTTTGTTTTTCTGGCAGGTTTTTTAAAAAATAAATACCAAGTCTGGACTCCTACATCCCTCAAAAGAAAAAGTGTGGATCGTACACTCCCAAGAGAACTATCTGCTCTCAGTACCATACACCTAATAAGAAGGAGGAGTCCAGGGAATTTGTATGTATGATAACAGAATGCCTGACTGGTGAGTGGGTCTGTGTGGGAAAGCAGCTGAAGAAAATGTTGTGCATGATTATGTTTGTTCAAATGTTTGTTCAAATCTGTTGCCTCTCCCCCTTCCCCACTGCCTTCCCTTTCACCATCCCCTCCCTCAGAATCAGACATGAAACATAAAACACATCAAATGGCTTGGCCTGTCTGGCTACTGGGCCAAGTTAGGAGGCGGTGGCCCAGGAGCTGAACAAAGGGACCTTGGAAGCCATGAGGTCTGAAGGAGGCCCCGAAGGTGCCAGGGCAGGGACAGGGTGACAGAGCAGAGCTGTGGAGCTGGGAGGGATCTCTCAGGCTGCCCAGTTCAACCCTCTTATTTTGCAGAGGAAGAAATTGAAGCCCAGGGAGAGGGCATGATTTGCTGGAGATTATGCAGGCAGTCAGCCCCAGAGGCAAGATTTCAATGCTCTGAAGTTCTGTTGCTTCATCTTGGTGTGAAGGGCCTCCTGGGCTCTGGAAGGCTGGGACACAAGTTTGGGCAGGCCCCGACAAACTGGAAAGGCCTTCAGTACAGGCTGGGAGTCCCCTGGTCTGAACTGTAGCCTAGTTAGAGGCAGAGACCACCACACAAATGGTGTAGCAATAGGGTTGTTTTTGGTTTTGTTTTTAAATTATTACTGCAACACTCAAAAGCCATTGACTAAAGGCAGAAAAGGGCTGTGACCTATATTGCTGGGTGGGGCACCCACATGATAAACAAACAAAAAAATCTACAAGTCTTTTGGAGTATTAAGGGGGGAGAAAAGGATAGAGGGAGACAGAGACAGAGACAGAGATGGAGAGAGACAGAGAGAGACAGAGACAGAGACAGAGATAGAGTCAGAGATGAGGGGGGAGAGAGAGAGAGAGAGAAGAAGAGAGAGAGAGAGAGAGAGATAGAAGTGATTATAAAAAATCTGGGATTCTGACAGGGTCTTGAGTTCAAGATGCCATGAGTATCAGTAGAAGGGACTGGGCATGTTCAGCCTAGAGAAGAGAAGGCTGGGAGGAGGGGGATGAGAATATGGGAGCTGTTTCAACTATTTGAAGGGCTGTCATGTGTAAGAGGGATTATTAGGCTTGTTTTGTTTGTTCCCAGAGAGCAGAACTAAGATAAATAATGGGTGGAAAAGGGGTCAGAACAGTGAATGTTGTCTGTAAATGGGATGGGCTGTTTTAAATGGTGGTGTTTAAAATGGCTTCCTGTTTCTGGTTGACTTTAAGGAAAGTTTCAGTGACTCCACTTATCTAGTATGTTATAGTAGGGATGGATTCTTTGGGGCACAGCTTAGCTGAGACGGTTCCTTCTAATTTTAAAATTCTTTGTTTCCATGAACCTATGAAAATTTCCAAGATGTTTCCATGGAAATGATGAGGGTGGCATAGATAGGTGTTTTAGGGATTTCTAAGAAATCCCTGGATGGTTCTTTTAGTCTGAAAAGAATTCCTGGACTCAAGTAATTTTGGCAGTCAGGATTGTAAAAGTTTATTGTTACCCTTTGCAGCAGGCAGGGGGGTGTCTTAGGATACCTTCAAAAGTGCAGGAGATAGAGATACAGATTATAAAGTGATAAAGCCATAAATCAGGTTATCAATTATGCTAACTAGGTGAGTAAGAGTGGGATTAGGGAGGAGTTAAGGAGTGGTCATTGCTTAAAGGGACATGTACTTTATATATCAACTGCTCAGGCTTATTGCCCATAATTCACTGGGAGAAAACCCAGTGGGGTTTGTTTTTTTTTTTTTGGCGGGAGAGGGGTGTGGGGTGTGGGGGGAGGAGTAGGTGTGGTTTTTGCCTTGAAATGTTACTAAGTCAGCCAGTGGTCAGGGCTGACTGAGAGGTGTCCAATCTGTTACCCATCAATGTCCTGTTTGACAAGATGGATGTTGGGAAGCTCGACTACTTGGGGATCCAGAATGTGTCTAATTGGTGAGGAGTTAGCTTACTGATAGTGCATTGAAGGCTTCATAGGTACAGCTGGTCACTAGAACAAGGGAGCTATACATTTCTGTAAGCTAAAGGAATTGTTTATAAAATGCTTTAGTAAAGGATTCATAGGTATAGCTTGTTACTGTACCAAGCAGAGATAAAGCAGTTCATTAACTTCAGCTAGGCAGAGTGCTGGCCTAGGGGAGAGGCAGAGTTAATGGTTTTATGGCTGGGGGAGATGTGGCTTTACAACTTGGCTTCACAAATTGATATTATAAACATAGGTACCCGAACACAAGTGAGATTTTACAAACTGAAGTTACAACTGAATGTTACAAACAAAGGCACCCCAGCACCCCATCAGAAACATCTCAAAGGTCGTCACTGATC
>CM053596.1:45444559-45467388 GCA_028646575.1 Pseudocheirus occidentalis
TAACCCTTTGGGCATAGTTCCAGATTGCCCTCCGGAATGGTTGTATCAGTTCACAGCTCTACCAACAATGCATTAGAGTTCCAATTTTTCCACATCCTCTCCAGCACTTGTCATTTTCCTGTTTTGTCATCTTAGCCAATCTGACTGATGTCAAATTGGTGAGATGTGGCACCCAATACAAAGTTGATACAACTTAAATCAGGTCGATCTCAGGAGTTGTAGAGACATAACAGCAGAGAAGAATGGGCAAAGTTTCCTTGGTACATAGCAGCTGAGGGGGCCTTTCTGTTATAATGCTCCATCTATAAGACTCTGAAGAGGCTTACTATGGATTAGGCACAGTAATGACCACTGACTTTTAATACCTCCCCCATCTCTGTGACATCAAGGAAGGAGTCTACCTTTTTTTGTATTGTGGGTGTAATAGTGCATGGAATCACTGGTTGACTTTTTAGCGAGAGCATTTATATCTTGGAATTCATAAATGATACAATTTAGGGTGTGACTTCGTTGCCTTTGCTTTATCAGATTAAGAAAGCAATAGGGAGGTGTAGCTAGGTGGCACTGTGAACGGAGCCTGGCTCTGGAGTCAGGAAGACCTGAGTTCAAATCTGGCCTCAGACACTTAGCACATATGAGCTGTGTGACCTTGGGCAAGTCACTTAACCCTAACTGCTCTGCCTTCCCCCCTCCAAAAAAAAAAAAGCAAAAAGAAAGCAATAGGGTAAATGTAAATGATATGTCTTAGACATTATAAGTGCATACTCACTCAGGCATGCATGCCTTTGCCAGGCTGTTGAAAACTATGAACCCTTTCTTAGAATAACCTTTCAAAATACAGAAAATAATATGCATAGTATTATAAAGGAAATAATTTATATAAAAAAATTGCTGCTCAGTCATGTCTGATTCTCTGTGACCCCATTTTGGGATTTTCTTGGCAGAGATACAGAAGCAATTTGCCATTTCCTTCTCCAATTCATTTTACAGATGAGGAAGCTGAGGCAAACAGGATTAAGTAACTTGTCCAGGATCATTTAGCTAATAAGTTAATAATTAAACCTGAGGCCAGGTTTGAATTCAAGATGAGTCTCTTCCTGACTCCAGGCCGAGTGCTCTATGTTATGCTGAAATACAGTTGTTAAAATATTTTTACAAAGACAAGTTCACATGTTTCAGGTTAAAAACTTCTGATTTTATAATCTCTCATGTGAGTAAATCAAGAAAGTAAGTTCCTTGAGAGCAGATAACGTTTTCCCTTGGATTTTTGTTTTGGCCGCAGACGGCCCAGTTAATGCTGTGTTGGCTGTAGTTTGGAAGCCCTGAGCTCCGCTGTTGTTTCAGACTGCACAATTCTGGGCAAGTGACTTAACCAATTTGTGACTGAGTTTCCTCTTTGGTAAGTGGCCTCATTTGCCATGACCTCTAAGATCTCTTTCAGCTCTAAATCTAAGACCATATGATCAGTGAGATCCTTGCCCCTAGTAAGGTTTCATAAATATCTGTAGAACTGAATTAAATGTCATTAGCCGTGGTACTTATAGTCCTTCACACCTTACTGTGACTTGCTTTTAGTTGCTCGGTACTCAGTTAAGGCCACTTTTAGTGGGTCAGGTCGAGGAACTGGGAGGAAGAGGAGCAGAACCAGAGCTTGAGTTACAGCCCTATGTCTAGCAATGAACTCCTCGGCCCCTTCCTCAGTGTGAACTCTCGGGCATGTGTGTATCAGGGCTGCATTTTATCAGAGATCCCTCTCTGATAAAAGTCAGCACCCTCCCTTGTTGGTCCTGTGATCCAGCCTTGTGACTCTGGGGCAAGTCATTTCCTGCTCTGAGCATTAGTTTCCGAATACATAAATAGAGGTGGGGGTGGACCAGAGATGACAATAACAGCTTTACTGTAAGACCGCGGGATCCCAGATTGAGAGCCGCAAGGGGCCTCAGAGGTGCATATCTCTGTTTTACAGTTGGGGATTCTGTAAAAAACCAAACCAAACCTCCCAACTCTCCAGAAGCTGTATAGAAGGTTGAGGTGATAAAGTCCACCCCTCTCCAAGCTGAGGAAACTCAGGTCCAGAACACTGAACTGAGCTGCCCATGGCCACACAGACAATCAGTAGCTGAGCTACACACATTATACCCCTGGAACAGACAATGAGTCTATGAATGAGGTGTATAATGTTTCACAGGACCAGTGTTGTAGGGCTGGGAGATGTTATGGTTTATCTGGTTCAAAGTCATCATTTTCTAGAGGAAACAGTCCCAGAGATGGCAAGTTACCTGCTTAAAGTCACAGCCATGAATAAAGGTTCCTACTGAGGTCGAGTACGCCCCTTCCCCACCCCCAAGGATCAGAGGTACTTATGCCATTTTTTTTTCCTTTTCTTATTTTCTGGTGGAATAGAATCTGAGTGTCTGAGTCCTGAGCCACTCTCATTGGCAACAACTTTCATGAATCCTTAAGATTCTGACTTGACTCATCCAGTTATTCAGCAATCCGTAGAAAAATTAACCTGGTTAAGGATGTTCTAACAACCTCCTCCCTGGTTTGAACAAAGGTGACTTTGAAATAATTTTCTTTGCCTGGATTTGTGAGACACTTGTTATGGGAGAAACATTTCCTTTCTGAGTCCACGTGGTAGTGAACTGTTGCCAAAATATATTTGTTTTTGTTTGGTCATTTTTCAGTCATTCAGACTCTTCCTCACCCCATTTGGGGTTTTCTTGGCAAAGATAATGAAATTGATGAGGGGGAGAAAAAATAGGTGTCTCAGGGACCCCAATGAATCCCTGGTGGGACAGTCTGGAAAGAATTCTTAGGACTCAAGCAATCTTTTAAGTCAGGATTGTAAAAATGTGATTTTACAACTTGATTTCACAAACTGATATTAGAAGTATAGGAACCCAAATCAGATTTTACAAACTAATGTTACAACTGGATGTTACAAACATAGGCACCCATCAAAATGATTTGCCATTTTTTACTCCAGCTCATTTTGAAGACAGAGAGTTGAGGAAACAGTGACTTTACCACAATGTTAAAGTGACTTTACCACAATGCAGAAATTATAGTGGTAAAAACCTAGGCTTTATGATTATGCTCAAGCATAGGAACAGGCCTCAGAGACAATGATAAACTTGAATAATCTTTAGGATTCTAATAAAGTTTCTTATAAGCAAAATTATATTGGAATGACAGAGAAATAATTATTTAACATACTGCAAATTTGTATATTTCTCTAGCCTATTAAAATGAAAGAAAAGGCAGATTTCTAATAGTATACTTCCTTCAGTGTCATAAAAGTTGAACAAACTGAGTCATAATCTCATAAATCTCCTAAGGAAACAAACTTTGTCAAACAAACTCTTTAAGTAAACTAAATCAGTTACAGATTAAACTCCATTTAAGGGGTTCACAAATAGGTTGAGGAGGAGGATTTACATGTTGCCAAAGAGTTGTGATTTTTCCTCTAGTTTTTCTTATATGAGGAATGTTTAAGGTCTTAAATAGATTTTTACAACCCATGAGACTGGTTTCAGCCAGTTCAACAACTTCTCAATTAGGTCCTGACCTTACCTTAACATTATTATTTCATGATTCAGGTTTTGGTAAGGTGAGGTCAATATTAACTGAAGACAGGCTTTTAGTCAACAAAAAGTTGCAGGAAGAATAACCCTGAGCCTTAAATAACAGTAATGAATAAAAGGAAATAAAAAATTCCCATTACAGACCCAAGGAGAAAAAAACAAGAAAGATTCTTGGGGATTTAAAGAAATTCCTTTCTTTTCAGACTTTAAATTTAATCATATTTGGCCAATTTAACCAATACTTATTAATTCAAGGAAAGAAATTTAATAAAGTATTCTTTTTAAAAAAATTAATTTGTTTTTAGTTTTCAACATTCAGTTCTTCAAGCTTTTAAGTTTAAAATTTTCTCTGACTTCCTCCCCTCTCCCTTCCCCAAGACAGCATGCAATCTGATATAGACCCTACATATATATTCATATTAAACATATTTTCATATTGGTCATGTTGTAAAGAAGTATTATAACCACTGGGATGAACCACAAGAAAGTAGAAACAAAACAAAAAAAGAGAGAGCAAATAGTACGCTTGAATCTGGATTCAGACTCTAGTACTTTCTCTGGATATTGATAGCATTTTCCATCATGAGTCTTTTGGAATTGTCTTAGAACCTTGCACTGCTGAGAAGTGCTAAGTCTATCAAAGTTAGTCATCACAAATGTGGCTGTAATTGTGTACAATGTTCTCCTGGTTCTGCTCTCCTCACTCAGGATCAGTTCATATAAGTCTTTCCAGGTTTTTCTAAAGTCTGCCTGCTCATCTTTTCTTATAGCACTATTCTACTATTCTTGTAGTATTCTATTACATTCATATACCACAACTTGTTTAGCCATTCCCCTATTGATAGGCATCCCCTCAATTTTCCAGTTCTTTGCCACCACAAAAAGAGCTGCTATAAATGTTTTTTTTTCTTTTACATGTGGGTCCTTTTCCCATTTTTATGATCTCTTTGGGATATAACCCTATTCAGTGGTATTACTGGGTCAAAGAGTATGTACAGTTTTATAGCCCTTTGGGCATAGTTCCAAATTGCTCTCCAAAATGGTTGGATCAGTTCACAATTCCACCAACAATGCATTAGTATTCCAATTTTCCCACATCTTCTCCAACATTTATCATTTTCCTGTTTTGTCATATTAGCCAATCTGATAGATGTGACATGGTACCTCAAAGCTGTTTTGATTTGCATCTCTCTAATCAATAGTTATTTAAAGCATTTTTATATGACTATAGATAGCTTCCTCAGCCTTATCCAGAAAGGTGGGGGGGGAAGGGGGAAATGTGTCGGCTACCTTTGCTTAACTTGAAACAAGGTGCTTACTTGCCAATACAAAAAGGGGTCTTCAAATTCAAATTAATTACCATTATAGGAGTTCATTGATGGCTTGCTCAATTTCTTTTTCTGAGATAGGATTAATCTGGGAAATTTATATTTTTGTAAATATTCATCCATTTCACTAAGATAGTCCAATTTATTGGCATACAGTTGGGCAAAATAGTTCCTAATTATTGTTTTAATTTCCTCTTCATTGGTGGTGAATTAACCCTTTTCATTTTTGATATTAGTAATTTGGTTTTCTTCTTTCTTTTTTTTTAAATTAAATTAACCAAAGGTTATCTATTTTATTGTTTTTTTCAGAAAAAAATTTAGTTTTATAGTTCAATAGTTTTCTTAATTTCAATTTTATTAGTCTCTCCTTTGATTTTCAGTATTTCTAATTTGGTGTTCAATTGGGTATTTTAAATTTCTTCTTTTTCTAGCTTTTTTAGTTACATGCCCAATTCATTGATCTCCTCTTTCTCTACTTTATTCATGTAAGCATTTAGAGATATAAAACTTCCCCTAAGAACTGCTTTTAGTGCATCCCATAAGTTTGGTATGTTGTCCCATTATTGTCATTCTCTTGGCTGAAGTTATCGATTATTTCTATGATTTGTTGTTTGAATCACTCATTCTTTAGACTTAGATTATTTAGGTTTCAATTAATTTTTAGTCTATCTTTCCATGGCCCTTTATTGCATATAATTTTTATTGCATCATGATATGAAAAGGATGCATTTAATATTTCTGCCTTTTTGCATTGGATTGTGAGGTTTTTATGCTCTTGCACATGGTCAGTTTTTGTATAGGTGCTGTATTTCACTTTCTATCCCCATTTAATTTTCTCCAGAGGTCTACCATGTCTAACTTATCTAAAATTCTGGTTTTTTTTACTTTTACTTCTTTTACTTCTTTCTTGTTTATTTTGTGTTTAGATTTATCTAGCTCAGAGAGGGGGAGGTTGAGGTCCCCCACTAGTGTGGTTTTGCTGTCTCAATAAACTATTCTTAAACACCTGTTATATTTAAAGCCTTGTGCCTTGCAAGAAGGATGCTTAGGATTGGGATCCATGACAAATGAAGGCTTAGTTTGGTGAACAGAAGACCTACTAAAGATTTCAGTTATCTGAAGGGTTGCCAAGTGGAAGAGGGAATTTGCTTTGGTCTCTAAAAGCAAAAGTACTTATGAATGAAGTTAGCAGCATCATAGATAGCTAGGATTTCCATAAGACTTTAAGGTTTGCAAAATGCTTTACTTTAACTCATTTGATCTTTATAATAACTCTGGGAGGTTGGTGCTAGTATTATCTTCAGTTTATAGATGAGGAAACTAAGACACAGAGAGATTAAATGATTTTTCTAGGGTTGCACAGCCAGCAAATGTCTGTGGCAAAGTATGCATTTGGGTCTTCTTGACTCTAAATCTAATACGGTCCCTTGCTAACAATGGAAACAGTCCCAAGTAGAATATGGCAGCTAATATAAAAATATAAATATAGAGCTAGTATAAATACATAAAGAACTTTGTCAAATCTATAAAAATGTGTCATTCCACAACTGATAAATGGTCAGAGCATATGATCGGGCAGTTTTCTGATGAAGGAATCAAAACAATTTATAATCATATGAAAAAATGCTCTAAAGCAGTATTGATTAGAGACATGCAAATTAAAATAACCTTGAGATATTATAATATACCTATCAGACTGGCTATAGTGACAAAAGGAGAAAGTGACAAATGTTTGAGTGTATGTGGAAAAAATGGAACCTTAATTCATTGTTGGTAGATCTGTGAGTTGATCCAACCATTTTGGAGAGAGATTTGGAATTATGCCCAAAGAGTTATTAAACTGTACCCTTTAATCTAGCAATCCCACTACTAGGTCTGTTTCTAAAGATGATCAGGAAAAAAGGACAAAGGACCTATATGTTCTTGAATATTTATAGCAGCTCTCTTTGTGGTGGCAAAGAACTGGACATTGCTGGTATGCCCATCAGTTGGGGAAGTTAAACAAATTGTGGTATATGTTCATGATGGAATATTACTGTGCTATAAGAAACAATGAATTCAATAATTTTAGAAAAGCATGCAGAGACCTTCCCAAAATAGTGAAGTGAAAGGAACAGAACCATAGTAACAACAATATTGTTTTTAGAACTTTGAGCAACTAAGTCACTCTGACCAATATAAATACCTGAGTTAACCACAAAGATCCTATGAAGGAAGATGCTAAGATACTGCTTGAATATCTCTTTCTCTCTCTCTTTCTCTCACATGCACGCACACACACACACACACACACACACACACACACACACACACACAGATTTGTGTCTAATGGTAGACATCTTGAAGTTTGGGGTGGTGGTGGAGGAAAAATAAAAGAAAGTTATGTGATAACTGTTGAATATTTAAAAGGAATTGCAAGTTGTACATAATGGATCTGCAATTTCAGGTGCAGTCCTCTGTTTTTCTATCCCACTTTGTTATGGAAATGCTTGTTTTATTTCTGAAGTTCAGAATAAAATGAATTAAAAAAAAAAGAATAGGGTTGGGGTTGGCTAGGTGGCACAGTGAATAGAGCATTGGCCCTGGAGTCAGGAGGACCTGAGTTCAAATCCAATCTCAGACGCTTAACACAAAAACTATCCGTGTGACCTTGGACAAGTCATTTACCCCCAACTGCCCTTCAAAAAGCAAAAAAAAAAAAAAAAGAATAGGGCAGCTAGGTGGCATAGCTGATCCAGTGCCTAGTCTGGAAGCAGGAAGATTCATCATCCTGAGCTCAAATCCATTCTTAGTCACTTATGTGACCCTGGGCAAGTCACTTGACTATGTTTGCTTCAATTTCCTCATCTGTAAAATGAGCTAGAGAAAGTAATGGCAAACCACTTCATTATCTTTGCCAAGGAAACCCCAAATGGGATCACAAAGAGTCAAATACAATTGAAAAATGACTAAAACATAATAGAATGGACGATTTCAGAGTTAATAATAATAGTTGGTATTTATATACACTTAAATGCTCGACATGTATTATCCTGTTTGAATTCCCCCTCCCTGGAGATCCTGCTCAGATCCATATTGGACTCTATAGCTCCCTGCCAGCTCAGAGATTTCCGTGCTTCTGTCTCTAAAACACAGACCGTATTTAACAAATGTTTGTTCTGTTCCCCTCCCTTCTTCAAATCCTATGGACTGGTTTTATTCTCTTTTAGCTCCCTAGAGACCTTGGATTCATCTTGTGTCCAAAGGAGCCTTTGTTCAATTGGATAAACTTGAATCTCCCAATCTCCCGAGACCACACAGCCAGTGAATGAGAGGAAAGGAGCTTAGAGGTCATCTAGTTCCTCTGACTTTTCAGAAGAAAAAACGGAGGTTAACTGACTCATCCCCAGTTACATAGGTAATAACTAAGAGAAGAAAGTATCCTGCATTCCAGGACTCCAGGCTCAGTATTCCCTCTGAGCTACAGAGAGAGATTCTCAGTTACAGGTCAGACTAATACCCTGAGAGGTCCCTTTTAACTCTGAGAATTTATCTATCAACAGCCCTAATTGTGGAATGCCCTATGAGTTTAGAGACAGAACAAGGGGTTCAACCCCGCTCCCCACAACCTGGGGCAAGTCATCTCATTTCCCTGGAACTTATTTTCTCCATCAGTAATATGGGGAAGATAGATACTTGGAGAACTTGTCTTATTAAATTCGGAAGGAGAAAAGTGAGAGGCAGCAGCTGCTCCCTCTTTGTCTCTGTCCTGAAGCTCCTTTGCAGTTTGCTGCCATTTATCCATCAATCCCCCAATAAATAATTGCTAAGCCACTACTATGAGATGGGGGGCACAAAGGCTGAGGGAAAAAAAGGAACAGTCTCTGCCACCAAAGGATTTCTATGGTGGAGGGCTGCACTTAGGCGTTTCTTCTTTATTTTATATGCTTATGAAGTGGGCGCTTCATAAACGCTCCTTCATGATCATGAGGATGTTATAACCATATGTAGAATAAATACAGTGTCCCCACAATCTTGGTGCAGTTTAAAGATTTCAACAGCTTAAAACTTGCGGGACATTCTGTATACAATAAAATACAAGGCAGCCGTTTTTGGAGGGAGGCGGGCACTATTGTCAAGAAAGATGGGCCCAGTTTTTTTTTTTTAAATTTGAATTTTCTTCAAAAAAATTCTGAATTTGACCCCTCTAAACAAGCTCATCTCCACATACAAAGCAGAATAGGGTTCTATGTGAAATCACGAATCTTTGTTACGTAGTTTGTTTTCTAAAGGCATATAATCATTCCAAAACGTTACTTTCAAGGCATTCCTACTTGTCTGCCTCCGGAAAATGGTTTTTTAATTACATTACAAAAAATTGAAGGAACATTTAGAGTCGGGGGGCGGGGGGAGGGAAGGGGGAAGAAGGGAAATAAAATCCTTGTAACAAATATACACAGTGAGAAAAAACAAGTTCTCATATTGGCCATGTTCAAAACTGTAGCGTGGAACTTTTCTGAGCTTTAAAAATAGCTTCAAAGTCTGTCTTTTCTTTCTTTTTCGGGGGTGGGTGGGCAGGCAACATTATCGCTACTTTCCTTCTCCATTCCTCCCCATCCTTACCCCTCCTCCCGCACCCCCGAGGGGGTCAACAAAAGACAAGAGTCTTTGCAACGAAAATGCCGAGCCGAGCCAGACAAATCCAGCCAGCTGCCAAACCCAAGAATGCACGCCTCCTTCCGCGCCCCACGTCCATCCCCCCAGCGCCCCATCGCAGCGGGAGGCCGCCGGGGTCTGCCAAACGGAGGACCGAAGCCGCAGCCTGGCAGGGATGACTCTTCCCGTCGGGCCCCTCAGCTGGATCATTTCAAACTCTCTGGAACAACAACAACCCGCCCCCGCCCCCGCAGCCATGACTAGCAACAGGAGAGAGATGCATTCCCATTGGCTGATAGAGGCAGCACCGCACTCCCATTGGCCTATGGGGAAAGATCCGCCTTTCCATTGGGCGAGAGCAACAATTCCGTGCGTCCATTGGCTAGGAGGTCTCCAAGTCCCGCTCCGGGGTGGGGCTTCCGCCATTTTGTCTGGGGTGGCGGAAGGAGGAGGTGGAAGAAAGCGGCGGCGCAGGGAAGGGTGAGAGCAACTTGTTTTCGCGCTTCTGTGTAATTCGGTCCGGTCCGGTCCCTTGTGGTTCGCGCGCTCGCCCACTCGCCGTTTCTCGAGGAGTGGCCTCCGCCGTTTCGCGGAGCTCGGAGTAGGTGAGTGGATTGGGGCCGCCGCCATGTTGTGGGGAGGTCGAAGTGCGCCTTTGTTGGGGGACGCGCGGAGCCCAGGGCGCCTCTTTCCGGGTTGGGTGGCGGTGGAGGCTCTGGAAGCGCTTGGGACTCCCTCGATCCGGATCGCCGGGTCCGGATACTGAGGGGGCCCTCCCGCCTCCGCGCCTTTGCCCTTGCCGTGCCCTTGGGCCTTCCCCCCCTCCCAGTCCGTACTGTCTTGTAAATCTTGCGGCAGGGTCACCTCCGGCTTGACTGACTCCCACGCACCCCCTGGCCAGCTGATGGTGCCTACGGCCCCCGATTAATAAAGGACAACTAGTGTCCCCTTGCCCCGCCTTCTACCCAGAGTTCGACCCTTCTGGCCGGAGATGGGCGGTCTCCCGCTCCCGGAGCTGCCTTTGTCCCCCGGGCACGTACTTGGCCCTTCCCCATTCTCGCCGATGCCCCTGGTTTTGTTAACTTCGTCTCTGATCTGCGCAGCGACCCTGGGGACCAGTGCCGTTATTGACGAACGTTCCCTATTCCTCTACTTAAAAAACAAACCAGTTCGTGATTTATTTTTTTAAAAATTGAGTTCCAGATTCTCCCCTCCCCCCGCTTGCCCCTCTATCACTCCCCTCTCCCTCACTTTTTCAGATGAGGAAATTGAGGTCGTGACTTCCCCAGGGTCACCGAACTAGGAAGTGGCAGAGGCTGGATTGGAATTCAGGGCTTCCACTTTCCAGGCCCAGCGTTCTCCCCACTGTGCCTCCCAAGTCGCCTGGTATTAGGCTGGCAAATCTGCCTGGAGCCGCCCACCCCCTTGGCTAGGTAGAGCAGCCTTAGAGATTCAGGAAAATTAAGCTTCCTGGAGCGTAATAGATTATGATGGAATTGATCTTGCCCAGAGCCTGGGGCTGCTTCCCACTTTTAATTGAATTAGCCATTGTTACATGAATGGAAAGTAGCCTTTTCCTGACTTTTAAAAGGGCCCCTTTGATAAGAAAGGACACAGAGTTCTATGATGTAGAATCTAGTGGGATGTGGGGTCTTGAAGGTGGAGTAGCTGTAGATTTTAAAAAGATGGTGTTTTTTTTTCAGGAAGTCAGTTAATGCAGTTAATTAACAAACTCTTTGAAAAGTATCTCTTTCCAAATAGTGGTTGATACACTAGTAAGAGTTTTATTTCCATTGATCTGATAAAGTATTACATATCAGAGTTTAGAAGGCACTCTTCCAGATCCTATGGCCCAGCCCTATTATTTTCAGATTAAGGGAAGTAACTTGGCCAAGGTCATACAGCCAGTGATGCAGCAGCTTCCACTGATTTTGTCTCCTGATCTAGAATCTGTTGCCTTTTATATTTCATCTGGCAGCTCCTAAAGAATTTGAATGTAAGTAACATAAAATACTTAAGTTTAAAGCCAAATTTAGCCTTGCAAACTGAGCATCTAAATTGAGTGCCTCTTTTAAAACTTAAGATAGTGGTCACCCTTTACCGATGAGTCACAGTAAAATATAAACTGACTGCCTTCCGTAACTGCTTTTTTTATGTTTGTAGCTGGGACTTCTCCTCCCAACTTGGGTGCCGAGGAGACTCCGATGTTGAACTCAGCAGATCAGCCCATGAAAACTTCCATACTCAGACAAAGAAACAGATCTGGCAGAAAACAACACTTGCTATCCTGGGCTTGGCAGCAGAGAAGAAGACAAGTGGTGGAAATCTTACCGTCTGCAAAGCAGACTGAGAGGTATGAAGGGAAAGCATGAGGCACCTATGATTTGGTGGGCTCAGTAATTCTGAATTAGCCTGGTTTGAATGGAAGAAAGGATCACTCCATTAAAAAGACATTGTTTAAAACTGTTCATTTTCAGATATGCAGAAAAAAAAATTTTTTTTTTTAAAGATCTGAAATCAACAGACTTCTTGAACTTAGAAATTTAGGTAGCTGATAACTTTAAAGTTTGGGCAAAATTGGTAATTTTTTTTTTAAGAACTTCAATGAATTCTTTATGACTTTTTGTCTCATTAGTAAAACTGCACCTTTTCTTTCTTTACAGGTGACATAGAAGCTTGAGATGGGTGGTGGAGAGAGATTCAACATTCCAGTTTCCCAATCTAGAAATGTTTGTAAGAACCAACAACAGCAACTTAATAGGCAAAAGAACAAGGATCAGAATCCCCAGATGAAGATTGTTCACAAGAAGAAAGAAAGAGGACATTCCTATAATTCATCTGCAGCTGCATGGCAGGCTGTACAAAGTGGTGGGAAGAATGGGCCTTTCCCAAATAATCAAAATTGGAATTCCAGCTTAGCCAGTTCCACTTTATTTTTGAAATCCCAAACTAATCAGAACTACGCCGGAGCCAAATTTAGTGAGCCCCCATCACCGAGTGTTCTGCCCAAACCTCCCAGCCACTGGGTTCCAGTTTCCTTGAATCCTTCTGATAAAGAAATAATGACCTTTCAACTGAAAACCTTACTTAAAGTCCAGCTGTGATGTGAGATAATCAGATTACTGGTGTTTAAATGTTTAGAACCTCAGGTATTTGAGAGGAGCAGATCAATGTTCCTAAACATAAAAACTTGGCTAGGGAATTTGTCTTTCATCTGTATAGAGCAGCTGACAACTGTGGATAATACTTGATGTAAAATTTCATCATGCTTGTGTGTGTGTATGTGTGCATTGCATCTAAGGAGATACGTGGCAGTTTGAAATCAGTTATTCAGAAGGTTTGGACTTGATGTCAACTGTTCCTAATTGTTGAATAGCAGCTCCTCAAGTTTTGAACTTGAAATCATGGTTTGAATTGTTAAGGGGGATTTATGGTATAGACTCATGGGCTTTTCTTAATTAGAGAAAGAAATTTTTGTATTACGTTTCTAGGTAAAAACTAGTTCAGTGAACATGTATTGTGAGGCAACTGTAGACTTATTTTTGGAAAACAAGCTAAAATCATTTGTATTTCACTGTGGCTGGGATACAGGACTGGTTGAATACCAGCCACTTGTAATAGAATAGCAAACTGTATTGCCAAATCAAATGTGAGCTTTCTGGAATATATAGATGTGTGATAGGAATCCTTCCTTGGCAGTCAATGAGGTTGGATTAATGGTTGAGGCTGGATAAGGAGAGGAGAGGGATGCTAGTCCACAATGTAATACTGGAATCCAGGTCCAATCCAAGAGACTTGAGGTTGATGATGGCATACAGGGAAGGATTGAGATTTGGTAGGGCAGAGAACATTGCCCTATTACCTGCCTCATCCTTGGGGGTTACTGGCTTTTGTAGAAGGAGATAGGCCTGATTTTCTAGGGATACCCATTTTTTCTCAGTTGCTCCAGGGTCAGGAACTACATGGGACATGCCTTTAGGTACACGCCTTTAGGTACACACATATGAACAGACAAAAGTATTGTTTTTTTGTCAGGAGAATGTACCAAAAAGCTTCTTAAAGATATTATAATCTTTATTCAGTATTTGGCATATTGTGAACAGTTTTCAAAATGCATCCAGGCACTGAAAAAGCGTTGACAAAAGTAGTCTGGTCTAAAATAGAATTCTTAAGTAGAGTAAGGTTGTAAATGACCTAGGAAACAGAGAGCCATGTAAATAAATGTAAAATTTGTAGCATATGTAAATTTTTGCCAGCCTTTTCTTCGAAAAGAATATTTTTAATACAAAATTGCTGAATGTAAGGCATGGACTGAACCAAGACATGGCCTGGTTTTAAAGGGATCAAAATATTTTTTTTAAAGGAAGCAGTGTCCTTGTCCTAAGTTGCTTGCCAGTGCATATACATGTTTGATTCAGTTCTAAACTGTATTGCAAGAGACTTGTAACTTAGGGATACTAGGGAAAAACCAGGACTGTGAAAGCTGCTAAGACTCAGTAGTACTCTTATTTTGAACACAATAAAGGGATGTTTGGATAAGAATACTATTAAAACAGTCCTAATTATTTTTTCAGAAAACAAAAAAAAAAAATTAAAAAGGGTCAACAAGAAGGTGATTTTAATGACAATCTTACCAAAGGGTCCCTTCTCAAAAAACAAGGTACTTCCTTTGGCTTTTTCCCATCAATGCTTCAAACTAAAGACTAATTGCAAAATGATGGATCTTTTAAAAAAAATACAGGTGCTGTTATTTAAGATTATGCAGTTAGGATCCATATGAGCAGTGATTTTTAAAAAATTCTAAATAGTCACCTAACAATGAGTAAAGGGGAAAAATTAGAATCTTAAAGCAGTAACTTGTCTTAAAGAAAACGTCTATACAAAAAAAAATGGCAGCCACCTACATGTTTAGAATTTTCATTGTAAAACTGATTGGCATATTGATTGCATTTAAGGTATTTTTTCAGTTTAAGAACAAGTGTCCAAATAAATTTGGTGTTTAATTGACTTGTCAAATATGTAATGAATTTGAAACAAAACTGAAAATAAAATAATTCGTCCCCCAATGGGTTGGTTTCTTGTTTTTAAAATTTGCTTGAATATGTCAGACATGTGATAACTTATCCCCAGTATTTAAAGATAGAAACACCACCCCCACTTGGGGGAGGGGGTAAGAAAAGTTTAGGGAGGCAGTCCCTGTGTCACTTGAAGACTAGTTGAGGATATGGGTTCACAAGTTAGTCATCCCAGAGGTAGTGAAAATGCCAAACTTGGAATTTGGGCCTAGCCAGGTTCTAAAGGGGTAGGGCAGGTCAGTCCATTCCTAAATTTTATGAAAGCCTGACTGACTTGGGGTTACATAGATACCCGGGCTATTGGCACTGGCAACATCAGAAAACTTGTCCCTTGCACATAGGGTTCTGAATGATTGTGCTACCAGCCGGGGCAGGCAGGAAGGTTTCACACTGCAAACTTAAAGTAGAAGACAAAGGAGGGATGATGTGGATGCCTCTGCTCACTCTACTACCTCTCTATGGGCTTGGGAGATGGCTGGATGGTGTTTCTCCCAAAAGTTTTTGAACTGACTGGCCAATAAAGACAAATCAGGTTCTAGAAGTAGTCATTTCCCACCTTTGCTACTACCTGAATGCCAATAAGCATTGAACTAGGGAGGTGGTAAATGTTTATGAAATTGTTTCCCCAAAATAAAATAGCTTGAAGTAACAAGCCTGGTCTGGGAAATACAGGGTCCAGTTGGGAGGTCTGGCTTCCAGCCTTGGTTCTGTTGTGTATCCTTGCAGAAAACCATCCCTTTCCTGAGATTTAGTATGTTCACTTGGCTTTATGTCCTCCACAGCTAACAGCCACCTTACTGCTAGGAATTCCAAGGAAATGAGAGTGGGAGGACCAGAATCTGATGGGAAAAAACCACTGAGAGGTAGTCATCATGACAAAGGGAGGTGGTGTGCTGTAGGGATAATGGCATGGAATCACACCAAATCTTAAATTTGAGATACCTCAGAGGTCACTAGCCAACCTCTATCTTTGCAACACTGCTGGCAAGTGGACAGTGTCCACTAACAGCAGAGTAGGCTGACCTGGAAGCTCTCAAGTTACCTAGAGGTATTCCTGCCTAAGTTGGAGGATTCCTTATTGAGGTAGAGGAAATTCCTGCTTTGGCTACCAGTTGGACTGGACAGTTCATGTTCCTACAAATGCTTTAAAGTTTCCAAAACACTTGATACACACATTACCATATTTGATCCTTATGGTAAGATCCCATTTTATAAAGCAGTCTTAGAGAAATTAGCTGATTTGTTAGTTTTTGCCTCCAAATACAGGGGTCACTCCATGACAACACTCTTGTCCTTCCAACTTACATTCTTTATAGATATGTGAAACCACAAACGAAAAACTAAACCTCTGACCACTCCCCCACTTTACAATCTTCAATGTATGCTACTTGGGATAAAATGCAGCCCTAGCCTGGTAGGTAAGGCCCTATATAGTTCTATTCTCATCCATCTTTTCCCTTGGCAATTTGCATTCCTGCCAAACTTGTCTATTGGCTGATCCCCTTACACAGAAACCCACTGTTTGCAAGGGAGCTCCAAGGCTGGAATGCATCCCAGCTCCATCTTTTGGGATTCTTAGTATCAAGAGAGCTTAGCTGTCATTTCTTAGTGGTCTTAAAAAAAATTCCTATAGTTACTCTTCCAATGTTTTCACGGTTTGGCTAGACTGCCAAGATGGGCAAAGGTATGGACCTCTCACTGAAGCAATGCAAGAAAAAGTAGTCTCTATACATGCACGGTATATGGAAAGGTGAAATTGAAAGTAGGGCTTAAAATAGCTTGGGCACTGTGGGCCTAAGCAGCATGAGAGCTGTCACACTGATGAGATGCTGATATCATTCAAGGACCCAGCAGGAGAACTGGCCCCATCTTGGAGCACACAAGAGTCAACATGATTGGGAACCAGAATAAAATAGTAGAGTGCCTGCAGATTTTTATGTCTTGGAATCCACATCCAGCAGGATGCCTTCATACATAACAGGAATGTATCTCCTTGTGGAATACAGAACCCCTCAGGAATGACCTATGTGCTTGTGGTAATGAGAAAGTCACACAAAGCCCCAACCGTCCTCTTCTTGCTGGAGTGGTCAGGCACCATCAAGAGTCACATGGACTGTTATTAAATAGCTCCCTGAAGTTTGGGATAGTCCATCCTAAATGGGGGTGGGAGGTATTTTACTTATCCCTCAGTTGCTTCATCTTCCTGTTGTGTTAGATGCTTCATCAGGGGGAGGATGTAGTCACTGCCAAACATTCAAGTTCCCAGGTTCCGACCTGGGTAGTGACAATGACCCAGCTGAGTGAAAGACCCCACCCTCCCCAAAATGTGTATTGTCTGCATCGAGGGAGCTTCTGACCCACAGGTTACTGTACTACTCCCAATGCTTAGGAAGGTGCCTTATACACTGAGTATACATATGCACATGAGTAGGTGCCCAAGGAATGAAGAGTGGGAATGAGGTTCAGCTGAGGCACACTGTTCTCACCATACCAGACACTTCCCCAAGGCTTTTATAAACTTCGAACAGTAAAAATACTCTCAAGTGCTCATTGCTGTTCAGTTTACTCTTTATTCTCAGACTTTCAGAAGTCCTCCTTATGGTCTGCCAGGTGGGAGATTCTTTGGGCAGGAGTGATTGGAGCAATATTACCCTCCATGAGGATGAAACCAAGAGCCAAATCAAGTCTCAGGCCACATGTCTTCTACTCCTGAGAAAATGTAAGAGAAATCATGGAATCTTCTCTATAGTATTTTGCAAACAGGATTGAGGCAGAAAAAAAAAAAACAATACAAAAGTCAGCAAAAACAAGACCGCCAAAGCTACAGTTCCTGCACCCTTTTGTTTCAAGAGTTATTTAATGGAACAATGAACGGTGACTTGGTTTTGATCTCTACCCATCTGCAGCTGTGGTCTAGCGTCAAGGATGTTGGACTGAGGATCAAAAGTCGCTCCGAGTCTGAATCCTGGTTCCAACATTTACTGGAGGTGACCCTGGGAAAGTCACTTTAACACTGTTTCTTGGTTTGTAACATGGGGCTAATAGACGCACTATCTATTTGCACAGGGGTAAGAAAGCACTTTGTAAGTTTTAAAGTTGCACAGATTTTTTGGGTGAGGTTAGCTCACAAAAGGCCCCAAGCTGTAACCAGCACAGGGTGACTAAGCTTTGCACCAGGATGCCTAATACATACTTAAGTATGTATGTACCCAAGCCCTCACTTGTCCACCTTTCTATTGTCTTTGGGTTTCAGGCCTTGTTGCAGGCTCACTCCTTCTGTTTGCTCCCTTTGCCTCTTTTGAAAGTTTGCCTAAGTATAAATGTACTTACACTTTTGTCCCCTCAAGTGTGGAGAGGTCATTGCCACTCTGCCTTCTTTTTTAGGGCCACCATTTGATTGTTGTTCTCAGAATCCCCTGATTTCTTCTACACCAGCCATTCTCAACCTGCGGTCATGACCCCTTTGGGGGTCAAACGACCCTTTCACAGGGGTCGCCTAAGACCATCAGAAAACATGTATTTCTGATGGTTTTAGGAACTGAGACACCGCTCCTCTGTCTCCAAGCAGGTCTGCCCACATATGAGTAGCAAAGGGTTGCAGCATTAGGAAGGTTGAGAACCACTGTTCTACACTTTCTTCCCAGAAGTTGCACTATATCTGACTGGGCTGGATTATGCTCTGCACTATTCCTTGCCCCCCTATTTTGACACAGGCACCAGAGTCCATTCACAACACAGCTCTAGGGGCAGTTACAGGACAGTGAAAAATGCTCATCTTGGGAGTCAGAATTTTACTTCCTGACAAGCTGTGTCCATGGGTAAGTTACTTACCTGTCAGAGCCTGTTTCCTCATTTATAAAAAGAGGATATTTACATTATTGAGGGTTGTAGTAAGGAAAAATGCTTTAAAAATACTTAGTACCATCCATATCTTTTGAAGTTTTGAATAAAGATATTGTCTTGATTATTGATTAAACCAATCACTAACAAAAAGTATGTAATCTCTACCCCTAAAGCTTTTAACACAATTAGATGATTAATTTAAATGCATAGAAAATTAAGATTTCACTGGATATACCTCTTATGTGACAATCCAGAAATCCTATTCCTTCTGAATTTGTTTTCTCACCTGTACTGTCTTGCCTCATAAGAGTGCCAAGACATTATTCTGAAGAGTATTAAAAAAAACCCTAGTGGACATTGTGATCCTATATATGAATTTTGGAATTAAGAGAACCAGAATTTGAATCCAAAAATATTCTTTACTTTATGATCTTGGATATGTAATCCAAACTTCTGTGGGTCTGTTTGTCACATCTGTAAAACGACGGATATTGAGATAACCGTCTCTTTCAGACTTAAGTTCTAGGCAAAGGGAGGGAGAAACAGGATTCATAGTTAAGTCATATTCATCCCACCACTAAGAGGCACAGTACAAGGCTATAACCCTCCAGCCCTTCCCCTACTCATCACATCCTATATATCAAGTGGGGATAGATACAAATTGCACTGCTGCTGAAGCCAACAAAGGAGCACAGGAAACACACCTGGACTATTTTGGGCTGCTTTTTTTTTTTGTTCAGAAACAGGAATTCACATAAGTGTGTGGCTTTTAAAGTCAATTACATCTGAGCCTTACTTCTTACATTACTACTTCATTGCTACTGGGAAGAAAGCACTTGAATTTATTTTTAACTAGGGACCTATGTATCGGGGTCATTAATAACATCAATTTTATTGGCTCCATAAGAATGAGATTGATTTGCTGATACTTAGCTATAGCTTCTGTATCTTACATGCTACAAAGCTAATTAGTCTATTTAAAACAAGACCCCCAAAATCTCAACAATTCTCACGAAGAAGGGTGACAGCGGATAAAATGTTGGCTTGGGAACCAGGACACTTGGCCCACAGGACAGTTCTGTCAGTTTAAGTGGGTCTCAGTCTCCTCACCTATAAAAATAAAAAGCCTGCCTTGCACCAGCGGTTCCCAAGTTGTGAGGCATGGAAACATCATTTAATCTCTTTGATTATAACTCCATACAATAAAACATTTTATACACCAAACCATCTTACACAAGTGCATTGCCATTTTTCCTGGTGATACAGATGCACATTGATTAATAAAATACAAGTTCCTGAATTCGTGGTAGCTTTAGATTGTGATATATTTTCTCCATTAACAGATTCCACAGTACAACTGCTATCAAGTGGGGTGCTGTAAACATTTTTCTTGACACTAATTAGCCTTCATTCCGTTAAAAATTTGGGACTGTTAAATTATCTCCTCTGGTTGAAAATGTTTATGATTCTAAGTGGCTGAAGTTTAAAACTCTCCAAAATCATTATTCCTTATTTTAGCTTTAATAAAATAAGAAAACTATGCAAAGGTCCCACTGCGACTATCACTTTCTAAAACATGAGGTGGAGAGCTCAAGCAACTCTAACTTAAAATTGAATATACTTTTAAATGACTAACATTCTAACCACTTCTGTGTTTTGCTTTTGTCTTCAGGAATGTGGATGAAATGAAGCTATACTTAAGAAGGAAGCACATGACAATGGAATGTGTGGACAGAATTAAGTTTTCAGGAGATCCCAGATGAAGACACCCAGCCTCAGACCAGAGAAATCCAAATTCTTGATTTGTTGTGCTACAGAACTTAGCACTTATTTACCACCAAGTGCATCTTTTCTACAAAGATACATGTAAATATCACTAAAATAGCATTCAAGTGTAGAACACGGAAACATCAAAGGAGTGTTTTCGATTCCAGGAAATAATTATTAGACCTGCCTCACAACGACGACTAGTTCAATTAAATTCAATTCTAATCAAACCACCCAGATGTTTCTCTTGATGCATCTTCATTAAAAATAAAACAAGAAATTTGTTATTTTGGAAGAATGCCAGATGTTCTAACAGGGACAGCCCAGCTCTAACCCATTATCCGATACAGTTTACTAGAAGGACCACAAAGGTATCAATAATCTGTGATGGACTTTCCAAGGCAGAGAGAACCAATAAAAGGTGGCAAATTTCAAAGGGATAAGGATGAAGACTTACTTTCAATGAGAAGGTTTGCTCTACTTTTATTAGGAGAAGGGCACATTTGATAATAGGAGAACACAGTCCTGATAAAATAATGAAGCCATGGTGAATGAGAAGCAGGATGGGGAGGAGAGTGGAAGGCACGCTGGACTAAAAGGCCATGCCTTCTCTTGTCCAGCTCTGTCACTTAGCTGTGTGGCTGTGCAACTTATCAATTACCTTTCAGGGCCTCAGTTTCCTTTTCTGTAAAAGGAGCCACTTCACTAGCTTGGTTCTTGGCTCCCTTTCAGATCTAACAAGTGATAACAAAGTGACTTGAGAAGACAATGTGTATTCATGGAATAACTATGAAATACACTGTTGCTTAAGGTAATGTCAAGGTACCAATCAAGAGATGTATCCTTTTTAGTCTGTCACATTCAGAATCAAAAGTAGGTATGGTTAACAGACACTCATTACCAAGCCCATTTCACCATGGAATATTTAAAAAGAAGCTTCTATTACAGAATCATGGCTTAGAACTGTAATAATTCCAGTTGGTCATGATGTCCTTCATTTTGTTTTTATTATAGCATGTTTGCTTAATTTACAGCAAGCAGAAAATAAGCTGGGTCTTTTTGTTTTGATCCAAACATTGATGTTTTTAAAGGTTGTACACAATATTTGTTAAAAAGAACATATAAAAATACCTTTTTAGAAGCTTCTATAAGAAAGAAAATACAAAGTTTAACCCCACAACTTTCCTCTTTGCTAGAACTGCCAGCTACTGCTACAGTTTTAAATAGACTTTTTGTTGTTTTGAAACTATACATCCAGGAAAAGTCTACAAAATTAAAGAAACGTGCATATAAATGATTGCATAGCAGAACATGAACATTAACTGCAAACAGTAAAGAAATAAAAGTTAGAAAGACTTATCAAATATACAAAGGTTCTAGAATCAATCCCTTAAGTATGTTCCACAAACAAGATTTCAAAACCATCTTTTTGTTGTTGTTTTTTAAATAGTCTGGCCTAGATAACTAAAACCAAGACAGAATATAAAGTAGGTCTCTAAAAGGAAACTTTTCCCCATCAACATCTCTATGCTTATATTTAATAAGCAATGTACTGATGCTAGCTCTTGTACTGAAATGAGGTTGGACCTTGTCAAAAGCCACTTTTGTTTGGAAAAACAAAACAAAAACAAAATGACTTGCCTTTCAGAGAAATACTTGAAATCACATAATAGTCTGGTACCACATTCACATTTGTTTATAGGTGAGTATTGCATTTAAGATCAACTAAAAATCTGGAGATGTAGCTCTTGCTTAAATCTAAAGCCTTCTTTGCCTCTAATTATTTTCTAATTTATGGGACTGAAATAACATTCGGTCTTAGGGGTGTTATCAGTGAAACTTGTCTCACTAAATAAACTGAAATATGAAGAGGAAAGCCTCCCTCAGGAAGAGGTGGGCAGATTCTGATACAAATGAACACAACTGAACATCATTGGCATCAAAATTGAGTTCTTATACACTATGCACACACACACAAACAGACACACCACACACACACACACAACCTACTTTGAAACAACTTACTTGCCTCTAACACTAGTAAGAAAACTAAGCAATATTATGGTTAACAGCTCTCTAAAATTCAGAATAGCTACAAAAACAGCACACATTTTTCCTAAAAATATTTCTGCTGCTATTATGACCTCAAATTTTACCTAACATTACAGATGTTTTCATTTTTCAAAATATTCAGAAACCAGGCCAAAGTAGTTCCTGCTCTACTCAAAAAGACATCACTCAATCTCCCTGAAGACTCCCCACCCATCTCCTCTTCTGTGGGTACCATCTACCTGAGATGGTTCAGCTGACAAGAAAACCTTAACACCATACTGCTCCATGTACCAATGAATATTATAGCCACAGAAGTGTCAAAACCACACCTTTTCCCCTACCCCCAGGTCCACTATAAACCTGAAATGCCATAGCAGTCAGTGTTATACTGTGGCTAGTTTTCTATTTTGTTTCACAACGTTTTAAGGAACAACCTAACTTTCTAGATTAAAACAGTTGTTCTGTCAAATTGATACCATTTTTGCTTCATGGATATGAACTTTATTTCTAATAGGACAATGTTGCAAATTATGGTCAACTAA
>CM053596.1:45467488-45519766 GCA_028646575.1 Pseudocheirus occidentalis
GTTCTTTTTTCCTTGATTCCTTTTCGTATCTTGAGCCTGACTTATAATGTGTTTTGGAATCTGTTTTAGAAGTGCCTCTAGTTTTGGTGTGAGATGCAGACCTAGAACGTGACTTAGCCTTCATTTCTTTCTTGGGCTGGGACTTGGATCGTGATCTTGAATTGGATTTAGACCTCGAAAAAGACCGGTTTCGGTGTTTGAATCTTTCAAAAAAGAGGAGACATTAGATTAGCGTAAAAACACGGTTTCCTCCTAAATCTGATATTTATCATTCTTAGAGTAAATAATTTCCCCTGACAATGATTCATTATGTCTGCATTGTAATAGATCAGAACAAAACTAATTACCTATCATTGTCTGAATGGCTTCTGCTACGGCGTGGTCTTCCAGTAGGTCTACTGCTAAAAGGCACATCAGAAAAAGTAAAGAATGAGAAATGTCTACTTATGTAGATGATTAAAATATTGGCTTAAAAGAAGATATGCACTTAGAGCCAAATCATTATTTTAATGTCAATAAACCATGCAATATATGATAGTTCCTACATGTGGTTACAAGTAGAGCATACAAAAAATTCAGAATATTTTTAAAACTTTTTAACAATCAAATAGTATATGTGCTTTTGTTTTCCAATCAACTGCTACAGTTAAAAACCACACATTACACTTACTTTCTAGGACTATAAGATCTTCTGTAGTTGTAATCAAAAGAACGACTCCTAGACCTCCTCCTTTCGTAACTTCGGCTTCTGGATCGCCTATATCTGTCATAGTCATCATAGCGAGAAGAGCTGTATACATTTCTCCCTTCCTTGGCTTTCATTTGATTTGGTGCTGTGGAAAAAATTTTTCTATTTAGTATCTCAAGTGACCACTTTCAAATTTAATACCAACATCCTATTTTTTTTTCTGCAGAGGTTAGATATGAAACCACCTGAGTAAAAAGTAGGTTTTAATTGTTTTACTTTTCTTTTTTGGGAGGGGAGAAAGCAAGGCATTTGGGGGTAAGTGACCCAGGGTCACAGAGCTAGTAAGTGTGATAAAGTGTCTGAGGCTGGCTTTGAATTCTGGTCCTCCTGACTCCAAGGCCAGTGCTCTATTCATTGCAACACTTAGCTGCCCTGTCTTACTTTTCCAAAGCACATCACATCTGATTCTGAGGCCAAGGCAACACCTTACTAAGAAAGCGCTGACCTTGCACTGGTAGAGGAAATGTCGGGGAGTTCCTTGTACACCCCCCCCCCAAATTAAAAAAAAAAAAATCACTGGTCCGGTCCCGGTCCCTGAGAATTTTTTCACAACAATGTTTTTTGTTTTTTTTTTTAAAATTTCAAAAATCCCAATTCCTTTCAGCAGCTTCAGCAATATAGCCTGGCTACTTGATATGCTGTTGTTCAAGGCGCGCCAATTACTTTCAACAGCAAGCAGGCCAGAGAAAACATGAGGTAGGTAAATTCACTGCCCCAAATTACACACACACACGTATTCCAAAGTAAAAGACAATGACTTCACACGGAGAATGTGTTTACCCCACTGAATAGTCTTTTGGGAACAATAGCTGTGCTTCCACTATGTCTACAAATATGACCACCTGCACAGGTAACTACTAAGTACTTCCTGGCGTCTATGAGCACAGTGGAAAATGGTCAAATGCAGTGTACACGTACACGTACACATGTCAGAATAAAATAACTGTGGAAACGACTTATCAAAAAGTTGAGTAGAGACACTTACTTTTGCGATCCCCTTGTGCAAACTGGATTTCGATCTGACGTCCACAAATCCATTTTCGGTCCAAATTATGCAGTGCATCTTCAGCATCACGAACATCTTCAAATGTGCTAAATGTTAAGGGGCTTGGGAAAGTTTTGCAAACTTTGATATAGAACAAAAGCTTAACTAGCAAAAGTGGCACATTCCATGATCTGTCCATCTTTTCCTTCCCTCCAGAAAAATCAACTAGGCAATTGATACTTACTTCAAAATCAAGTCATCTGTTTTTAAAGTCACAAAGTCTTATTATATTTGCAAACATAGATTATGAAGCCATTATCAGAAAAAAAAAATCCATTGTTTTCCTAACTCAATCTTTCCAGAAATTAAAAAAAAGCTTAATAAAAGTAGAAAATCTCACTACTTTGAATTTCAGGAGTGATCTTTTATGGTATATACTCAGCACTAAATGCAATTTCCTTAAAATTATATAAAAAAGTATCTCATCTTCTCCACATACTAAATTAAAATGAAAAGATGCAAATACCAAAAGTTCCTAGGTAAACAAATCTAACAACCTATTCTGCAAAATCTGAGCTCTAACAGTACAAGAACTCTACCTTTTTGGTGTTTTAGGCCCCTTAAATGTGTCTAATACCAGGGTTTTATCCATTTATCTGTCTCGCAATGACCACAGAAGGGCAGTACAATAGCTGTGCTTCCACTATGTCTACAAATATGAAATTATTGAGCAGATCCTCAATTAAGTCATTGTCAGAAGCATATGATTCTGACACAACTCTAAGAGGTACTACCAAGAAATGAAGAAAGACCATTTTATGGGATCCTGGAATGGACAGCCAATTCTGTTTCATGCAAATCAGTAGATTTGAGAATGATTTCTAGTTGGGATTTTCAGAGTACTTCCACACAGAACTTATGATAACAGTTCCAAGTTTGCTAAGGCTTGTTGCTTTCCCCTGGAACCTCTCCATTTTAATGAGGCAAAAAATGAGTGGGAACTACTGGGCTTCCAAATAGCAGTTAACTCTATCATCCAAATATAGTTCTACTCCTACACTACCCCACTCAGCTGCTGTCCCAGAGGCTTTCCACGTTGCTCAAAAGGAGATTCATATCCTGGAAAATCTTTGACTTGATGGTTATGGGAAAGATTAAGGGCTAGGTTTGTATGTTAAGTCTACCTACTATTCAAAGGCCACAGTTTTGGATTCATATTGCCACTTCTTTTGACATTAACTAGAGAGAAGTCGTGTTTCTATAGTTAGCCATACACGACATCATGAAGAGAAGAGAGGGAGAGGAAGGGAGGGAGGGAGACAGACAGACACACCTCTGAGAGAGATCTCTGTAGGATTGAAAAAATTTCTGGCACATTGTTGGGAACAAATGGTCTAATTGCCTTATCATAAAAGAGAAGGGCTTTCATACGAAGTCCTTATAAAAAAAAAAGATCTCTAAAATATCGGGGAGCTGAGAAGAAATTATCTTAGAATACCAGAAGTAAATAGTATCCCTTTGAGAGCTTTAGGGGAATGATTTTAGGATAATTAAAAACAGGCTTTAATATTCTATAAGCAGATTTATGGTACTCTTTGGCCAGAGGCTGTATTAAAACCAAAAAAGTTATAAAGGATTTAGTTAAAAACAACAACAGAGCCAACACAATAGTTTTAAGGGAAGCAAAGGATTTTTGTGGCACATCTCTAACCCTTGAAGTAACCCTCTTATCTATCCCTTGGTATGAATAGAAAAGGGAGATAGACTGGTCAGATCCTGGCTTTACATAATGGCTCAGTAACAGAGAAGCAGGAGGATAGGCAGGGTTGGGGAAAGGTTAGATATAATCATCACACCAGTCCTGAATAAAAATATGCTTTGGGAACTCTCCCCCAAACCCAAAATTTGTCACCTCTTTTATCAAATTTTCTTTTAGAAATCAGAAACCACCAAGACAGAAGCGTCTCTAGTAGTAGTAATTTATCAGACTATAAATGTTAGCTTTCTTGAAATAACTACCTTTCCTCTCTTCTGACATAAAGGTAAATATTCTGTTCCTGCCTCAAGCACCATACATTTTAGTCAAATAGCAAACCATAGTTCACTCACATGTCACCTAACAAACAGGAAAAAATGCAAGGTTAACCTTGTTGCAAGCGAATCCTGTCTTTGCCATGCTAAACACCAATGGTTATGTTTTGAAGAAACTGTTTCTGTCTTTTCTGAAGCAGAGCTTTATTGAATTCATTGGACTCCAAATTTGCCCTAGATTATATGCTGGCTAAATCAGGGTTTGATTCACATACTCCCACCCACCTTTATGGGGAAATCATCAAGACAAGTAGGCTGACTCAGGGTTCCAGGAGGTCAGCATGGATCTAAGCAGCAGGGAATTTTTCTTTAAGAGACTAAACAGCTGGTACAAATGAGAGGATGCCATAGCCAGAGAATTACCATAATATATGATGGGTCCAAGGTGAAGTAGGAAATATGGTAGCCCCCTTAAACTTCTGATCATGGCCAGCACAGCCAAGTTATACTAGTGTGCACAGTTCCAGAAACCAATGATTATTGTTATTATAAAACCTACCATCAGTGAAGTGTAATTTCTAATGGCTCCAAGCCCATACAACCACTGATGGTAAGTTTTCAAATGGCTGCTAGATCTACACTGACTTGCCACTTCTTGAAGGGCTGGTTCTGTAAAGACTACTTCATCCTGGAGCTACACACTCCCCAGAATGGTTTTTTGTCTGCTGTCCTGTGGTATAAATGCTAAAAACTGCCAGGCCCCAATCCAATAATACTTACATATTCTGAGCTAAAACTCAACTGTGTTATATAGCAGATACATTTATCTTGCAAGCTGAGAAAGAACGCATTTTTATAAAAGACCACAATCACAATTATCAACAGCCCCCACAATTAAGATACGGGTTTTGTCATTAGACCAAACCAGAATCAGTTTGCAACTTTAACTGCTTACACAAAAACAAAAGGAAAATTGTTATTCCGTAGGATACATCAGGTATGACTCCTTTAATCTTGGCCATCATTCAACTTCATCTTGACCTTTAACTCTTTAAGTGCTTGTCAGAAGGACTTGTCATGAGATGCTTGGTCAAATATGACAGATGGCTTTATCTTTTACTTTGAAAAACCACCTTTTCCCCCTTTTGTAGATAAAGCGAAGCTTTGTCTCCCATTATGGCTTGTCCTTCTTCCAGCTTTTCTTTATTTTTTCTTTTCCCAAACTCTCCCTTCTCTTCAAGCCTGATCCTTAAGAGGTCTTTGGCTTGTCTACTTGCCTTAATTGTTGAACTCTACTCTAAAGGTTCTTTCATGCTTTCTCTTTGGGGTCGCCATAACTGTACAGCTTTACATTCTCTGAGGCAACAACAGAGGACAGTAAATTAGGGGACAATATTAAAGAAGTTTACCTCATTTTTAAACAATCTGTTTTGATCAAGTGTTTCAAATTATCAAAAGACAAGAAAACCAACCAACATTTTGCTAAGCACAAGAACATTACTTTTAGTTTGACTTACATTAAAAATGTGGTAGCAACCACGGAGTACACACACCAAAGCTTAAATCACAAATTAGAATTATCGATTTGAGTTTCAGCAGCGTGACTGGAAATTAATTTTAATACTATTTTTGATTAGATCTCATAAAATAAATAATAGCAATGAGCAATGTATGAGTCAGTTAATTTCCAAAAATCTGATGACACAAAAAACTCATTAAGATACAGCACAAAAATAAACTACTTTTAGATGTGTTACCTCTTACACAAACTTGAATTTCAAACTTCAACACCCCTCACTACTCAGCCATCTGAAGAAAGGATATTGAACGTAAGCAAATCCTCTTGGACGACGAGTGTAGAAATCAAGTGGCACATACACATCAACTATGGGACCATAACGACCAAATTCCCGGCGCAAGTCTTCAGACCTAGAACACCACCAAAGACACCTCAAATTTTTTTATGTTCTGTTACTACTAACCATTTCTTTTAACTAAAAACTTCCCTTATGTAAAACTATGGAATATTTTATATGTAAGCCAACTCCTCTTCCACAGAGACTGGGTGAAACTTTGAAGTGTATTGTGCTTTCAAAAAAAGCTCAAAGGAATCACAGAATTGCGTAGCACAGACTGGGAGGCAGTAGAAAGGATTCTCAGCTATTATTTACCAGCTGGGAGGTAACCTTTGGTACTTAACCACTTAAAGTCTCACTTTCTTCATCTGAGGAATGCAGGGGTTAACACCAAATTCCCTTCCAGCTTTGAAAATACACAAAAATAAAATCAGCATAATATGGGATAGGGAGGACCTGAAATTTCCCAAATAAGGAGCATCTTTCTCTGTGACTTACAGTCATACAGAACTGCCTATAAAACTAAAATGTGGTATGACCAGTCTAGGTCTTCCTTGCCCCCAGTCTAACTCAAAACGTATCTTAAAAAAAATGTTATTTTAAAATATGCAAATTCAGCTTACAATAGAAACTGAACATATTTTATATTCTATTAGTGTTAGGGACCAGAGGCATGGAGTAGATAACTTCAATAACTCTATAAGACTTCTATAAGGTTCCTCCCAGCTTTGAAATATCTTTGATCCTATTTTGTAGGAAAATTAAATGACTGCTACCTGTAATTTACTAATCAATAAAATTTATTCATAAGTGATATTAGTTTTGTTTCTATCCACAATGTTAAACTAAAACAAGCCTGGGCAATAAAAGACATCTGTTATTTTCCTTTCTGCTGCATCAAATAAGCTCAATTCTCTGGAAAATACATAAAGCATTTCTATTATCCTCTCTAAAAACTAAAAAAATTCAAATGGTGGATAATTATTTAAGAAAAGTCGAATTGTAAACAGCACAAAATGAAAACAATCCAAATCCTAAATACTATGGGGTTCCAAACATTGATTTCCCCCCCCCCTTAACTGAAATCCTGAGCCATCTGTTAATGTCTTTTTACATACACCCCATAAGGCCTGGTGGGGAAAGGGAAAAATTAAGATTTTCTTTTTAATCCAAGTCAAGGCAGTGCCACTATAAATCATCCCTTCCCCCAATCCTCTTGAAGAAAACAAGGGACCCTAACATTTTTCAACCTATGTTACATTTCAATATCCACAGGACAAGAGCTTTAAAAAAAAAAAAAAAAAGACAGGGCTCTAATTGCATTAACTAGTCAGATCTTGCAATTTGAAAGAAGCCTATTTATAATCTTGCAACACTCTGGGGAAGTTAAACCTTCACCAATTCCGTAAAAAAAAAAAAATAATTTTTTTTTGCAAGAAAAAACCCCAACAAGACACAATTTAGTTGCTTTTCCCCAAAGCCTGGCTGGGGTGGGGGCGGTCAACTGAAAACCAAACCCAGTCACAACAACAGGAATGGAGCCTACCCCCCCCCCCCGTTATTTTCACGCAAAGGCGGGCACCGTGGGGGCATTTTTCCACTCAGCAGGTCCAGGACAGCACCCCCTCCCTCCCGCCCCACGAACGCGAGGTCGGGGATGGGGGCGCGAACGGCGGGGAAGGTGCCCCCGTGATCACAGTGGTTGCGTTTTCGGGGAGGGCGTGCGTGAGTGCGGGTGAGCGTGTGTGTGCGCGCGCGCGCGCGAGCGGAAAGATGGGGGGGGGGGAGAGTGGGAGGCCGGGCCTGGGGCCTGGCCTGCGGCCTAGCTCGGGAGTCCGGGACCGCCCGCCATGTTGCGCCCCGGCCTCCGCCTCCGCCCCCACCTCCTTCGGGCCCGGTTCTCGCCCTTGCGGCAGCCGCCGCCGCGGCTCCCGCCCCTACGGCCGTGGCCGTCGCCATCGCCTCCCGCTGCCTCCCGCGGTGCCCCGGGTTCCGCCACTTACACACACCTGGTGTCGTCGGCCACATTCCTCACGAACAGGGACGTGTTGGGCGGGCGCAGATAGCGGGACATGGCGGTGGCGAGCGGGGCGCGAAGCGCGGAAGGGCGCGAGGCGGCGGTGGAGGTGGCAGCAGCAGTAGCACCAGCGACGCGGTAGGACTGGCGCTAACGGGCGAGAGCAAACCGTCCGCGCGCGGCTGCTACGGCTCCTATCACACGCACGTAAGCACGCACGCGCCCGCTCCCGCCCAGCTCGCGACGCCCTACTACGGCAACCGCCTGTTCTCGCGAGATCGACCCCTTTTTTCCCCTCCCCTTTTCCCCCTCCCCTGGTGTCTTCGTTTTCTCCCGCGCCTTTTCCTCACTGAAGCCTTCCCTCCACCCCGCCGTCGCCGCTGCCTCTCCGAGAACGGGGGCTCTCTTGGGGTCGCGTGCGCGCTTCCTTTTCCCGCGAGAGCAGGCCGGCAGGCGCGCGCCTCTACTCCCCTCCCCCTCCCCCTCTCTCTCCCTGCACAGTCTCGCGCCCGCTCATTCACTATTCATTCATTCATTGTTCCTTTCTCCGGCCCCTTAACGGTCTCCGAATCCCGCCTTCCCCCCTCCCCCACCCCAGCT
Organism: Pseudocheirus occidentalis; assembly: GCA_028646575.1. Lineage (NCBI taxonomy): Eukaryota > Metazoa > Chordata > Mammalia > Diprotodontia > Pseudocheiridae > Pseudocheirus > Pseudocheirus occidentalis. The sequence continues at coordinate 45,475,726 of CM053596.1, forward strand.
GTCTCGGGCTGTTCCGGACCCACATCCCGCATCCTTAAGGAACTGTCCAGCTCGTAGTTTCCCGCCAAATCCCGGACTCTCCAGGAACAATAGAAGGGGGCGCTGCCTGCTAGCAGGTCCTGTGGAAATCGCCGAGTAGACCCCCACTCACATTAAATCCTGCGTGGCGGGGAGACCTGAAATGCTTTTCCAATGTGGTTTAGATCTGGCAGTCCAACAACCCCCAGTCGTTTTACGGATTGGAAAACGGCCGAGATCCAAAATGGCCTGAGTGCCCGGAGGAGGAGGCAGCAAAGGCTGGGATTCCAAACCCTGGTCCTCGGGGCTCCAGTCTTGACAAATGTATCCCTGAACCGAATGTATCGAAAGGCTTTGGTTTGCTCTGCGTTCGGACCTGCCTGGGCTGGAAACGTCTTGTTACAGTCCGGGAGTTAAGAGGCTTGCCCGGGGGCACTACTAGTTAGAGAGTTACTAGTCAGGCTGCATCTATACTGTTATCTGTAGTTAACAATGTTTGTTGAGGTCATTAAATGTCTACTCTCTGTGGGAGACGTCGGGGCTACAGGAGAGTACACAGAGAGGAAGGGGGGGGGAGAGAGAGAGACAGAGAGAGAAAAAAGAGAGGAGAGAGGGAGAGACAGAGAGAAGGAGGGAAAGACAGAGAGAGACCCCAAGACATCTCCCTATGGGCAAAGACAGAAACTCTAGGACCTAGAACAGGTTGGAGTGGGTAAGGATGGGAGCAGACTAGTGGCACACTTCAAGATAGCTTCCTATTCTAACATTCTGGATAGGAGCTTCCCCTCAGATCACCATGATCTAGATATATAGAGATTATTATTTACTTATCTATATGTTGCATCCCTCTATGGAATGTAATTTCCTTGGCTAATTTAATTTTTGTCTTTGCCAGAACTATTTCTAGAGCTACAAGACACAGATACTTCCTAACAGGACTTGGAATCCAGGAGTATTTGTTACTGGTAGCTGAACCCTACTTCTGTTAACAGTTCATAGGAAGACAAAAATGAAATTGGTCCAAGAGCTTACTACTCCCACTAGAGGGATAGACATGTAAATAGATGAGTAAACAATAATAGGTAATTTGAGAAGAATGATTATGTACAATGGAGAGCGGTTAGCAAGAATTCCTTTGGGATAGCTTGTATGAATACACAGATTGCATGAGTATTCCAATCAAGCTCATCTGAATGCTTGATGCCATCTGTATGTGTAGACTCAGCCTTGTGATTTTACCCACTGACACTGAAACTTCAGCTAATGCACATTGTTAACACACCTGCTCTGCAACTATAGGCTTATTCAAGAGTTGTCTGGGGGCACTTAGAAATAAAATGATTTGTCCAGGATCATATAACTAGTATGTATCAGAGGCAGGACTTGAATCCAGGTCCTGGCATTAAAGCTAACACCATGCCTCTCTGGAGGTGACATATTTAGTTAAGGGAAGAGCTGATGGAGCTCCTGCAGAGGTGTAATGGGAGATAAAGCAGGAGAGGGAGTCCCTGACAGTTTTGAGCTGGGGAGAAAGATAATAATAATCTATTTTTTAGGAAGATTAATTCATCAGCTGAAGAATGGATTGGAGAAGGGAACGACTGGAGGCAGAGATCCCCAAGTTCTTCTCTGCTCTTCTGCACTCAGACCTTATTAAATTAAAATTCAACAAATTTCTGTGTTAGTCGATGGGGAATAAACCTCATTTCTGTGCTTGAGGTTTACAGAGTGATTCCCTCACAACAACTGTGAGAAGCAGGTATTATGCTATTATCCTATTTTTGTAGAAAGGATAATAAGACTCTGGGAGGTGAATGAATGGCCAGGGTCATCCAATTAGAAAGTTTGTCAGGATAAGTATTGTTTTCTGGAGTGTTCAGTTCTCAAGATATTTTAGGAAGGACTTTGGGAAGCTGGAGGGAAACTAGGACAGTGACTGGTTTCGGAAACAATGTCACGTAGTTGAAGGAGCTAGAAATGCTTTGCCTGGAAAAGAGAAGACAATACCTGTCTTCAAGTGGTTCCCCTTGAAGACTGTCAAGAAGAAAAGGGATTCTATTTATTCTGATGTAATTTCTTTCCAGTCACATCAGCCTACTTACTGTTCCACGTCTCCATGCTATAAGATTCTGAAGATCAGCAGGCAAGAATGTCAAAGTACTGTCAGCTGAACCAGAAGCTACATTCTCAATATCTTATCTGTGGGTGCCGGGGGCTGAACAAAGCAAGCCAGAGACAGGAGAGTCAGGCATCAAACTTAAGTTTAATTTCAAAGTGAGAACAATGCTTGCTATCAAGGACACATGTATCAGAGCCCCACCCCTGGGAGGGGGGTCACTTTGGCGTGGGTAGATCTCAGTACTTATACCTGTGGCTACTTAGTGTATTGTAGCCTTGAGAATGAGGGGCAATGGCAACCATGTGACAAGTTTTTTTATAGCAGGGCTTCATGACCAGAAACAATTCTGGGATTTTGCTGTGGCTGAGATCATCCAGAGGGTAAGCACAGAGAATTGTTGTTATACCAAGCTCAGGGCACAGTCTGCTTGCTGGGCCTTCCTTCTGGGAAACAGGATGTCTGCTAATATCTTGATATTTCACCCTTTGGCCAAAGGGAGGGGGGCCTGGAAGAACTCCTATTCTTTATGGTCAATAAAGGAGAGGCTGGTCAAGATGGTATGAGATGTCATTGGGCCAGGATGAGCATTTTTATCCTAGTAGGTCAGTTCCTTGAGGGGATCTATTGGGGAAATATGTCCCAGGGATCATTGCTAGCCATTGTTTGTTTGTAAGCAGAAAAGAGAGGGGGTCAAGAGTGTAGAGGGAGAAAAATGCTAACACATGCTCTAATCAGGGTCTTGATAAGGTTGGGCGCATAACAAAAGGGAAGAGAGGGAAAAAAAAACAAAAACAAACTAGACCATATACTTAGCCCTCTTCTAGAATCTTAGGACAGCTGTCTCCTCTGGTTGTTGGCTGCTTCATACTAGATGAATCTTGAGGTCTCTGTAGGATTCTGCTGTTCACTCAGGAGAAGGGTCTTTCTTCAGATGATCCAGAAGCACATACCCACAAGTTTGGCAGCTTGGGAGTAGTCAGAAGGAACTGTTAGGGGCCCTTAGAAAAAAACTCCTTGAATTAATCTTTGAATCAGAGTTTCTGGTGAGCATAACATATGCCCTTAGTTAAGAGTCTCCAGGTAACACAGAGATGATTCAGTTTCCCAGCCACACAGGATTAGGTTCAAACAATGCAATAAAGTTTTTCTTACAAGTCCCACAATTGCATAATTACATTGTCAGGTACAGATCAAACTACACAAAGTTCTTACAATGAACTAGTTCTGAGAAGGGAGATTTACATGTCACTAAAGTAACCAAGAAAACATAAACATAAACATTTTGAAACAAAAGATCAAAATAATATAATAGTTATCACCAATATTAATATCAAGTCTTCTAATATTCTAGTAACCCATTCTAAATATCCATTTAGCTGGCACCTTTTGAGTCCCAGATGTGTCATGTTCATCTGCTCCCTAGATATCTTTTCTTGGACAATATATGCTTATTCTCAGGACAGCTCTGAAAGGGACTCTGCTTCTTTGGTTCCAAATCTAGAAGTTCCTAGATAATTTTGGCTTAATATAATTTGGTACAATCACTTAAATTTGGTTCTTCAGTCTTGAAACTTCAGAGAATTTTAGTCTATATACCATTTGCTATTTCTATCCTTACCTAAATCTTGTATCTGATATAATAATCTTTAAAAATTTTTTTAGCAAGGTAGTGGCTAGGTGTAATGGTAATGGAATTTAAAGATTCCCCTGTATTGGCTTGGTTTTTGGGTTGAGTGTTAAAACCCAGAGCTTGTGAATCCCACTTGTAGGATGGACTTGTTGATTTGAAAAGAGAGGGCTGAATTGGGAAGAGCCGTGGATTTAGAGAGAAGCCTAAGCAGAGGAGGCTGGAGTTGCTGAGAGAGGACTGCTGAGGGCTAGTTGGAGCTGCCCAGGACTTTTGAGAACTGCCACCTGGAGCTGCTGAGAACTGAGGAGGCATGGCTGTGATGCTGGTATTTTGTCTATCTGTTTTTATGTCGTTTTGCCAGGTTCACCTGCTAGTGAAGGATGGTGCTGCTGTTGTAGAGGTCCTGGAACCTGGCTGTTGGTTCAGAAGCCCTGAAGGAGGATTTTCTTGTTGTATGTTTACAGAAATCCTGGAAGAGGGCCTTACTGATGTTTTCAGGGGTTCTGGGACTGTTCTGCAGATAGAGAGTGACTTGATGAGGACACTGGCAAAGTGTGTTGTGACTTTGTTAGGCTTTCCCTCCTCAGGAACCAAGATTGCTGAGTACTTGCCTCTGGTCAAGTTGAAGACAGAACCTCTCCTTGGGCATTGAACACTTTGATGATATCTTAACCTTGTTGTAGCTTAAGGGTGGATGGCCTTTTGTGCTCTCCTGCCCCTTCTGAGAAATTCAGTTGTGATCCAGGGGTGGGAAACCTTTGACTTTTTTGTGCTCTGTGATTGACCAAATGAATGTACTTTGCTTATGATTGGAAACTAATCTCCATTTGAGAAGAGATACTTTGACTGACTAAATGAATGTACTGCCCACGAGTGGGCTACTTTGACTGTTGTACCGGCCAGGGGTGGGATACTTGGACCTATAATACTTTCTAATAGTTTTAGATAAACATGCTTTTTATCAATTTGAGGAAAAGCCAGTTTATACCTAATATTTTAAAATATTTGTAACAGAAATGAGTGTTGTACTTGGCCAAAAGGTTTTCTGCATCTATTGATGTACTTATATAATTTATTATTATTATTGATATGATCAGTTATGTTAATAATTTTCCTTATGTTAAACTATCCCTGCATTCCTGGTATAATTCCTACTTGATCATAATATATAATCTTTGTAAAATATTGTTGTAATCTTTTAGCTAGTGTCTTATTTAGAATTTTTGCATCCATATTTATGAATGAAATTAGTCTATTTTTTATTCTGTTTTTATTCTTCCTGGTTTTAGGTATTTATTTATTTATTTTTATTTTTCCTGGTTTTAGGTATCAATATTATATTTGCTTCATAAGAGGAGTGCAGTAGGATTCCTTCTTTGCCTATTGTTCCAAATAATTTGTTTAATATTGGAATTAGTTGATCTTTAAATATTTGATAGAATTCACTCATAAATCCATTTGGTCCTAGTGATTTTTTTCTTAGGAAGCTCATTTATCGCTTGTTCTGTCTTTTAAAATTATCAGACAGATACTTGAAAAATGGGAAAATAATTTCACTTTCTTTACCATTATCAATACAATTTATGTGTAAAATCCTTAATAAATCCTTAATCCAGTTTTGAGAACTTATTACTAAAACATACTCAAAACATGTATTTCCAGGATAAATAAATTTGAGAGTCAATCATATACATAATATATATAGTTCTTAGAGAAACAGTCTAATCCAGTTGCTTTTCTCAAAATTTGCTATTCCATTTAATTAGAAAACTTACACATTATATCTTTGTCTTAATACTTTGTCTAATTTCTCCATTAAGAGGATGTCATGTGTATATTATAATTTGACCACAAATACAGATTGAAATTGTAAGATGATCACACTTGCAACCCACTTAGAGATGTTCTTGTATCAATTTATTATTGTTACTTACAAGACTTCTTGATTATAGAAATTTGCTATAAAAGGAGAAAGAGGGATATAGTTATAACATTATCATAATGGGGTGGGGGTGAAAATGCCCTTAGCTTTGTTTGATTATGGGGATGAATCATATTTGACAGACAGTCATGTAGTGATAGTATATTAAAGGCAAGACTTGGGATTTACCAGGTGGAGAAATTTCCTTTTCAGAAAAGAAATAGCACAAAACTTTCCCCGGGCCCAGACATTTACCTTTAGCAGTTCCCAGACTGCAGCACATACCATTTTCTACTATTGGCTTTATGACAATTCAGACAAACATCTCAGTAATAAAAGCTCAAAACAATAGTAAATTACAATCCCAGGAATTTTTACCTTAAATAGCGAAATTTCACTAACTACAATTTAGGATTTAAATATCTTTCCCAATGTTTCCCTAACAGTCACATCCTTTACTTATAAATTAAAGCTACCTATATTCTGGGACTTCAGACATACAACAAATACCTGATGGTTGACTTATCATTAATATGTTGAAGCTACATCTTTAAACCACCCTATACATTTTCATAATAGCCAAGAATTTTCAAACAAAAGTTTGTGATTACATATTATTACTATCTGCTTTATAGCAAAATATATCTCATTAAATATTTAAGTTTTCAAATACTTTTTAAAATCACATACTTTTAAAAGTTTAATTCATGTGTAATAGTACCCAGATTAAAAAGTTGTTTTGTCTAACAGCTTTTCTGTTATAATGGTCTCTCAAATTCATAATATCAAAGAATTTAGCCATACAATAATAACACAAACAATAAACTTCAGATGACGCTAACAATTGCATTTCTGAATTATCCAGTATGTAAATCATTGATCTTATTCTCTCTGGCATTTTGAAACCACTTTAGAGTTATCAGGTATGGAATAATTACATTCCATTAAAGAAATAATACAGTGCTTAGCATATGCCAGTCACTATGGTAAACACTTTACAATCGTTATATTACTTCAGTCCTCACAACAGCCCTGGGAGGTGGGTATTATTATTATCTTTCTTGTTACAGATCCGGAAACTGGGGCAAACAGAAATAAGATAGCTTGCCGAAGATCACACAGCTAATAAGTTTCTGCAACTGGAATGGAGAAGGGTGAACTCACCAAGGACAGAAGTTGGCTGGCCCCTCCACTTCATACTGCCATGTAGGTGTTGCTAGGGGCAGGACCTTCCTAGGCAGCAGCTGTGCAGGGCCTGCTGAGGGCTGGGCATGCACTGGAGTCACTGACTGGGCTTTGTGGTGTGTGGCAGAGGGCACAGACTGAAGAATGGGAATCCCAGGGGCTGGGATGACTAGTGCCTTCCCATTGGCGGCAGTTCCTGGTGGCAGGGCAAAATGGATGCTGGTCAGGGGGCCTAACCTCTCCCATGCTCCCCACAGCTGCAGCTTTGGGGTTAGGTACTGCTAGGGCTGGAACCATGTGAAGCTGCTGGGGTAGGATGGGCAGGATGTACTGCAACTCTGTGATGCCCCCAGGCTTGTCTAGAGAGGTGGGCTACAGGATGCCCCTGAGCACAGGGCCACTGGGGCCACTGTCAGGTCAGGGGCACCACTGCCCCCTCCTTCGCCAGGTGAGCCCTGCACAACTGGAAAGGCAGAACATAATTCAAGTTCCCCTACATTTTTTCTGGCATTTTTTCTAGTACCTTTATTTGGGAATCTGATCTGGGATGAGTGCGGTTAACAGGAAGAGAGAGAGCGCGCTCTAAACTGGAGGAGTTATAAGAGATCTTTGGTTTAAACAATTATTCAAGAAAGAGGAGACTATAAAGTACAAACTGTTTACTTATTTTTTTTTTTCACTCCAGGATTGCTTCCAAACTAGCTGCTTTTCTTCATTGCCTTAGAATAATAAAGTTATTAATCTTGCCATGTACTTTCAAAACTTTTATAAATTTTAATGCTTATTTTTCCTTAAAACAAATTCTACAGAGTGGTACCTCAGAACTTACTAAGATATTTACAGAACGAGTTTCTAGAATTGCCTCAAAGTCTCAGGAGTTCTCCCCTCCAATCCTAAAAAGATAAATCTTCAAACTCCTTAATCAGCTAAGATGTTTTTAGTAGTCCCACATACTTTGATTTTTTGACTTTATTTATGTAATTCTAACATAGCCACAGTTGAAATGACAGGGAAAAAAAAGTCTCTTACAGGTTTTCTTCCTCCTCTATTCTTATAATGTAATCTCCTGAAGAAAGCCTCAAGTGGGAATTAGTCCTGCTAACTTAGACACTTGCTTCAACTATGAAAGTTCATTTATCTTCCCCAGTGTTGTAAATTCTTTGGCTACAGCCCTTAGGAGTTTTTCTGACTGACTACATTTTAAGTCTTTCAAAGTAACAGAATCTAGCTCAAAACATGGACATTTTACAAAGACATAGACACAGACAAAACAATAAGACAGTTACAAATAGGTTAGCTCACAACACAAACATGACACAGACAATTTTAGCAAAGCAATTACAATTAACTGGTTTGACTGAGGCACACAAGTTACTGAAGTATCAACTGCAATTTAGCAGGGGCATGGAGTAAAGGAGTAGAAGCATGCAGAGAGGCCAGTTAACAACAGGTGTGCAGTTAAGAAATGATGTCCTTACCAGAGTGAACTGGGATGAACTGGGTCAAGGGAGCTGCCCTGGAGTTTTCCTCACAAAGAAAGGTGAACTCAACCAAAATGTGAGCCTGGAGATAGAGCAGGAACAAGGGCACAGAACTCACTAGACAAGGGTTAGGGTGGGGGGTAGAGTCCAAAGAAATAAATTTCTGGTAGTGCCTAGTCCATTCCCACTGGCACTGGGGAGTCTAATGACCTGGCTCTATGTCCATTCCACTTCTGACACCAATTTAAATACCAACTGGACCAGAACTGGTCTCTTACCTGTGGGTGGCCAGAGCTGAACAAAGCAGGCCAGACTGGGGAGTTAGGAATCAAATAGAAGTTTAATTTCAAAGTGAGAAAAATGCTTGAAAGCAAGGACACATATGCTGGAACCCCACTCCTAGTGTGTATAGGGATCCACTTTAGTGTGGGAAAATCTCAATACTTATTATACCTATGGCTACTCAGTGAGCTGTAGCCCTGATGATGAGGGGTAATGGCAACCATGTGACAAGTGTGATTTATAGCAGGGCTTTATGACCAGAAACACTTCTGGGTTTTTGCTGTGGCTGAGATCAACCAGAGGGTGAGCGCAAAGGATTGATATTATGCTAAGCTCAGGGCACAGCCTGCTTGTTGGGCCTTCATTCTGGACAACAGGGTGTCTCCAAGTATCTTGATAGTACCACATGCTGCTCAGGTCCTCTCTCAAGCTGAATTGCCAAGCATTCAAACTCTACTGCAGAGAGCACCACTCCAATGGGCTGGTCATATTATTCAAATGCCAAACTTAGGTTTGTCTAAAAGACTATTTTATGGAGAATGCACACAAAACAAGTGTTCATCTGGTGGTCAGAAGAATTGCTACAAAGACTCTCTCAAGGTCTCTCTGAAAAATTTTGGAATTGATTGTGAGACATGGGAGACACTAGCATAGGACCACTCAGCATGGCATGCCCACATCCAAGAAGGTGCTGTGCTCTATGAGGAAAGCAGAATTATAGTAGCTCAAAAGAAATGTGAGATGTGCAAATTTTAGAGACATTTCCTCTCTAAATGTTTATATAAACTATTTGTGCCTGACCTGTGGTAGAGCCTTGCAAGCTAGTATTGGTTTAATCAGCCACAGATGGATACACTGTACTTTGATCCCAACATAGTGATGTCATTTTGGTCCTCTTTGAGAAGGAAGGACAGCAACCACCATCCACAAGTTACCTTATGCTTTGGATACATTCCTTTCTCACTTTGTTTTTTAGAATCCTTAATTTTACACTGGAAGAAATGAGAAAGAGGACAGATTCAGAGAAACCCAAGAAGACTTATTTGAACTGATACACAGGAAAGAAAATTTATTCAAGGACCACAGTAATATAAAGGAAAACAACTTTGAAGGATTTAAGAACACTGATCAATTCAGTGACCAGTTGCACTGCAGAAGACTTAAGGTGTAGCATGTACCTCATCTCTTGGCAGAGAAGTGATGTTCTGTAAAACCTATTTTAAGACATGACCAATGAGTAGATTTGTTTTCCGTGACTATGCTTATTTACTATAAAGGACAACTTTGGGAGTGGTGGTGGAGTTGTTGGGCGGTGATGGTGATGGTAAAAAAGGGAAGAAAAGAATATCAATAAAATATCTGAAAAATTGTGCAAGCCTATAACCCTGCAACTAGAGAGGCAGGAGCTTAGAGCCACAATAGGCTAAAGCCAATTGGGTATATGGATAGAGGAACAAGTTGGAAACCAAGCAGGTCAAAGTTTCCCTGCCAATCAGTAGTGACATTGAGCCTCTAAGTGGTTGTCTTGATTTATACTGGTCACTAGACCTAGATGGCTTCAGAGGTGGAAGTGAGGCTGGTGACTTTGCATAGCCCTCCCTCACTTAAAGCCAATCTACTTGCATGTCATGGAATCACCTCCCTAATGTCCTGGTTCTCTTGGAGAATGAAGGACCAACAGATTGTTGTTCTTCCACTCTGGGTAAAGATAGGGAGTCCAAATCTAAAAAAGACTCAGTTACTCAGTTTTGCAACCTTATCAACAGTCCTCAACTCTTCAACTTCATTTACCCCACATATTTACTTAGTATTTCTTCCATCTTTCATATCTGCTCCTTTGTCTCTAATGGGTTATTTATTACCCTTGTGCCTCATCACCTCATCCACAGACTACTGAGATAACCTACTGGTTGGTCTCCCCACCTCTTGACTTCCCCCTTTCCAATCTATTCTCTACATAGCTGCTAAAGTGACTTTCCTAAAGTGCAGATCTGACCATGTTACTTTCCCTACTCCATAAACTCCAGCGACTCCTTATTAACTTCTAGGATCAAATATAAATACTTCTTTTTATCATTTAACATTCACAACTGATCCTACCCTGCCTTCCCAGATTTCTTACACATTACTTCTTTTCATTTACCCTATGGTTCAGCCAAATCTATCTTAACATATTCCATTTTTGGTCTCCATATTTTTACATTGTCCCCCATGCTTGGTATATACTCCCTTATCACCTATCCATTTCGAAGTCTTTGGTTTCCCTCAAGGCTCAGCTCAAACACTACCACCACTTTTCCTGATCTGTTCAACTTCTAGTGTCTTCTCCCCTCAATCTCTTCCAAGGTTACCTTGTATATATCTATATATCTATATCTACATCTCTATCTCTATCTCTGCCTATCTACCTATCTACCTACCTACCTATCTATGTATCTATGTATCTATCTATGTATCTATATATGTATGTATGTATGTATGTACGTATATATGTATCTATCTATCTATCTACATTTCTTTTCCTCTTAGATTGTAAATTCCTAGAGGACATGGATAATTTTGCTTTTGTCTTTGTATCTCTAGCACCTATCACAATCCCTGGCATGTAGTCGGTGTTTGATAAATACTTGTTCATTGACTGATTCAAAGACATTTTAAAATTTTTTAAAATGCTAAAAGTTTAATTTCTGAGCCTCCAAGTCAAACTTTGCAATGAGTCTGCCCCCTCCTGGATACTAAACCCATAAATATAGTCAACATGATTATGGGACACTTTCTCTTTTGAAAAACCCTTAATATGTTCCCTAAGACTACCTGGGTAATAATAGATATGCCTCTATCAACTAAGGAGATCAGGGAGGGTTCAAATTTTACTTATCTTTTAAAATCCAGTTCAAGACTTTCTTCAAAGTTCCATTCAAGTCAATTCAATAAACGTCCTATTATGTACAGTGTATAGAGTATGGCAGGATAGATAGGGTTCTGAGCTCTGGGTTCAAATCTCACCTCTGAAACAAGCTGTGTGACTCATCAAATATGTGAAAATCAGGGAAATCTCTAGGATATAGCCAATCCAATAAACATTTATTAAGCATCTACTAAATGCCAGGTACTGGGCTACAGCCCTGGGGATACAATTAATCAAAAGAAAGACAGTTCCCCCTTTTCCTAAAGGAGTTTAGAATCTGAAGGGGGATGCTGTGAAAATAATTCTGTTACATCCTACTCAATTTAATTCAAATGAATTCAGTTCATTGTGATTTGATGGATATGAGTGATTGTATGAGTGAATTAAACAGAAAAGGATTAAGTTTGAGTTAGCTATCTTAGTTAATGATGTTAGGATAAGAGTTATGATTAATTAAACCACTGTATTGATAATTATATTAATTGTTTCTGATTTATCAGCTAGATTCATACTGTATCAGCTGTGGGTCTGTTTTAAGGCTTTAATTGCTATACTAACCTACACCCTCCCAACCCCCTTATCAAGTGCCGTGCTTGAGATAAGGTCCATTTCTCCAAGTAGAGTAGTTGAAATCAGGTTCATTTGCCTCTCCACCTCTGTCAATCAATACCTCCCACTTCCCGGTAACCTTTGCTTCAAAACCACAACTTTCTTGGATCCTAGGATACTGTTATTCAAATCCTTGGCCCTGAGACGTTGTTGACAGTCTTATGACCTTTGAAAAACCCTTTCTGAGATGGCTTGAGGTTGACATCCTGTAGTTAATGACCTGTAGCTAAGGACCTGTGAAAGACCTGCTAAAAAATGTTTTGATTGATGGGCTTTGGCCTTAATCAATCATAGGATTCCCTCCGATTCTGAAGATTAACCAATCATAGGAATTTCCATGCTTCTGAAGGAACCTCCCTAGCACTAGGGGACTTCCCAGTGACTCCCCAAGATTTATAAAATCCCTCAGCCCCTGAGCGTTGGGGTCCTTGACCATGAGGAAGGTCTTGGACTCAATTGACTAAGGACCATTGATCTTCCAAATAAATTGATTGATCTTGCTTGGAACTCTGTCTCAGTGACTTTTGTGTAGATTGGAATTTTGTGGCCCATAATATATTATCTACTAAGTTATACACAAGTGTGTATATCTGCTAGTTAAAAAAGTTACTTCACGTCGATCAACTGCAATCCACAGCATTTATTAAGAATCTTTATTAGAAGCAACTAGGAGGTACAGTGGATAGAGATCTGGCCATGGAGTCAGGAAGACCTGAATTATGACTGGCCTTGAACACTTACTAGTTCTGTGACCCTGGGAAAGTCATTTAACCTCTGCCTCAGTTTCCTCAACTGTAAAATAGGGATAATGATGTCACTGACCTCAAAAGACTGTTGTCAAGATCCAATGAGATATTTGTAAAGCAGTCTATAAATTCTAGCTATTATGATTTTTGTTATTAAACACCTGCTTATCAGGTACTGAGCATGCAAAAACAATAAAAGGTCTTAGCTCTCAAGGAGTCTCCTGCTTTTGAAGGAGACACATATATATATGTAGAAGTATTTTCAGAATAGATTCAAGGAGATTTTGTGGTGGTTGGGGGCAAGAGGGAAAGAACATAAGCTGCTGGGAGGATCAGGAAAGGCATTAAGTATAAGGCAGGAAGGGTAAAAAGAAGGGAACAAACATCGACTAAGTGCTTATTATGTTTTGGGTACTGTGGGAAGGCTTTGCAAATACTCAGCACTTAGGCTAGGTCTTGAGGGATGCTAGGAAGGTGGAGAGATGGGAAACGGAGGGGTGTGTATGAAGAACGGCAAGAAGGCCAGTCTGGGCAGACCATAGACTGTGTAAAGGGGAAGGAGATGTCATAAGGCTGGAAAAGTAGGTTGGGGCTGAATTGTGAAAGGTTTTACCAGAAGTCTTTGTTTTTTATCCTAGAGGCAAGAGGGAGCCATTGGAGTTTATTGAGTAGGAGAGTGACCAGGTGAAGTATGATGCTAAGCAGCAGATGACCAGAAATGGACAAAAACACAGATCCACCCTGACTTCCTCAACTCATAACTTCCACTGTCTATTTCCTACTATTGAACATTTGGTCACATGATACTTTACATGGTTACTGTTTCATCTCCCCCAACCAGGCTTTAAACTCCAGAAGAACATAGCTCCTACCCCAGTGCCACAGACTTAGTAGTTCAATGATTTTGTACTGAATAAATGAACGTTGTATTCACACACATCTTTAGTCATGTCTGTGTTCGTGACAGAGTGGAAAGAGCTTTGTATTTAGAACCAGCAGTTCTGAACCCAAGGCCTGGGTCTATGGGATAATCTTGGACTGGAAGTCAGAGAATCTGGGTTCCTATTCTGACCACTATCACTTTCTACCAGTGTAACATTAGGTGAGCTACTTAATCTCTTTGCGGCTCAATGGACTAGTTGGTCTCTTGAAGTCCTTTCCTATTCACTTTAGATGGAAGGATTTGAAATTTTGTTTCCTTATTAAGGGAATGCCCATCCATTGAGGAAATGGCTGAATCATTATGGTATATGAATGTGATGGAATACTATTGTGCTATAAGAAATGATGAAGGGGGTGGCTAGGTGGTACAGTGAATAGAAGACTTGCCCTGGAGTCAGGAGGACCTGAGTTCAAATTTGACCTCAGACAATTAACAGAAAACTAGCTGTGTCTGACCTTGGGCAAGTCCCTTAACCCCAATTGCTCTACCTTTCCTCCTCCAAAAAGGAAGAAGAAGAAGACAATAACCAGTTTAGACAATAATCAGAAGCCTAATTATAAAACATGGGATCCACTAATGCAGAATAAGACACAGATATTTTTGGGCATGACCAACTCAGGGCCTGGTGTGCTTAATTATAAACATTTGCTACAAGGATTTTGGTTTTCTTCTTTTTTTTTTCCTTCAATGGGAGTGGGAAGTGGGAAGGAGGGAAAAAAGATTTTTGTTAGTTAAAAATTTTTTTTTAAAGGAAATAGTTTTCTTATCTGTAGAAGGAGGAAGATGGCACTTTGACTATCTTCTCCAAGGATTAATACAAGCAAATTGTCTTGTATCAATGCAGATCCTTATCATGGGAACAATTATCATCACATATGCCTCAAAATACTTTTGCTCTCTATGCAACTATTAACTGTGCTTACACATGGAGAAACTAGGACTGCAGAGCCTAGGAGCTCTTTGAGGCATTGGCCCATTGGAGAATACCTTGGCCTCAGCTGAAAGTCACATAAATACGTTTAATTCCACTTCTTTGAATATCTATCTGGTCTATGGGGACAATCTATGAGAAACCTTCAATGTACTAGGCTGTCTTTGAAGATGTAAACATAGATATGACACACTCACTACTCTCAAAGCATCTCGTGTGATTGAATGGGGGAAAAGGACAAATTTTCGAATTGCTATCAAATAAGAGAATGAGATGGATACATGGAAAGGTAGACAACAATGTCTTCCATTTAGAATGTGCTTTAAAGTTTGCAGATAACAACCTGTTTTATAGATGAGAAGCCTGAGACACTAAGAGATGCAGAAGTGACTTACCAGGATCACATGGTCATGCACCAGTGTCTGAGTCAGGTGTCAGAACTCACATCTCTTAACTCTGAGAGTATTCCCTGCTCCCTTATGCTGTGGCCCTTTGATGCTGTGACTGCCAGGCAAAGTGCTATGAGAAATATCAGAAGGGGGACATTTGAACTTCTCTGTTTTTTTTCTTCCACTTCAATTTTAATGTAGTTTAACTCTTTCTGGAGCCTTATTGGTAGTAAACTATCAAAAGCTTACTTTTTTTTAATCAAAAGCTGATAAATGTTTAACAACTGGTTCCATAGGGGAAAAATTTATCCATAACACACTTTGAATCATTTTTCTCCATTACTTTCTTAAGTCTTGACAGTCAACAAAACAACAAATCAAGCCCTGGTCTGCAGCCTTTGCCAATTCCTGAGATAGAAATGCTTACATTTACATCAGTGAAATGCCTCTAGTCCATCCCTGGTTGTCAGTATAAAATTCCTGCAGATGGCTATGACAATGGACAGGGACAGACTCTCATTAAATGCTGGTCTGAAATTTTCAGTCCTACTGCAGAGTTCATGTTCAGAGACTGTTTATTTTCTTAAAATTAAAAAAAAAACACAATTTCTTGTTTTCACATCAGTTTCAATTCAATTTATAGCTCTTTCTCCTCTCCTACTGAGACAGACATCCTCTGTAATAAGGAATAAGAAAGAAAGGGGAGGGGTAAGGAAGCAATCCAGGCAAATTATCCAGCATACCAACTGAACCATATGTGATATATGTGATTTTCTGCTACCATTGTCCCCAGCCTTTGAAAAGATGGAGGGAAGTGCAACTTCTCATCACTTCTTCAGAACTGAGCTTAGTCATTATAATTACATAGTATTCAGGGTTGATACTTATTTTTGTTGTAGATATTGCTCTTTCTATTTACCTTGTTGTAGTTGTTGTATATGTTGTTTTCTTGGTTCTGCTGACTTCACTTTGTATCAGTTCTGTAATCTTCATGTTCATCATTTTTTACAGCACAGTAATATTCCATCACATTCATACCACCATCCTGCAGTCCATGGGAATCTAGTTTGTTTCCAGTTTCTTGCTACTATAAAAAAAGCTAATATAAATATTTTGGTATCTATGAGTCCTCGCTGTCTCTGACCCACTTGGAGTATATGCCTAGCTATGTGATATCTGGATAAAGGAATGACCATTAATCATTTTCTTAGACTGATTATAAATCCCTTTCCAGGGTGGTTGGACCCCCTCACCTCTCTGTACATTAGTGCAGCTGTCTTTTCTGCATCACTGATTATTCCCGTTGTTTGGTGTCAGCCCTCTCAACTGACAGGATATGAGGTGGAACGTCAGAGTTGTATCAATTTGAATTTCTCTTATTTTTCCTGATTTGGGGCTGTTTTTCATGTGATTGTTAATAATTTGCAATTCTTAGTTTGAGATGGGGAATTCTGACTTTGGAACCCTTCATTGGAATGTTTATGATGGCTTGAATCTTGAATTTCTAATTCTGATTCGGGTTTTGTTGTGGTTGCTGAGATAATTGTTGTGCTGTGTGGCCTTTAGCAAATTTTACAACCTTTCCACTAAATAAGTCTAGTTTCTAAATGTCATTATCAGAATTATAGAGAAAAACTTCTGCAAAATTCATGTACAAGCTGCCAGTCTCCCCACTTCCCAATGAATCAACCAACAAGGACTTATTAAACATCTACCATGTGCCAATGAGTGGTGAGTCATTGGGAACACAAAGAAAAAGAATATTCCCTGACCTCAAGGAGCTCACATAGGGGACATAACATGTAAATGACCACATGGGTATTATATATGTATATACATATATGTGTGTGTATACGGAGAGAAGGAAAGCTAAAAGCATTTATAGAGCACCTACCATGTGCCAGATACTGTGCTAAGTATTTACAAATTACTGTCTTGTTTGACCCTCACAATACCTCTGTGAGGGAGGTGGTTGTCCCGATTTTCACAGGCTTACACTTTTTTAATGCCCCAAGCATTAATCTATGAATATGGTTTACACAAGCTGCACCTGTTCTTGAAGAAACTTGCTTCCTAGGGGCTGGCTATTAAAAAAACCGGTTCCACTGTGCCATGTTCTTCTGTTAAACTGGCAGCATTATAGGTGCAGATTGAAAACATCTGAATGACAAATATGTAGCTACTGATTTCTTCTGTAGGGAGTTGATTAAGGAAGTTCTCTGATCAGTTTGGTAAACACATGAAGGGAGGAGTCTTTTCTTTGGGGCTTTGAGTATTTTTTCTTGTGGAGAGTGTAGGCTTGTCCCTTGGTATCACCTAAAGGATGCCTCCACTGATGTTGGCTGAATTGGTTGGAGGCAGCCTCTTCTGGGAGTAATCAGTCACTTGTGCTGGCCTATAAAAGGCAGCTAAAAGATTGGCATTTTTCTTTTTTCCTTTTTCTGCTTTTTTTCCCCAGCAAGATTCAGAGAGTGTTGAGAATAGACAAGGTTTTGGTGTGGGGATGGGAACAGTGGGAGGTGCTTCCCCTCTCAGGAGCCCTTAATAGCAGTATTGGGCCAGAAGCACCTTGGGAATTCATGTGCTGGCCCATGTAACTTGTGAAGAGTCTTCCTGGATGTTAAAATCCTGGGCCCAGCTTGGGAGGGGCAGTTGTATAACTTATAACCTACATAGCTCCTATGGAGAGAGCAGCCACATGGCCTGGGGTTGAAAGTTCCTCAGGATTTTGTCTCTAACAGCCCTAAATTTAAGAGTAAACCAACCAATCAATAAGCATTTATTAAGTGCCTAATAGGTGCTAGGCATTAGAAATACAAAGATAGAAATAGAACTATCTCTGTCCTTAAGCAAATTGCATTTTATTGAATTCCAGGGTCTGGCCTTCTGGCCACAAAGGGGGATTTCCTGAGAAGTGTGCTGCTAGAATCATCATTCTACTGGGAAAAGTTGGATTTACTGGGCAGTGCCAGCTTCAGGTGTGGTTTTTAGGTAACACCAAGTTCAAGAGTTCAGGAAATTATACTTTGAGTGTGAGAAAAACACACACATACAAACACAATTCCTCCCGACAAGTCAGACCTTGTTATGCCATGATCTGGGGAAGCAAGGGATTTGGACTTTGCATTCTGCTGGTATTGTGAGTGACTTGATGGTGTGGATACAAGAGGAAGGAGGCTTGTTTGTCCAGCAGCCCAAAGTACTTTCCTTTTCCAGCAAGAGTACAAACAGCACTGTGGAACTGTGATTATATGGGACTTTAGGACCTTGGGGAAAGTAGCACACACCAGAAAGGAAGTTAGTCTTGACTGGTTATAGGCTACTGTGGGTCCTTAACATACTTTGTGTATGAGTTCATCTCTGTCCTCTGCATTTTCTGTAGTTTCTGTGGGGTGGAATAAAGGCTGTCCTGTACAATATTCCCTTGAGTGCTGATATGGAGCTTGTGGGAAATTATTTTACCCATGTCTGTGGAGACCCAGACGTGAACAGGATCATGAGATTTCTCAAAGTTAACTCTTTGAGATGGCATATTAAATCAAAGAGCAGATTAGTTATTGAGATTACACTCTCTCCTTCCCAGATCAGAGTTGACCTATGAATCTAAATCTGAATCTAAATCTCTCTAGATAGATAGAGTTGATCTAAACCTAGAGTTTTACATAGCTGTGGATTCCACTTCTTTCATCAAACATTTCTTCCCCAGTGTGTTGGGTACAAGTCATTGTATATATGTATAAGTTAGACAGATGGACAGACAGATAGATAGATAGACAGATGAATAGACAGACAGACAGATGAACAGACAGGTAGGCATATATAGAAAGAGGCAGACAGATGAATATATAGGTAAATAGATGGACAGATAGGCAGACAGACATGAACAGACAGGTAGATAGATTAACAGATAGATAGATAGATAGATGATAGATGAACAGATAGGTAAACAGATATATAGAAAGACAGATGAACAGAGACAGACAGGTAGACAGATGAACAGATAGGTAGATAAACAGGTATATAGAAAGAGAGACAGATGAACAGACAGGAGATAGATGAACAGACACAGATAGATAGGTAGACAGATGAACAGACAGGTAGATAGATGAAAAGACACAGACAGGTAGACAGATGAACAGATAGGTAGATAAACAGGCATATAGAAAAAGAGAGAGATGAACAGACAGACAGAAACAGAGACAGATGAACAGACAGGTAGGATAGATTTGGAGAATAGCTCCCCAAAGTGCTGCTGATTGAAGAAGGAAACAAAGTACCAAGTTCTGACTTGTCAGCAGGAATTACGTGTGTTTCTAAGAGCAGAACCAAACCCTCCCTGAGTAAAGACAACACAGTTAACTCTGGAACTTGACACAACCTCGTAATTTAGATAAGTGTTGTCAAGAAAAATGTTCACTGCGGTATTTGAATGGACGCAGTTCCCTGAAAGTATGTTCTTTCTGATTTCGCTAATGACTCAGGCTGGCAGAGTTTTTTCTCTAAGTGTACTCAATGGAATGTGCCTGCAGGGAGCCAGGGTGACTAGAGTCTACTGTTTGTGTTTGGATTTTTGTTTTCGTTTCCCAGTTAGAGCACATAGCCATCAGACTGAGCAGGAAAACAAAAGCTATGGTCCATAGAAATCATTTCAGCACTACAGGTTACTAAACATATTTGAATGTACCTTCCTCTTCTCTCTCTCTTGAAATCCCTACTTATTCATGTGAAGGAAGGGTTAAGGAGTCTTCCTTCGAAACAACCCCAAGATGTGAAAAAGGTCTTTAATCAGCTTGAGAGGATTATAGGGACTTGGCCATTGGCCAATTTATAAGACTCAGGAAATAGCTAACGATTGACTGAAGGTATCGGTTAAGCTCTGTGGGACTATCTACTAAAAAGTATGCTATCTTGCAATTTAAGATTTCAACAGTTTTGAGGAGACCAGGCTAGGAAGGGAATTTTGGAAGGGTGAAAAAATTAACAAAAGGAGGTTTGCTTAAGGGAGGAGTGGATTTATTAGTCAATCTGAGGACACAGTGAATTTCAAGTAAGGACAATTAGTGAAAAGACATTGTGAAAAAGTAGCAATAGAATACATAAACCAATGGGACACAAGCCCCATCGGTGGGAGGAGAAGATACATATAGGAAATGTGTATAAAGAGGTACATAATAATAGTAATGTATAAAGAGGTGCATAATAATAGTAACTTACATTTATGTGGCACCTACTGTGTGCCAGGCACTGTACTAAGCACCTTACAATTATTATTTCATTTGATCCTTACAACAACCCTGGGAAGTAAGGCTGTTATTGTTACCATTTTACAAATGAAGAAACTGAAGCAAACAGACTCCATGCCTTGCCCAGAGTCACATAGCTAGTAAGTGTATGAGGCTAAATTTGAACTCAGGTCTTCCCAACTCCAGGTCTGGTGTTGTATCTGTTGTGCCATTATATATAGGAAACATGTATAGCCATGGTATATGAGTAGAGAGGCAGCTCACACCTCTGACATTGTGGGCCTACTCATGTCTTCTGTTAATGTCTCTGAATGATGCTTGTTGGGCATTTTCCCTGATTCCTACTGAACACATTGTTCCCACTGGATGCCACTTTGTTGGAAACATGATTTCTGCTGAGTACATCTTTAATGGATGCATGCATAGTTTTTGCTGGCCATTGAGAGGCATTGCCTCTCTGGGCATGTAGTTACAGAATTTGTCTGTTTTTAACTTCTGACTTCTGTTAGGGACCTAAGATAGAATGTTACATTTTCCTTTTGAGAAAAGTGGACTCTGCCATGCTTTTGTTGTTTAAAGCCCCAAGTCTTTGTGGTGGGTATGGGCTAAAAAGATTTGGGCATTTTCTTTCCATAATACCATAGGCCCAAGGCTAAAGGAAACTGGGTAATTCTGAAGAGCAATTCCTAATAATGTCAAAAGAAGAGTAGAAGGAGACCCATGAGTGTGCAAAAGGAGGAAGAAGCTTCTGGAGCAAGAGGAAGAAGGGATTGGCGTAGGCAAGTAGAAGGGAGTGGGCTGAGGAAAAAGCAGACTGATGAGCAAATGCTGAGAAACTCCAGGCCAACTGTCTATGGCAGAAACCAAGGACAAATTCCTGGTGCTGAGCTGTGAGAGTCAAGAAGGGACGCCATATTGAAAACCATGCTTGCTGGAGTAAGAGGACCCTTTAGCTCTCTGGAGACATGCCAACTAATCAGAGGCTGATGGAAAAGTGCCAAACCTCTACTTGTCCCATCCATACTTATGAACTTAGACTTTCAGTAAAGCTGTGATTCTGCTTATAGTGCAAGGACATCATTATTTGGTGTTGCATGAGTTTGCATGGACCAAGACTGAACTTCTGGGTGATGAGAAATCAAGACACTATTAAACAGATCCAAACAAATGAAAAAATGGAAGGCAATGAGAAATATCTCATTGGGAAAACCACTGGCCTGGAAAATAGATTCAGGAGAGACAATTTAAAAATTATTGGACTAGCTGAAAGCCATGATCAAAAAAAGAACCTAGAAATCATTACCATCGAGAAATTCTCAAGGAAAATTGCCCTGATATTTTAGAAGCAGAGAGCAAAATAGAAATAGAAAGAATTCACCTATCACCTCTTGAAAAAGATCCCCAAAAGAAAACTCCTAGGAATGTTATAGCCAGGTTCTGGAGTTCCCAGATCAAGGAGAAAATATTATAAGCAGCCAAGAAGAAACAATTTGAATATTGTGGAAACACAATCAGGACAACACAGGATCTAGCAACTTCTACATTAAGGGATTGAAGGACTTGGAATATGATATTCCAGAGATCAAAGGAGCTAGAATTAAAACCAAGAATCACCTACCCAGAAAAACTGAGTATAATGTTTCAGGGGAAAATATGGTCATTCAATGAGGTGGAGAGACTTCCAAGCATTCTTGATGAAAAAACCAGAGTTGAATGAAAATTTGACATTCAGATAAATACTAGAAGCAAGAGAAGCTTGAGAAAGTAAACAGGGAAAAGAAATCATAAGGAACTCATCAAAGTTTAACTATTTACATGCCTACATGGAAAAATGACAATTGTAACTTATGAAACTTTTCTCAGTATGAGGATAGTTGAAGGGAATATAAGTGCGTATATATGTATACATACACATATGTCTATATAGGAGGGCATATATGCATATGAATATATATGTGAGTGTGTGTATATATGTGTACAGGTATATATAGACAGAGGGCACAGGATCAATTGAATAGGAAGGGATGATATTTAAAAGGTGAAATTGAGAGGTGAGAGAGGAATATAATGAGAGGAGATGGGGAGAGATAGAATAGGGTATATTATCAAATATAGACAAGGCAAGGGATAGCTGTTACAGTGGAGGGGAAAACAGGAAGGCAAAAGGAAATGGGTCAATCTTATTCTCATTGAATTTGGCTTAGGGAGAGAATGACATAACCTCTAAATTGGGTATCTTGCTCTACAGGAGAGTAGAGAAGAAGGAGATGAGAGGGGGGATTATGGAGAGGAGGGGGAGTGTAGTTAGAAGCACACACTTTTGTAAAAGGGCAGGATCAAAATAGAGAATAGAACAAGGTGGGGGGCAGGATAGGATGGAGGGAAATATAGTCAGTCTTTCACAATATATCCACTCTGGAAATGTTTTGTGTAACTACACATGTATACCCTATATTGAATTGCTTATCTTCCCAGCAAGGGCGGGTGATGAGGGAGGAAGGGAAAGAATCTGGAATTTAAAGTTTTAAAATAAAATGTTGAAAAAAATTATTATTTACACACAACTGGGAAACAAGCTATACAGGCACTGGGGTATGAAGATCCATCTCGCCCAACCAGAAAGTCAGAGGGGGTGTGGGGGAGGATATAGTACAGAGCAGATTGGGGGAGGGGGTACACGGTGGGATCACCATTTTGGGGTGGTGGGTATGGGAAAGACAGGGAGAAAATTTGCAACTCAAAAATCTTGTGGAAATGAATGATAGAAACTAAAAATAAACAAAAGTTAATTAAAAATAGAATATAATGACTGACATATTGCCATTTGTATTTGCCTGTTAAGTGGATTCAGGTTAAGTAGACTGCCTAGTTTTAATTAAACCATCACAAAATGCAAAAAAAAAAAGACTTTATGTAACTTTGTATACATTGTGTAGCTCCTAATCTGTCTTTGTATTGGTCCCATGTTGTCCGCCCACATTGCTTCTCAGTAGAATGTAAGTCCTTTCAGGGAAGAGAAGTATCTTTAAACTTCAAAGGACTTTATCATGTAAACTTTGACATTTGGATGGATGGATAAATGGATGGTGGGGAACTCCTTACCTATTGAGGCAGCCCATTTCACTTTAGAACTCTCTCAGCCATAAAGAGCATGATAGCCATCTTTGGGTGTTTGCACAACTATTACATAGCAGAGGAATTAGATTTGTTCTGCTTGGTCTCGGAGGGAAGAACTAGGAGCAAAGTTGGGGCAGGGAAGGAAATTGCAAAATGACCAGTTTAGGCATAATATAAGGAAAAACAGGCAACAATTTAGAACTACCCCAAAATGGAATGGGTCATCATGGGAAATAACCAATTTCCTCTCCCTGGATTTGTTGGAGTAAAGGCTGGATGAACATTTCTCAGGTATATTGTAGAGAGGATTCTTGTTCATGTGCTGGCTGAAGGAGGTCTCTGGGATCCCTCCCAACTCAGATTCTTTGTGATTCTGCATAGATCATTAACCATCCAAGCCTTCTCCAATGAGACTCTCATCTACATCTTTTTATAAACCCTCTGTAAGGAACCTGCCTCTGTCTTCCTTTGGCTTGGAGAATATTTCATGGATCACAGTATAGCACTTGGGCCATTCATCTTTCATTGACTACGTGGCTGGCCTTTCCCGTCTTCGTCTCTCTTTCTCTCTCTGTCTATTACTATTTTGTTGATATTGTTCACTTGTTTCAGTCATGTCCAACTCATCATGGGCCCATTTGAGGTTTTCTTGGCAGAAATACTGGAGAAGTTTGCCATTTCCTTCTCTAGCTCATTGTACAGATGAGGATGCTGAGGTAAACAGGGTGAACTGACCTGTCCAGGATCACACAGCTAGTGAGTATCTGAGGCCAAATTTGAACTCAGGTTCTGACTCCAGGCCAAGTGCTTTATACACTGTGCCACCTAACTGCCCATCTCTCTATCTCTATATATACATTCATGCATACACAAATATGTATCAATATCTTTTTCTACTTCTAATGTACAAGTCATTCTTGATCACATGCTACAGGGGAGTAATCCCCATCAATCCCCTATTGTCCTCTAGAGTACTTGCAATTATGATTCTTTGAGGCTATAGAGACACTTAAACTTAAAAAAGTACCAGAAGCTAAATTTTATATAGCACTGTTGAGGCAGCTAGGTGGCACAGTGGATAGAGCACTGGGCTTGGAGTCATGAAAACCTGAGTTCAAATCTGGCCTCAGACATTTCCTAGCTGTGTGACCCTGGGCAAGACACTTAACCCTGTTTGTCTTGGTTTCCTCATCTGTAAAATGAGTTAAAGAAGGAAATGGTAAAGCACTCCTGTACCTTTGCCAAGAAAACACCAAATGGGGCTGTGAAGAGTCAGACACGACTGAAACAGGTAAATAATATAGCATTGTAACTAAGCTTGGTGAAGTGCATTTGCAGACATGAAATGTTTGACCTTCATAATCCTGTAATATAGTTACTATTATTCTTTCATTTGAAGGCAGAGCAGTACAGAACAAATGATGAATCTGGAGTCAGAGGACTGTAATGGGATTGGGAATTTGAAGATCTTCCTTACCCCTTAATAGACCTAGGGGGAAGTCTGAAGACCTCCCCTGCTTTGAAAGTAAACTATTGTCCCCTAATAGGCTGAATGTAATTATTTGGAGCCTGTGATGGAGGGAATTTGCTGAAGGGTGCAGCAGAGCCCACAGGAAGCTTCCCTGCTGTGAAGATAAACTCTATCCCCTAATGGGCTAAATATAGTCACAGGGAGCCTGTGGTGGGAAGAGTTTGCTGAAGGGAGGCAGAGCCCATAGGAAGCTGGTAGTCAGAGCTAGCAAGACAGTGGGAGAGAGATGACGCTCAGGCAAGGATTCAGATAGGCTCATGAGTAGATATTGTTCTTGTATTGTTTGTGGGAAGGCTGAAGGATGCTGTGGCTCTCAGTGTTATTATGGCTTCTGAATATCTTTGAGACTATGATGGAATCGGCTTACTGGTTTTGGGATTTCGTTTTCTGGTGTCTAAATAAAATGCTTCAGTTCTATCCTCTATCTAGAGAGTTTGGTATATTTTGTGATTGAATATCATGCTATGCTTATAGTTATGATCTTTATCATGATTGTGGGTGCTGTAAATATTACATTGGTGCTACAAGGACCTGGATTCAAATCCTGGTTCTAAGGCTTTCTGTGTCTTAGACCTTGGGTCAGTCATATAACTTCTCTGGACCTTAGCTCTCTCTCTCTCCTTATTGTCCAAAGGAAGGAATTGGACTATGTGGCCTCTGAGGTTCCTCCTTGCTCTGAATATATAATTCCTGATTTTATAGATGAGGAAAAGGAGGCTTGGAAAGATGAATACAATCTGGCAAGATTTAAACCTGTTTCCTAACTCCAAAGCTGAATTTGCTTTCTCCTTGCACTGTACTTGTTGTTCAATCATTTTCAGTCATGTCTGACTCTCTGTGACTCCATTTAGGATTTTCTTGGCAGACATACTGAAGTGGTTTTATATTTCCTTCTCCAACTCATTTTACAGATGAGGAAACTGAGGCAAACAGGGTTAAATGGGTCATACAGCTAATAAGTTTATGATGTCATATTTGAACTCAAGAGGATGAGTTTTCCTAACTCCAGGCCCAGTGTTCTATGCATTATGGCATCACCTAGCTCCTATACTACCTCTCTAAAAATCAAGGGATCAGGGATTCTTTCATCATAATGCCATTGACTAGCTGTATGACTTTGAGCAGGTCATTTCTTTTCATTTTGTCTGCACCTGTAAAATTAGGGGCTTAGGCTAGTTTGTCACTTGTATCCCTTTCAGTTCTAAAATTCTACATCTTTGGCTATCTCCAGAAGAATCACAGATAGGGGTCTCCAGAGTCCATGTTGTGTCAGCTTGACTTCTCAAGTTTCACATCTGGTTTCACTTCTGTCTCCAATGCCAGGTTTTTAGATAATTCAATGAAACATTAGCAAGGAAATAACCTTCTTAAAACTTGTGGTTCTCAAAAGAAGAACTGCCAAATATTCACAATCATGTAAAAAATGCTCTAAATCACTAATAATAAGAGAAATGCAAAACAAAACAACTCTGAGATTTCACTTTATACCCTGCAAATTGGCACACAAAAAAGACAAAAATGGATGGCAAAAGCAAATGTTGGAGGGGCTGTGGGAAGATAGGCACACTGGTGCTGGTGGAACTATGAAATGTTAAAGCCATTTTAGAAATCAGTTTGGAATTTGTCAAATAAAGTGATTAAAATTTCATACCCTTTGAACCAGAGACTTTATTTCTGGGTTTATGCCCCAATGAAGTGATTGACAAGAAAAACATCTCCACATACTCCAAAATATTTATAGCAGCACTTTTTGTAACAGCTAAGAATTGGAACAAAAAGTAGATGCCTATTAAATGGGGGATGGCTAAACAAATTGTGGTACATGAATATAAAGGAATGCCACCGTTTACTGTATGCTGGAAAAAATAATGTGTGTGATGAATATAGGGAAAGGTGGAAATATCTATATGAACTGATGCAAAATGAAGTAAGCAGAACCAAGAAAACAATGTGCACAGAAATTATAACAATGTAAATGGAGAAAACAAGTACATACCCCCTCTAAATGAAAAGTAAGTATAGCAAATTAAAAAAAATAAAGTGGGACTCGAAGAGATATGAGAGGATCCTCCCAACCTACCCCTTTGTAGAGGTAGGTGGAGTGTCCATGGGTATTACATTGCATGTTTTCAGACTTTTTTATACTGACTTTTTTCCATTCTAAGAGAAATACCATTTGTCATATGGAATGACTTTCATGGAGGGGGAGAGTGAAGAATACTTAGGATACTTTGGTGATGTAAGTAACAGAAAACATCACTAAAAATAGCAAAAAGAAAAATTGTCATATTTGCTTCACAGAGGAGAGAATTCATCTATATCTTTATTTTAATAAAGTATGTTTCGTAGTAGCCAGAGTGACCTTGAAGATGAGCATGACACTTGGAAATGATAAACTTCTTCTGATGGATTATACTTTTGTGTATTTTCTGACTGATTTATTTGGTACAGAAATTAATGTCTGTAAAGAGAGAATACATTATTTTTCCACTTAAGCCGTTAGTGGTTCTGTGGAGAAGGGTGGGCACTGAAGACATCTAAACATTTGGCAAATGACATGTGTCATTTTAATCCTTATAGGAATGCAACAGTAAATACTTTGGCAAGGATATCCTGAAAAAGGTTGGGGAAAGAGGTTGATAATAATTAAATTCTACAGAAATCGTGATCAACCAATCTACAAAACTTTTTTGAGGACTTACTATGTGTTATTCATATGCTAGGAGAAATTGGGAAATTGGAAGATGTACTGACAGTCAGTCAGTACATGTTTATTAAGCACCCAATGTGTGCCGAGTATTTTTCTAAGAAATGGAAAATGTTACCAGGCAATGTGAAAATGTGTTGATTTGAGTGGTACTGACTGTAAAGGCTATGGAAGTTGATATTTACAGAATCATTGACTGCTTGGAATGGTGAGAACATTAGAAGAAAGGATGTCAGCTTAAAAGGGTAATTAGGATGTAAAATGGCAGAACTGAAAGTGAACTTAGAACAGGGTATGTATGTAAATATTACAGATGGGTCCCTCTGGCTTCAAGACAAGATGGTGTCTTCCCTGGCTTGCTTTTATTGTGGTCGGCTCCTTACTGGGTTTCCCTGCTACAAGTCTCACCCCAGTCTTTTGTTCTTGACAACTACCAAACTGATATTCCCCCCCCTTTTTTTTTTAGTGTAAACAACAGTTTTTAAATGTTCTAATATTCTTAGAATTTTTTTTGGTAATTTTTAAACTTCAATACAAAATAAGAAAAGAAAAAAGAAACATACTAAAACTAAAATAATATAAAACAAGAAAAGAAAAAAGTTATTACCATGTGACAGCAGATCACAAGAGAGGATTCAAAATTTACAGCAATAAATTTGTCTTTTTCAAGAAAGCCAATATAATAAATACTATGCATTGTATTCAGAGTTGTTCATCTTTTCTTTGTCTCCTTGTCAGTTTTCTTTTGTCCTCTGCTGTGCACTTTTTACTTTGTTCCCCCTACATCCAATGCTATAAT
Source organism: Pseudocheirus occidentalis (assembly GCA_028646575.1). Lineage (NCBI taxonomy): Eukaryota > Metazoa > Chordata > Mammalia > Diprotodontia > Pseudocheiridae > Pseudocheirus > Pseudocheirus occidentalis. The sequence goes on from CM053596.1 coordinate 45,504,285, forward strand.
GAAGTACTGATATATTTATGTGTAGATATAAACTGATATTCTTAAATGTGGTTCTGACCGTATTATTCCCTTTGTCAAGAAGTTTCTGTAGCTCCCTATTGCCTTTAGGACAAACTATAAATCTCTCTGATATTTAAAACCCTTCATATTATAACTACAACTTATCCTTCTGGGTTGGTTTCATTTTATACCCCTTCTTGATCTCTGCATTTCAGTCAGACTGGCTGATCCCCAAGTATGATGTGTAATCCCTTGTCTCTAGGCCTTTCCATAGATCTGGAGTGCCCTCTATTCTTACTGTCACCTCATCGAATCTCTAGCTTCCTTCAAGGCTCAGGTCAGGTGTCACTTTTTGTAAATCCTATACCAGCCTTTCCTGATTTCCCTAGGTGTTAGTGCTTTCCCTTTTTCACAGGAATTCCTTTGCATTTATTTATCTGTGTTCATGTTGCAGTAGAATGTAAGCTCCCTGAGGGCAAGGCTCTGCTAATTTTTGTCTATGCATCCTCCAAGTGACTCTTGAGAATCAAATGTTCATTGTTTGTTAAATGAATGAATGAACTTGGTTCTAAGTACGCATGGAACAACGGCTAAGAAATTAGAGATCAAGGAATACATTCTTCTGGCAAGTGTCTATGTGCTATCCCTCAGCGACAGTGACTGACACTGATTTTGGGCATTGACACTGAAGAACAAAACAGCCTCGTAGGGCCAGGTAGCACCAGTGCTGCTATGTACATCTTTATTGCAGATGGAGAAACAGACCCAAATGAGCCGAATAACTTGCCCCAGACACACTGTAAGGAAATGGGAGAGAAGAGATTTGAACATAGACTTTTCTGGTGCTTAGTCCAGTGTGCTAAACACTGAAATCTATGTTTCCTCTTTTTAAGAATTAAGCAATTCACTTCACCTTTCTGGGCTTTACTTTATTCTTCTGTAAAATGAGGTCATTGTATTAGATGAGCCCTGAAGTCATTCTCAGATCTAACATTCAATATCTTAAGGGCCTTCCTTCAGCTCTGATATTTTGTGTTATAAGGCTTTGCCCATCTCTGACGTTCTATGTTCTAGGGCCCTTTCAACGCTGACATTCTTTGTTCTAAGTCTCCTCCAAGTTTTGATATCCTCTGTTCTCAGTTATCTGTTGACATTCTTTTCTCATTACCTTTCCTCTACTTCTCCCTGAGCCCTCTCCCCATCCAAAAACACCCAACAAATTCTCTGCCTCCACTCAGGTGTCCAGATTCCATTAGGGTACCTGGGTGGGAACAGCAACATGGTTGTTTATACCATTTGGATGAACTGAAATTTGCCAACTTTAAGCCTTCCAGTAAAAGGCAGAATTGCTAGCCCTTACCATCCACCCAGCTATTATGTCCACACATCCTCCAGACCTCCTCATATGCCTTGCTGCTGTACCTTTGGGCACCTTCAACTTTGATGCTGGTCCACCCTCCCTAGGGACTCCAGGGCCTAGCTGTCTACCTGCAGCTGAACTCTTATGTGGGTTGTCTCTTTTAATTGAGGTGTAGGCTCCTGGAAAAAAAGAGACTGTCTTCTTTCTGTTTCTATCCCTTGCACTCCACACAGTGTTTGGAGCAAAGTAAGCACTTAAAAATGCTCATTCATTCTTTCATTCATTCATTCAATAAGTACTTAAATCTATAATTTCATTTCCTCTAACTTGTTGGTCAAAGTAATTGTTATCTTTTATGATCACAATCTTCCCATCAATCAAGTAAAAAGTACGCTAAAAAGGTTATAGATTAAAAAAATCCATTTACTATTTCAAAACTCATAATATTACTATTGACTTTCATTCACCAAGTACCAGAGCTTTTCACCGAACTAAAAGAATGATTAAGGAATCTGTCACTCAATAAACAAGCATTTATCAAGTGTTTACTATATTCTAATCTAGGCATGGTGCTAAATGCTGGGGATGCACATAAAGGGACTCTGATCTTTCCTTCAGGGAGCTCACATTCTAATAGGGGAGACAGTAAGTAATTACAGCTTGTACAAGAATAAATTGGAGGTGATCTCCAGGGAAGAAGACATTGAGGTAGAGGGTAGAAAGGCCTTTTGTAGAAGATAGGATTTGAACTGATACTAGAATGAAGTCAGGGAAATCAGGAGGTAGAGATCAAGAGGGAGAGAATAAATGTTCACACCTTAGAAGTCAGTAATCCCTACAAATCAGGGGAAGGTGGTGAAAACAGAGCCCCTTATATGGAGTCAGGAAGATTTATTCCCCTGAGGTCAAATCCAGCCTTAAGCACTTACTGATTGTATGACCCTGGGCAAGTCACTTCACCCTGTTTGCCTCAGTTTCGTCATCTATAAAATGAGCTGGATAAGGAAATAGCAAACAACTCCAGTATCTTTGCCAAGAAAACCCCAAATGGGGTCTTGAAGAGTTGGACTCTAAGGAACAACAATGATCAAAGCTTGATTAATTGTTTTGTTGATTGTCTAAACTTAAGAAAGTCTAGGCATCAGTCTCTCTTGGTTCTCCTTCTACCTATCTGACTGCTCCTTCTTGGTTTCCTTTGCTGGATAACATTGATGTTCTTCAAGGCTCTGTTCTGGGCCCTTTTCTTTTTTCAGTCTATATTACTTCACTTGATGATCTCATCAGTTCCCATGAATTTAATTACCATCTCTATGTTGATGATTCTTAAATCTATCCTGCTCTAACCCCTCTGCTAACCTCCAGTCTCACATCTCCAATTGCCTTTCAGACATCTTGAACCATATGCCCAGTAGATACCTTAAATTCACTATTTCTAAAACATAATTCATTATCTTTCCCCTCAAACCCTGCCACCCACCCCTTCCAAACTTCCTTATTACTCTTGAGGGCATAGCCATCCTTCCATTTCCTCCAGTTTACATCCAAGGCAACATCCTCAACTCCTCACAGTCTCTCCCCTTGCCCCCACATCCCATTGTCAATCTGTTGCCAGAGTCTGTTGATTTCATCTTTGCTCCTTCTCAAATATGCTCCGTTCTCCCCTCTGACACCGATACCCATCTAAGGAAGGAAGTGAGAGTGAATGTAAGTAGCAATTGTTTCTGTTTTGGCCAGAAACCCTTAGGGTTTTCCCCTCCCAGATTAATCTCTTTTTTGACTGTGCAAAAGAGGCCATTTTTTTTTGCCTCATTTCTTACCTAGTTTTAATCATGGAATGGGTGTTGCCTCAGTCAAACTGAGACCTGGGACAGACTATCTCTACTTGTGCTGATCTATGTCTTGCTGAAGGACCCAAATGACTCCAGAGGAAAGAGTGAGGCTGGTGACTTTGCAGAGCCCTCCCTCACTTCAATCCAATCCACTTGCAAGTCATGGCATCTCCTCCCTGATGTCAGGGTCCTTTTTGAGAAAAAAGTTCAAACAACAGCCAACCCTCTAGTGCTGATCTCATCACTTTATACCTGGACCATTTCAATAACCTGTTTTCTGGTGGCTGTGCCTACCTCAAGTTTCCCCCAACTCCAATCCATCCTCCATTCAACCACTAAAGTGATTTTCCTAAAGTATGTGTCCAACCAAGTCAGCCCCTCCTCCCAGTAGACTCCAGTGGCTCCCTATCATCTCTAGGATCAAATACAATACTTGGTTTGGCATTTAAAACCCTTTGTAACCTAACTTTTTCCCACCTTACCTTTCTTTGTATGCCTTGCTCCCCAACATGTACTCTTTGATCCAGTAATACTGGTCTCCTGGCTCTTTCATGAACAAGACCCTCCATTTCTCAGCCCTGGGCATTTTCCCTGGCTTTCTCCCATTTCCTGGAATGCTCTTCCACCTCATCTCCTCCTCCTGGCTTCTCTGGCTTTCTCCCCATCTTCTACAGGAAGCCTCCCTGACAGCCCTCAATTGCAGTGCCTTTGTGTTTATCCCATATAGAGGTTTTTTGCACATGGTTATTTTCATATTATCTCCTCTGTTAGATTGTGAGCTCCTTGAGAGCAGAGACTGCTTTTTGTCTCTTTTTGTATACCCATAATCTAGCACAGTGCCAGGCACATAGTAAACTCCTAATAAATAATTGTTTTCTGATTGACTAAAGAAAGTTATGAAGAAAAAAGTTAATACTGTAGATTAAACCTAAAAGTATGGAAGCAAGTCCATCATGCGGGTGAAAGCATAAGTCTATATCAACAACAATGTTAGTCATTACCACTGTGGAGGATTAAGAACAGTTGGAATCATAACAACATAGATTTTAGAACTGGAAAGGACTCCGGAGATTACTGTATCTTACATCCCCATTTTACAGATGAGGAGACTGAGACCCAAAGATGTTAAGTGATATGTTCTAGGTCACACACTAACTGAGCAAGGATTCAAACTCTAGCCTTGATCTAGAGCTCATTCCATTGCATGGTGCTGCATAGCCCCCTTTCCTTTGAGAAGTCACCATACTGTTCAACACACTTTGTCATATAAACATTTCTCGGTGTTTGGGATGCATTTTTGGATGCAAATTTTAAAATTCAAATGGGATCCTATCACACCATGTTATAGAGCAAAATGTGAATTTTGACATAAATTATTTGTGAGAAAGTATATTTTTTGGGGGGACTTGGGAGTAGTGAGAAGCCATCATTTGGTTTATACTTGTATGCTAAGTGAAATCCAGATTTATGTGATGTATGTCAAGGCAGGCTGGGATATCTCCATGTATGTTCAATAATGCAATGAAAACTTCAGTATGTGTCAGACTGTACTGTCACTCTGGGCATCATTTGACAAACATCACCCTTATTTCTACATTCACTGGCTCAGCATTTTGAATTTGGTAGGTGTTGGTATGTATTGCCAAAGTTCTTGGGATGTCTCTTTTGTTTGTCAGTCATCTGATCAGTTTTTGTTAACCTAAGTGGCAAATTAAATTTAAATCTCATAGATGAAACCTGACTCTTCTAGTTAAGAAAGCATATGAATTCTATTTTGTAAAAGCTTAGGATTCTATTTGTATTGGCTCCCTTGAGTTAGACTACAAGTGGTTAGATACATGGATCTCATCACATGCTATTTGGAGGAGGGGGGAGAGACATAGAGAGAGACAGAGAGACAGACAGAGACAGATAGACAGACAGACAGGCAGAGAAAGAGAGAGAGAGAGAGAAAGAGAGAGAGAGAGAGAGAGAGAGAGAGAGAGAGAGAGAGAGAGAGAGAGAGAGAGAGAGAGAGAGAGAGAGAACATTTGACCGAGAGGCAGCATGGAATAATGGGAAAGAACACTACATTGGGTGTGAGAAGAACTGGATTCAAACCCTACTTCACAATTTCCAGATTGTGTGACCCAGGATAAGTTGTTTTAACTTCTTCCAGTCTCAGTTTCTTCATCTATGAAGTAATAGAGGTTCCCTGAGTTCTAGAGTCCCTTCCTGCTCATAAACTATTATCCTGTGATGGCCATTTCCCCCCCACCCCTTAATGAAAGGATTACCTCCAAGTTAAAACATACCCCTCCATATCTGCCATCAATTCTAAGATCTGTTTTGTAAATCATTGAAGATTGACCTGTACCCAAGCCATTGGAAACTTGGAACTCAGATAACTGAGATGAATCTGGTGATTCAGATGGTCATTTTGATGTCCAGCATGACAAGAGAGGAGCCCTAAAAGGTGCCAATCACCCATGTGAAGTAACTTTTCCAACCTGGGATCTAATCACTCTAATACACCAAAATGACCATCTCTGTGTTCTTAATTTATCCAAAAATTGAGCTGAATTTTCAGATTCTAGGACAAAAAGGATGAACTTTCCTGAATGAGGGCACCAGATCACATTCAAAATATGAGGCTTCTCTTGAGGAGCACTAGGTATTGAAATGGAACACATTTTCCTTGTCTGAAAAAATTAGTTTCCAAGAATCAGTGACACTAAATATCATCAAAGTGGGTTATTTGTGGATCCTCAAGAAGGGGCTATGATGAATGATGAATATTAGGAAGAACAGTTAAATGAAGTTAAAAGAGCTTCAGAGAAATGGTTTTTGAAAAACAAATAAAATTTTTTTGGGGAAACTACAAGACAGGAAATTACCAAGCAATTGTCAATAATCTTCTGAAAGCCTCAGAAAGTCATGGAATACAACATATCACTCAAAATCCTTTCTTTGGTTCCCATTTGGAATTCTTCCCAGAAAACCTAGGGGATTTCAGTGATGAGCTCAGGGAATGATTCCATTAAGAAATAGTCAATGTTCAGAGATTGCCCCCCAAAATGGAAAAGCAATACCAGGTCAAAGGAAGACTAAGCATTCTGGCTGTTGGAAATTGTTGGATGCTGAGCAGGGATGCTTTAGGTGAGCCGAGTACAATAGGAAGTCATCAGCACTTACCCACCCTCTAGGTAGGTTAAAGAGGACCAATTTTGTTGTGTTAAAACTATTAACATAAAATGGATTCCTATGAAAATAGATGATAGACAAGATTCGAAGTTATATTTAAGATGAGGGGAAAAATGAGAGAAGCTGCTGTATTTGCTGTCCCACATTGTTTAATCCCGTAGAATGGCCCCTCAAACCAGGGTTCCTTTGTGCCAGTACTTTAACAGTGCATCATGGAGTATTGTGCTGGTCAGGTCACTGAGCAGAAATCATATTATTAGGGAGGATCCATAGTACAATGGATAGAGGGCTGTGTGTGGGGTTAGGATGTTCCGGGTTTGAGACCTGCTTCAGACATTTGCTGGCTATATAACCCTGGGTAAGTCACAGAATCTCCCTTATTCTCAGGTTCCTCATCCGTAACTTCAATGGGTTAGAGTCAATGACCCAGTCATTGTACAACTCTGTGTCAGGCACTGTGTCAAATACTGGGGATACAAAAGGAGGCAAGAGACAATTCCTGCTCTCAAGGTTCATGCAACCTACTTGAGGAGACAACGAGCAAACTACCACGTACAAACAAGATATATACAGGATAAAATAATGGGGCACTGGGGCAAGATTTCTTGTAGATGGTGGCATTTCAGGGGTCTTTAGGAAGCCAGGAGTCAGAGATGAGAAAGGAGAGAATTCCAGATGTGGGGGACAGCCAGTGAAAATGCCCAGAGTCAGTAGATGAAGTGCCTCAACCAGGAGACCAGTGTCACTGGACTGAAGAGCAAATAGATTGGTGATATGATCTAAGGAGCCCGGGATGAGGATGTCCCCTTCACCAGGGCAGATCAGCAAGTGCCCTAATCAGCAAGTTTCTAATTCCAGAGGGTTATTGAGGGTCACTAGGGGGTTATGTGACTCACCCACAGTCATACAGCCTGGATGTCCTGGTGGAGAGGCTTGTATTGAGCTTGTCCTGACTTCCAGGTCAATATTCTATTTCCTCTACCACTCTTCCTTTTACATTGGGATTTAAAGAAGAAAGTAATTAAGCTAAGTATAGGCTCCTTTGGAAAATGGAGCTGGGAAAATGATAAGAAGTGAAAAATAGAACTTGATGTTGTTTTGATCACTTTTTGCAAAGTTGGTTATCTTTGCCTCTTTCCCAACAATAAATGAATTCATTGTTGATTGATCTGGTGGTGTTATAATATTCACAAAGTTGTCTCCATTTTGCTGAATTTCAGTAGATAGCTGAATACTTTTAATTTTCTTGATGAAGTCTTCAGATTTTCCCATGAAGGGAGAAACATTTTGAATGAATCAATATTCATACTGAGTTTTAAGTAAGGGTTGAAGTCTTAGTTCTACTAAGGATAGGACATAATATGCTAAGTGACAGTAGAGATCACATATGAATGGAAATATCAAATTAGAGAATATGACAGCTGGGAGGGCCCTTAGAACACAGAATGTCAGGGCTGGGAGGGCCCTTAGAACACAGGATGTCAGAGCTGGGAGGAGCCTTAGAACAGAGAATGTCAGGACTAGGGAGGGCCTTTAGAACACAGGATGTCAGAGCTGGGAGGGCCCTTAGAACAGAGAATGTCAGAACTGAGAGGGGTCTTAGAATTCAGACTTGTCAGAGCTATAGAATATAAGTTAGAATATATAATGTCAGAGAGGTCTTAAAATATCTAATGTAAGAACACGAAACATTAAAGCTGAAAAAAATCTTACAGATCATTTAATCTAATGCCCTCATTTTGAAGTTAAGGAAATTAATGCCTGGATAATTAAATTCATGAATGATAAGTCAATAAACAAGCATTTAGGTGAGAGTGCCATAGAATGACCTAGCACAGACTTATTCTGTGTCAGACTTGCTCTGGCCCGCTTGCCCAATGTAAGCACCACAGATATCTAGGCTCCTTAAGAATTTGCCCCATATGGTGAACTTTCAATAAACTTTACTTTTCTTTGGCTGAAAAAAAATAAACTTTTTTTTGCCTTTTTTTGAGGGCAATTGGGGTTAAGTGACTTGCCCAAGGTCACATAAATAAGCATTTATTAAGTGCCTACTGTTTGTCAGGCATTGCACTTTGCAGTTGGAGAAAAAAAATGAATGGAATAATCTTTGCTTTCAAGGAGCTTGTGTTCTATTGGGACACTCTTTTCATTGCTTTATGCTGGGTTTTGTTGGTAATATAGAGAAGTATGCATGCCACCCCTCCATTTCACAGGTGCTTTCCGTGGTCTTTAGGATCAATTAGAAGCTTCCTTATTTGTCTTCTAAAGCCCTTCACAATCTAGGCCCTTCTTACTTTTCCAGTTGCATTTTCTATTATCCCACACTCTACTCTCTAGCCAAACTTGTCTTCTTTCTGTTCCTCACATATAATATTTCATCTTGTGCCAGTCACAACTGCATTGGCTAATCCCTAGATCTATGACTTTATTAGTAAGGAAGTTTCCTCCAGCAACTCACCCTGCAAACCATTGGTAGGTGCCACCCCCTCCCTCCATTTAGTTCACCACAAGGAATTCACCCAATGTCTGAAAGCACTTCTTCATTCTCTCCTGGTTTTAGGAGAAAGGGATGGGGGTATGGGGTCGCTAATTGGTCGTCTCACTCTTGCCCAGTGATCTGGTTGTCTTCTTTTTGAATCACACATTTCTTTAATGATATCCTTTGCTCCTGTCTGTGCATACCCCTAATATGCTTCTCATCTGCCTTCTTTGTAATATTTATCTTTAATCCAGTTTTTAAAATTCGGAAGAGATCCTGTGATTTCATGATTTGCAGCCATCGAAAAATGCTGGTAGACCAATGTTACTAAGATGATGAGACTTTATTTCAAGGAGGAGTCTGGGGTATTTGTGTCCAAATTTACAACTATCTATACATCCACCCATCTACCCATCCACATCCACCCATCCACCCATCCACCCATCCACCCATCCACCCATCCACTCATCCACATCCACCCATCCACCCATCCACCCATCCACCCATCCACTCATCCACATCCACCCATCCACCCATCCATCCATCCACCCATCCATCCATCCATCCATCCATCCATCCATCCATCCATCTCTCTCTCTCTCTCTCTCTCTATCTGTATATATGTATATGAATCTATGCCTAACTGGTAATCTATATTTATTGGAGCAATGTTGTGAATAGAATGCTGGGCCTGGAGTCAGGAAGACCGGAGTTCAAATGTGGCCTCAGACATTTAATAGCTGTGTGACCCTGGAAAAGTCACTTAGTCCTGTTTACCTCAGTTTCCTCTTCTGTAAAATGAGCTAGAGAAGGAAATGGCAAACCACTCTGGTATCTTTGCCAAGAAAACCCAAATGGGGCCACAAAGAGTTGGACACAACTGAAATGACTGAACCACAACAATAATATTTCTATCTGCCTGCATTTATGTCTATGTCTATATCTATGTCTGTGCCTACGTCTCCCTCTATGTCTACATCTATGTCCCCTTTGATGTTCCTAAGATGTAGATGCCCTTGAACCACTACTGTACTCTTAAATTAGCAGAGAGAGAGAGAGAGAGAGAAAGGAAAGAGACATTCCAGTGCTGGCTTCATAATTATTTGCACATTTAATATCCTCACATAGGATCATAGTCTTACAACTAGAAAGGAGTTTAGAGGCTGTCTAGAGCAACCTCTTCATTTTACAGATGAGGAAACTGAGCCCCAGAGAAGTTAAGGGACTTGCCCAAGGTCACACAGATAATCAGGATTCAAACCCATGTCCTCTGACTCTAAACCAAGCGATAAGCATTTATTCCTCACCTGATATAGGAAAGATACTATGATAGGTCATGGGGATCTAAAGGAAAACACAAAACTGTCTCTAACTTCTAGGAACTTACCTAAGTGTGTGTGTACACACACACACACATACATATGTGTACATATACATAGTACCTGTTATACAACAAGTACTTAATTAATGCTTATTACTTCTTTTGGTTTAAAGTCAGAGGTCATGGATTTGAATTTAACTTCTCTAGGCCGCAATTTTTTTTATCTGTAAAATGAGGTTGGTCTAGATTAGGGCTTATTAAACTTTTTCCACTTGTGACTCCTTCAGTCCTTGTTAAACTGTGGGTCTCAACCTCATATGGGGTGCGTCTAGATGGTTTCTGAGCTCTTTTTCACATATACATATATATGTATATGTATATGTATGATGTTTGTGTATGTGTATGTATGTATGTAGGATTAGTATGATAATTTTGAAGATGAAGAAAGTCACCCTTAAAATGTTGGTCACTGCTCTTAGGTGGCAGAGTCACATTTCCTGACTCTAAAGCCAGGACTCTTTCTAGGACACCTTGATGCCAGATAATTATATTAGCTTCAAGCTCTGCCTTGCACCTGTCAAATTATGGGAAGAGATACAAGAGACTTGCCATCTGATCTCAAGAAGTTTCCAAGATTTCCTTGGGCACACATTGCCCGCTTCCCACTGAATGCCATTTTGGGAATTGCAAGTGGTGGGAGGCTCAAATGGAAGGTCAACAGATGGGCAGGTCTTACAGCATGTCTGGTGTTTCTGAAAAGAGGATGTGAGGCACTTGTGGGATATTGGGAGAGAATCTGCCAATGATTAATAAGTTGTGATGATAGTGAGCTGTTTTTAAGGAGAAAATATTCCTAGGTTCATGATGTTTTCTTGAAAACCAAATCAAGTTATTCCGTCATCTGTTTTCCACTACTGTGACTTATTAACAGAATATTGGCTAAAATTATTTGGATTGATGCCACATGGGATTCATCTTGAATAGACTTTCACTGTCTGGGGCTACATGCGCTCCTCATCTCCACCACATAGAATTCCTTTGTTTTATTGTTGTCCAGTCGTGTCCAATTCTTTGTGACCCCATTTGGGGTTTTCTTGGCAGAGATATGGGAGTCATTTGCCATTTCCTTCACCAGTTCATTTTGCAGATGAGGAAATAGATGCAAACAGGGTTAAGTGATTTTTCAAGGGTCACACAGTCATTAAGTGAGTCTGGATTTGAACTCAGGTATTCTTGATTCTAAATCAGGCACACAATCCACTATGGCGCCACCTAGCTGTTAGAATCCTGAGCTCCCTTCAAAGCAGAATTTAAGGTCTATCTCTTAAGTGAGGTATTTCCCAATCTCCCCACTTATACCACTGCCTCCATTACCTTCTGTATACTTTGCATATCCTTATATTTACCCATGTTGTTTTCCTTGACCGAACCAAGGGTAGGGACTGTTTGTACCTTCACATTCTCTAGCTGTTGGCAATTGCTTAGCACATAAGTGGAGTTTCAGTCACTGTTTATTGAATGATTGGGCTGCATGGGTTATATCCTGAATGGGCAGAAAAATATCTTTACCTTCAAGATTATCTTGTAAAAATAGAAACTTTTTAGACATGCTATTATTAGATTTTGCCTGTTAGAAATATGGAAGAAGTACAGTCCAGGAGTAATTGGGAATCATTTGGGCTTTGCCCAATGATGAAACAGACAATGATTTAATTTTTTTTTTTTTTAGCAGGGAGGAAATTTTTTACCAAATTTCTCTGGCTTCTGCTCCCACCTAGAGAAACTCTGACATCATCTACCTTACACCTCTCACAAAACACTTCTGACTTTTGCCTTGACCCAGGGAAACCTTGGAATGTCAATTGCTGATTCATTTTGTGCTCCATCAAAAAGGTCTTCAGATCTTCTGCAAGTACCCAGGCTATCAAAACGTCAAATACTGGACAGGTTCTATTCATTTCAGTCCACACCAAACACATTATAGCCAAGCCTCTCAACTATGGGGAAGACTCTTCTCTTCCCACGGGGATCTCTGGTCCTTCAGACTTATGATACTATATTATATGACTCAGGAAAGAAAGGAAAGAAGAAAACAAGTATTTATATGGCTTCTACTATGTGCCAGGCACTTTACAAGTTTTATCTCACTTGATCCTTACAAGTAGGTGCTATTATTATCCCAAATTTATACTTGAGGAAACTGAGGCAGGCAGAAGTAAGACTTGCCCATGGTCACCAGCTAGTTAGTGTCTGAGGTTAAATTTGAACTCAAGTCTTTCTGATTCCAGGTCTACTCACTACCCAATTGCCTAGAAGTCATTAGAGAATCCATTTTCATCTATCCACTTACCTGGGCACATCAAAGGAACTGACCCAGGTTGCTCCTCTGTTCATGTGTCTGTTGGTCATGGTTTTATGACTTGCCCAACTTGGGCACATGTTGTTAATTGTTATACTAAACCAAATGTTCTTAACCTGGGATCATGAACTTGTTTTTAAATTATTTTGACACTGATTTCAGGATAATTGGTTTCCTTTGCAATGCTATGTATTTTATTATACATTTAAAAACATGATTCCAAGAAGGACCCCATGACATAAACAAAGTGAAAAGCCCCTGAGCTAGTCACTCTTGTTCTAATAAGACCAAGGTCAGAAGATTTGCCTCATCTGGTCCTGGTTCTTTGTCCTTACCTTCTTAGGAGCACATAGCTCCTCATTACATGAATTGTTCTACTCCCATCAAGGACAAAGTTTACTGGTTTGTCCCTCCCCATCATGGTTCTCTGCTTCAGTGCCCATGAGTCCCAGTCAGGACTGGGGGGATTTGCAAGCTTTCTCATTGGTCCCACCTGCAACTTGAGATCTCTTCTCTATTCTGTCTTTCACATTCTTTCTCCACCTCTTCCTGTCTAGCATAGTTGGCTAGGCACCACCTGGGGAAGCCACAGGGGCTGGTGACCTATAATAATCCCTGTCCTTTTCCTGTAATCCAGTAGGCCTTGGATTCATTGTTCTGACTTTGCCTGACTTCTCTCAATAATGGAAATGTACTCCTCCATTTTCCCATTCATTGGCTCTTCATCTTTGCCTGAGCTACTCTGGAGAAAGTTGCCACTTTTGGAATTATTTATTATAGAAATGGTCATGGGTTTGAATTTTGGGATTTTCCCAAGCAGTGGAAAGGAACGTTAAAAAAAGGGGTACCCAATTTATCAACATGCAAATAGTTTATTTTCACCCATAAAAGGGAATACTAAGCAATAAAGAATCACAGAATCATTAGAACAGAATCTAGTAATTTTTCACTATTAGTACCATCAGAAGAGCCCTCTAGGAGACACAAATAGTTCTCTTCCCCCTTACCTATCTCTTCCATGACTGCTAACTAGCTAGTTCACATTTCACTTTTCCAAGGATTGTCTGAAACATAATCAAAGTATTATCTTTTTTTTTTATTGAATCCGTCTCTGTGTCTACTTCTGCTTCTCTCTCTGTCTCTGGCTGTTTCTGTCTCTTTTTCTGCTAGTCTGCCTATCTGTTTCATGCATTAATCTGCACCTGCTACTACTGTCATAATCGCAATCCGTTGCTTTGGTGGACATCATGGCCGATGGTCTCAGTTGACTCCTGGGCCTCGTCACCTAATGAAATTCATGAGATCACCTGGACCCGGACCTCTCAAGGCTAATGTTCAATTACCTTGTAGGGGAAGGAAACACAGAAAAGAGAGGTGCCCCCATCCTGGTCACAGGTTTGCCCAGGTAGGACGTGTGCTCAAGGTTGTTTGTGGCTGGGTTGGGGACATATCTTCTGTCATTACCCTGTCTGACTCTCCCAGACAAGACTCTGAATAGCCCCCAGGCTTCCAATTTGGGAAGGGTGCATGATTCCTTTAGTACATTTGACAATTCCAGCTCAATGATCGATTAAGTGACTTTTTATTTAGGAGCTCATATTGTTAAAAAAATTATACTATTTTTCATTTATGGAATAAAACAAACATTTCCATAACAAAGTATAATAATAAAAAAAAGGTGATTGAACATGAAACTGCAAATCTACTACTACTAACTTGCTATTTCTCTAAGGTGTGAAGGGAATTATGATTTTCATAGTAATTGATATGGGATGTGTAATGACTATACTTATATATATATATATATATATATATATATATATATATATATATATATATCTTTTTTTTTTTGGAGGGAAGTTGGGGTTAAGTGACTTGCCCAAGGTCACACAGCTAGTTTTTGTGTTAAGTGTCTGAGGCCGGATTTGAACTCAGTTACTCCTGACTCCAGGGCCAGTGCTCTATTCACTGTGCCACCTAGCTGCCCCTATGCTAATATATTAAAATGTTCAGAACTGCCTTTTCTAGCTTGTGAGTTAGAAGCTCACAATGCAGTTTGAAATGACCCATCCAATCGTTGACGACACTCCCACAATTACTGGCATTTTTGTGCCTGTGTACCTTAAGTGAAACAAACCGGAGATTGTAAAGCCTGTTCCCATCACAAAACTCTGGTTTTGTGTCTTGGGGGGTGGTGGTCATGACCCCCAGATTTGAAATAATCAAGGAACTGTGTATTGTGGGATTTGTGAGCTGGTTGTAGGAAACCACTCTGGCCCTGGAAAATGATTGTTTGTAATTCACCTTCTCCCTTCCCTGTCCCCTTACAGCAAGGTGGAATTTTGATAAGGAGAATTCCTGATTTGCAAATCTATTCTTCATAATGAAATTAGTTAATTAAACAGCTACCTGATTACTGGCACTTTGTCTCAGATCTGCTATTTTGTCATTCTCAGGTTAGAGACTGACTCAATGTAAGTCTATTAACATTAATTGATTGTTGGGGTCATCTACCCCGACCACCACCCTCTACTTACCCTTATCCAGGGTCTTCAGACGTCTCTGGCTCCCGTCCAAGGTGGGGATGGGAGAACAAACCAGACAGAGCACCCGAGATGGGAGTCAACCTTTATTCTTCACATCCGGACAGAGAGAGAGCACCCTTCCGTGTCCCTTCCCTTTTATCCCCTTCGCTCCTCCCTCAATTGCCGCCCCTCCTATCGCTCCACGACAGTACCCGCCCTCTAGCGCCGCCCCTAACAACTCCCCCTTTTTTATTTCTATCGGAGGTACTATACACCAAAATTACTACTTTAAAATTGCTACTTGAGGCAAAGCAAATGACAGCAGGTGAAGCACGAATACATTTCAAAAGGCACGAAGTCCAATCCATCTCCGGAGGTTAATGGCTCGTCCAAACTTGTGGGATGAATAGGGCGTAGCTGGTT
>CM053596.1:45520266-45537534 GCA_028646575.1 Pseudocheirus occidentalis
TGTAATATTTTCTCCTTTAACTGGGTGTTCTGGA
The DNA here is from genome assembly GCA_028646575.1 of Pseudocheirus occidentalis. Taxonomy (NCBI): domain Eukaryota; kingdom Metazoa; phylum Chordata; class Mammalia; order Diprotodontia; family Pseudocheiridae; genus Pseudocheirus; species Pseudocheirus occidentalis. The sequence continues at coordinate 45,520,301 of CM053596.1, forward strand.
ACCTGGCAATAACATTTCTAGGTGTTTTCTTTTGGGGATCTTTTTGAAGAGGTGATGGGTGAATTCTTTCAAGTTCTATTTTGCCCTCTGCGGGCTTCCATCTTTCATGGAGTTTAAGCTGTGGCCTTTATTTCTTACTGTGTCTTATGGTTTTTCCCCAATCAGTACCCTGCAATGGGATACTTAAAACCTCCCTTGCTAAATTCTCTGAGGAGCTACCTCTTCCTTTAGTCCTGCTAAGCCTTAGATCTAGACCATTTGGTTCCCATAACCTCAATCCCTTTGAGATAGTAACAGGACGCCCAATGCTACTGTACCCATGGGTGGAAAGCATAACAGCCAAAGGATTCCTCCTACAATACTGTGTTGGGCTGGCTCAGAAAATATCAGAGACTTAGCAACTTGCCTCATGGTTCCGCTCTTTTTTTTTTTTTTGCTTTTTGGGTGGGGGAAGGCAGGGGAATTGGGGTTAAATGACTTGGCCAAGGTCACACATTTTTGTGTTAAGTGGCTGAGGCTGGATTTGAACTCAGGTCCTGCTTGACTCCAGGGTGGGTGCTCTATTCAATGCACCACCCAGCAGCCCCTTCATGGTCTCTTTCTTTAGGAATTCTAAGAGCCTCACTCAGGACTTGATCCAATTTGGTGAGTGGTTCTGCTGGAAACATCGTCTCTGAAAACACTCCCATCTTTCACTGGAAGTCTTCCTCATTTCCTCTTAATTCTAGTACCTTCTCTCTGTCAATTACTTTCTACTTATTCTGTACATTGCTGGCTTTTTATATGTTTGTGTGTTCTCTCCCCCATTAGATTGTAAGATCCTTGAGGACTGTGTTTTTCTTCTTCATTTTTAATCCCCAGCACTTAGCATGCTGTGTCTTATGATTCCCAGATTGCTATTTCCAGAGCTCATCTCTCATCTCTCTTTGCCCCCATTCTCAATGACCTTTTGGACATTTCAAGCATACTAGACATAAGCATACTGTGTGATACACAGTAGACACTTAATCAATGTTTGTTGATTGCTTAATTGATTGAGCCAGTGCAAAGGCATGGAGACAGAGATGGAGCATGGTGTGTGAGGAACAACAAGGAGACCAGTGTCCCTGGATGGAGAGTACATGAAGGAGAGTAAGGTGTAAGAATACTGGAAGATGGGAAGAGCTTTAAATGCCAAGCAGAAGACTTTCTATTTGGTCCTAGAGATAACAGAGGACTTCTACAATTTATTGGGGGGTAACCTAGGTAAACCTCTGCCATAAGAAAATCATTTTGGCCACTGAGTAGGGAATGGAGTGGAATAGAGACTTGACCAATTAGGAAGCTATTTCCATAGTCTAGGGCAGGAGGTGATGAGGGCCTGAACTAGGTGGTGGCTGTGTGAATGGAGAGAAGGACATATGTGGGAAAGAAAGCAAAAAGGTAGAAACAATGAGTTCTTTCAGTCATGTTAGATTCATTTGGGGTTTTCTTGGCAATGATATTGGAGTGGTTTGCTATTTCCTTCTCCAGCTCATTTTTACAGATGAGGAAACTGAGGTAAACAGGGTTAAGGGACTTGCCCAGGGTCACACAGCTAGCAAGTGCCTGAGGTTAGATTTGAACTAGTGAAGATGAGTCTTCCTGATTCCATGCCCAGTGCTTCATGCACTATGGCATCACCTTGCTGCCCAGAAGCAATAGATTTGATAACAGATTGGAGATATGGAGTTGGGGTGAGGAGTAGAGGATGATACTAAACTTCTAAGTCTGGGTAACTGAAAGGATGGTAGTGCCTTTGACGGTAACAAGGAAATTCAGAAAAGGGGAGAGTCTGAAGGGAAAAGAATGAATTCTGTTTTGGACGCATTGGATTTGAGATGTGCATAGGACATCCAGCTTGAAATGTCCAAAAGATCTTTGAGAATGGGGGCAAAGAGAGATGAGAGAGGAGGTCTGGAAATAGCGACCTGGGAATCATTTGCAAAAAGATGATTATTCATCCCATGAGAGTTGATGAGATTACCAAGTGAGATCATATAGACAGGAGTTCTTAACTTACGTTATGGACACCTCTGACAATCGGGTGCAACTCATGGACTCCATATCAGAATAAAGTTTTTAAATACATTAAATAAAATTTCTAGGACTACAAAGGAAAAAAAGGAAAAAAAATATAATACCTCCCTCCCAGTGTAAAGGGAGAAGAAAAAGGGACCTAGGACAGAAACTTGGGAAATATCCATGGGTAGCTGTGACATGGCTGAAGATCCAGCAGAAAGAAGGACTGTTTGGACAAGAAGGAGGAGAATCAAGAGTGCGAAATGTTAAGAAAACCCAGAGAGGAGAAGATGTCAAGGAGAAGAAGGTGCGTTAAAGTCCGCACAGAAGTCAAGAAAGATGAGTATAAAAGAGAGTGGGATTCTCTGAAGGTATCTGGAGACATTCAAGTTCCTGATGGCCCTCATGGGGGCAGATCAATCCACACACCAAAACATGGAGGGCATCAGGAGGAAAAGTGATGGACCACTTTAGTCATGTCACTCCAGACTTCTTGGAGCTTGTTCTTCAGTCTGCTTCCCCACTCTTCTAAATAGCACACCACAACCCTTACAAGAGTGGAGCTGGTCTGACTAGGGTACGCTAGTACTGAAGTTAGTGCAAAATTGGCATAAAGACCTATTTCACCAAGTTCACGAATGGGTAGAGTCCCTAGGTCTCATTTCTATGCTTGACTTGACTAAGAGCCTTTGTGCCCTTGTTACTGTGACAGTTTTTACTTCTCCTCTTCCCCCAAATTATTTTGCATTTACTCTTCGGATATTATTTATATATACTTAAGTGTACGTGCTCCCAGTAGAATGCAAATGCTTTGGGGGCAGGGATTATTTTGTTTTTATATATAGTACTCTATAAATATTGAATTGAATTGTATTAGAAACTTGTAATAAAGAAAGCAAAAATGGAGTAGGCCCTGCCCTCAAGGAGCTTATATTCTACTGGAAAGAAAATGGTCTATTGAAAGAAGAAAAAAATAATAATATAGAAACTCTTTAACGAATAACTATTAGTCGCACTGATCCCGCAATGATCTCTGGTGACTTGTAATGCTGTAGATAATGGAGTTTTTCTTGCAGATTTCCCAGGGGATTTTTGATTTATGATTTCTAGTTGTGTCAGAAGTAAGGTGATAATCTCTAACTCTTAAGGACAAAAGTCTTTTGGCACTTTCTTCAGTTCTCTAAATATATAGGGACAGGCAGCTAGGTGGCGCCATAGTGCACAGAGCACAGGAGTCAGAACGATCTTTTGCTTCACCTCTGCCTGCCTCAGCCTCCTCATCTGTAAAATGGTGATAATCACACCACCTACTTCCTTCCAGGTTATCGTGAGGGTCAAATGAGAAAACAACTTGCAAACTCAAGGTGCTATATAAATGTTAAGTGTTACTATTATTATTTAAGGGATGCATCAAACAGCATGTAAAATACTTCCTAAAAATCCTTATTAAAAGTAGTTATTCTATGTGTTAGATTTAAAAAAAACCCTTATTATTAATATTTCCAGTGACGTGCATCAGGTTTCAACACATGCCACCCAGAGATCCTCCCATTACTTCATGGTGTTCCTATCTTTGGTGCTTGTCTGGACCACTTCTCCATCCCACTTCTGCAAAACATCGTCTGAACACCTGCCCTCCTTGGGTGCAGTTCCCCTTTCTTTGCTATGTAAAGGTCAGCCCAAGTCTGGCTGACATCATGAGAACGACAGACCTTTAGAGTGGAAACAGCCCTCAGAGGATCCCTTGTCTGAGTCATTTTTAATTGGGAATCCTCTTTATAGCAGTAGCAGCATCAGGATGTGGTAGGAGAAGCATTGTATTTGGAGTTAGAAGATCTGGGTTCCAATCCTAAGACTAATACTTCACTAGCTGTGTGATATTGGTTTGGCCATGTAACCTCTCTAGGCCTCAGTTTCTTAATCTATGAAATGAGGGGTTTGGGTTAGAATTCAGTGGTTCTCAACCTTCCTAATACCATGACCCTTTAATACAGTTCCTGATGTTGTGGTGACCCCCCAACCATAAAATTACTTTTGTTGCTACTTCATAACAGTAATTTTGCTACTGTTATGAATCATAATGTAAATACCTGATATGCTGGATGTATTTTAATTGTTACAAACTGAACATAACCCACCGGTTGAGAACTGCTGGGTTAGATAGTAAGATCATAGATCCAGAGTTGTAAGAGACCTTGGGGGCCCAATCCCCTCACTCTATTGATGAGGAAATTGGGGTCTAGAGAGACCATGACTAAGGTCTCTATATAACAATATATCTGTGATGCTATATAAAGCTCTGACAAATGTTATTTGGTCTTTGTATGGAGACACCTTAAATGTAATTGGAAAAAAATAAAATACTAGTAAAAACAAAAAAGAAGACACCAGGAAAAGGGAGCTCCCATCTTTTGGGATAGCGCATTCTGCTCTTGAAGGTTTGGATTGTTGGAAAGAATAGGGAGCCAGGTTATGACTTAAGAAGGAGGCTAGCTGGTTAGGAGTTCCTCCCTGTAAATATTTTTCCTGTGTCCTGTCCCTTGCAAATGCTAGAGATTCATTTCACCTTACCAAAGATTTATTAGTACCTGTTGTTTGGAAGGAATCATAGTCAGTGTTGGGAAGACAAAGGTAGTTGTGCTAGAGACCCTGCTCTCAAGAACTGGCTATTTCCCTGGCAGGTGGTAAGGAGGAGAAGAGGCTGCTCCTACCCATGGAGAGGTTAGCTGCCTCCATGGTAGGTGATCTGGGAGTGCTCCAAAGTCCCATTATATGTGTATGCCTCATATTTGTCACTGTTCCTATTTGCTCCTAGAGGTAATGTCATTATTGTTATTCAGTAGTGTCCTATTCTCTGTGACCCCATTAAGGGTTTTCTTGGGAAAGATACTGGAGTGGTTTGCCATTTGCTTCTTCAGTGGAGGTAAATGGAGGTTAAGTGACTTTCCCAGGGTCATACAACTAGTAGTAAGTGTGTGAGGCCAGATTTGAACTTCCTGATTTCAGGCCCATCACTCCACTCACTGAATGCCTCTTTTCAGGAAGGACTAGCACCTTTGGTGTGAGGGCTGGCCGTCTTTGGTGTCCATCTGTCACCCAACTCTCCCCTGTGGTTCCAAGAAGCTCTAGCATACACAGTAGCCACACCCCAGGAAAACTGTCTTGGCAGTTGGGCTAAACTAGGTTTGGGATGACTAACAGACCTCAATACCCATTGGTGAGTTACAGGGATGTCTACCCCAAGCATGCGAAGACTCCCCCAGGCACAATGGGCAGATGAGAATAATGAAGGTGCATGAAGCAGGTGCTTGTGGAGCTTAGACATAGAAGACTCCGAGGTCATCTGGTGTATTCTGGACTCAGGTCCTCCAGACTCCAGGGCCAGTGCTCTATTCACTGTGCCATCTAGCCACCCCCTAATTTTTTTTTTGCTTTTTTCTGGAGGGGGCAGGGCAATTGGGATTAAGTGACTTGCACAAGGTCACACAGCTAGAAAGTGTTGAGTGTCTGAGGCCGGATTTGAACTCATGTCCTCCTGACTCCAGGGCCAATGCTCTATTCACTGCACCACCTAGCTGCCCAATGTGGTGTATTCTGGGCCACCACCAACCATTTTGTCTTATGTCTTACCACTGGCCTTTGATAACTCTGGAAGAGAGATTGAGACTGATGATTTTGCACAGCTCTGCCTCACTTAAATCCAATTCATGAACAAGTCATCACATCACTCCATGATGTTATTGGTCTCTTTGAAAATGAAGGCTAGCAACTCTTCACTGTTTGTATCATAGTAATATTCTATCATATCAATGTACCACAATTTATTTAACTATTCCCCTGTTGGAGACTTTTAGTTTTCTCCTCATTGGTTTGTTTGGATTGCAACTGCATATAACACTACTTACAAATCTTTAAACTTTCCTTTAAACAAAAGTTTCCAGGTATATTTGCAACAATGGAATTATTGGGTGAAAGGGAATTTTTTTTTAGTAACTTTTACTGCTAGATTGCTCTCCAAAAATATTCTGCAAGTTTGTAATTTCACCAGCAATGAATTACTTCTTTATGATTCTGCCAGCATTTCATTTGATTGCTTTTAATTGTTTCTGCCCATTTGGCAGACTGTGAAGGCATGTGCCTCAGACTTACTTCAATTTTCCTCTCTGAGGATGAGTGCAGTTAGCCATTTTTCAAGTGATTATTGATAATTTATATTTCCTCATTTGGAAATTGTTCATATCCTTTGTTCATTATGGACTTCATGTTATTCTGTTTTCAATTACAACTGATGAAGAATTATAATTCAATTACTTTTTCATTATAGTGCAATAACAGGGCCAGTGAATTGGGAGCTCCAGTAAGGATGCTCCTTCCAGGACAGGTCATTTAGAGTCTTAGAGCATTTACCCAGAGAAGTGGGGTCAAACTTAAATAGAAACAGATACTATAGTACATTGATTTGGACAACTACAAATTAACATCATTTATGTTATATTGTATTTTTACTAATTTTGTTGAACATCTCCCAATTACATTCTAATCTGGTCTGGCTGCACTTGAGGGTTGATCTGCAGGCAATGAATCAGTTTTATCCTGTGCCTGACTCCTGATGTCTCTGCCTCCAGATGATGGAGATGATATCAAGAGGGGAAATTTGACCATCTCCAAGGCTCTCTGAAGCTGGAAGGTCATTCTCTGGGCAAAGCAGAAGAGGGAGGAGGTTTAGCCAACGGCCAGGCTTTTCTTTCCCATGTGGCTGATTCTTCCTCATCAGTGTGCTAGAAAGCCATACACTCCAGTTTCCGGGAAAGCTTTTGTCTCGCTAACTTGATGCTTTTAAACAGGTCCCAAGGGGCACAACACAATCCCCAATCAGTTGAAACAGACCTCTGGTCTGGCATAATTTTATTACATCAAATGAATTTCCAAGATTTTTTGTACTTAGTCAAAGGTCTGTAAGTGACTGATTTATTGAGGTGTGTACTTACCTAGTTAGTACATCAAGGCTGAAATAGGGCAGGGTATTTTCAGTCCCACTCTTAAAATAAATAGGATCATAGGTTTAGAGCCAGAAGGGCTCTTTGAGGTCTTTGAGGAACATGTAAGGAGCATCCAGGAACCTAGTGTCACGGGATCTTTTGAGGATATGAATGAGGCTAAAGTATAAGAAGAAACTGCAAAGGTAGAGAGGGGGGTCAGGTTATGAAGGATTTTAATTGTCAGAGGATTTTGTTTAATCCTGGAAGTAATGGGGAGCCACTGGAGGTTAGGAGGTGAGGGGGAGTGACATGGCCAGATTGTACTTTAGGAAGATCATTTTGACAGTGGAGTGGAGGAAGATCTGGACTGGGAAGAGAGTATGATGGTCTGTGTGTGAGATGATGAGAACCTGCACCAAGGCACAGTGTCTCAGGAGAGATGGGGACATAAGCAAGAATTATCATGAAGGTAGAATTGAGGAGACTTTGCAACTAATTGCATATAAGAGGTGAGAAAGGCTGAGAGGAGTTGAAGATGACTTCTAAGTTGTAAGCCTAAGTTGACTGGGAGGTTGGTGGTGCCCTGGACAGGACATTTTCAGGAAAGGAAAAGGTTTTAAAAGGAAAGATAATGAGTCTAATTTTGGGCATGCTAAGTAGATTCACAGCAGAACAGAGACTAGATCCCTTGTCCCAACTCATAGGCTAATGTTGTTGTCATCATAACTCTAGAGTTGGAAGGATATTCAGAAGTCATCTAATCTAGCACCCCAATTTTACAGGAAACTGAGGTACATAGAGGGAAAATAAGATGTCTATAGGACATCTGGCTCAAGATCCAAATAGGTAGTCAGAGATGTGAAAATGGAGGTCAAGAAGGCTGGATAGATAGATCTGAGAATCATCTATCATTATAGATGTGATAATGGAACCCATGGGAGTGGATGAAATTTCTAAGTGAAACAGTATAGATGGAGAAGAGGACCTAGAACAGTGCCTTGGGGGACACCCACAGTTAGCAGGTGATACATGGATGAAGATCCAGGAAAGAAGACTGAGAAGGAGTAGTCAGGTAGGAGAAGCAGGAGAGAGCAGTGTCCTGGAGAGAGAATAGAGCATCAGGGAGAAGAGGGTGATGGACAGTGTCAAAGGCTGCAGAGAGGTCAAGAAGGAGGGTGACTGAGAAAAGAATAGTAGAGTTGGCATTTAAGAGATCATTGGGACCTTTGGAGAGAGCAGTTTTGGTTGAATGATGAGATCTAACGCAGACTGGGAGAGTTTAGACGAGAGTGTGAGGAGTGGAAGTGGAGATACCAGATGGCTTTCTCAGGAGTTGTTACAAAAGGGCAGAAAGATACAGAATCACAGCTAATGGCCCAATCAAAAGAGGGATTTGTAACAAAAGAGAATTACTATGGTTTTTCCTTTTGTTCTGATTCTTCTTTCACAACATGACTAATGTGCAAATATGTTTAATATGGCTTGCACATGTATAGCCTATATTAGATTACATGCCATCTTGGGGAGGGGCAAAGGGAGAAAGGAGGAACATTTAGAACTCAAAATCTTATAAAAGTGAACATTGAAAACTAAAAAACAAATAATTAAAAAAACCCTAATTTAAGTGGCCATCTTAGAAAGTTCCACTATAAACAGAAGCTTGAGTAAATATTCTAGAATTCCTTTGTTCTCTAGGACTTTTATACCTTGTGTGGGACTTCACTATTTGTAACAAACAATTATGCTCAAAAGCATCAATGGGAGTGTGCATTTGCTTGTAGCAACCATGAACTATATCCTTTTTCTCTCACTTTCCCCATGCCTATTGCCTGTCTTAATACCAAGCTCATTAAACATTTTTCTTAGTTTGTAAAAAGGATAGAGGAGACATAGGTACATTTGTAGCAGAGGGGAAGGAGCCCATAGACAGAGAGCAACCACATCAGGGAGAGTGCGGATGATACGAGGGACAATTTTCTGGAGAAGGTAGGATGGAATGTGATGATGTGTGCATATGTAGTACCTTGGATAATGACTCAGATAAATGCAGAGATACCAATGTGGGATTTCTAGAATTAGTAGGAAAATTTATTTCCTTGGGTCCTTAATACCAACTCCTCATCTCTGAAACTATTTGACCTACGAGAGAGACTTGTGGAAAGAGCCTGGAATCTCTCCTGAGCACAATTGTTTATCTTGCCAAATCAGGCAAGACCAGAAGAAGGGGTTCTTTCTGTTCGTTTGTTTTTTCCAGCCCTAAAACTTAGACTCTCTCCACTTTGGGGAGACTTCAACATGTCTCTCACAGGCTTCAGCCAAGTCTATGCCTTCCATGTTACATCTGGGAAGAGTTGATTTAGAGACTATGTTTTCCCTCCTGTAAATGTCACAACCCAGCTTTTCTTCAAGTAGACTTTCAGTGTGATTTGCTTTGAGTTACTTGGATCTTCTCAGGCATTTAAGGCATCTGGTTTTTCAAAACTTTTGCATCCCAAGGGTGCAGTGAAAATTCTAACTGGCACATGATCAATCTCTTCTGATTAGGAGGCCTGATGCTTTAGAGAAAGGGCCAGCAACCAAAAGTAACACCTCATCTGTATGCAGTGCTTTAGGGCTTATGGAAAGCTTTCACATTTGTTAGTTTTTTTGAACCTCCCACTAACCTTGTGAAGGCAGGATTTTTTTTTATTAGCCTCATGCTACAGATGAGGAAACTGAGACCCCAAAGTACTAGCCTGGTGCAGTGTGGCACAGTAAAGTCAGAGACCTTGGATTCAAATCTTGCCTCTGATGCTGACTACCTATGAGACCCTGGGTAAGTAACTTTCCCTCTTTGTGCCTCAGTTTCCTTATCTGTAAATGATGGGGTTGTACTAGATGACCTCTGTGTTCCCTTTTAGCTCTAGAATTATAATCTTATGATAATACGATCCTGTGAGCCAGGAGACTTGGGTTCTAGTCCCAATTGTTTCTGTGAATCTACTCACCCCGTGATTCCCGTCACACATTCCATATTTTGGCAGAGTTGGACTGCTTACTACTACTTGTTTTCTGTGCCTTTGTTCCTCTCCATCCCTTGTCCTTGGAATGGACACCACTCCATTACTTTCAGCTGTTGAGGTCCTTCCCTTCCTAAAGAATCTCACTCGGATAGCACCTCCTTGTGCTATCCTTTCTTGATTCTCCCCAGGGCAAGTGTAGTTTGCTCTCACTTTTCACATGTCTCCTACTATCTGACCTGGGTCTCTCCTTTGTACTTATTTCCCTCTACTTTGTGCTTATACCATACTTTACACTCCAACCAGAAGACCATCTGGTGTCTGCTCTGCCCTGCTTGTCCCACCACCACCCCAGCCACTCCTCTCTTCCACCTCTTCCTCTCAGCACAACAGGGTATAGATAAATATTGGACCTGTGGTTTCATGGGCATGTGGAACTCCCCAAAGAGGAAACTCTTTGCCAATGCAGATTGGCATCTTTTCTTCAACTTACCATCTTATAGAGTTGATTAGAGGGTAATTGAGGAGATGGCCACCAATTGGGGAATGGCTGAACAAGTTGTGGTATATGAATGTAATGGAATACTATTGTGCTATAAGAAATGAGTCAAAAGATTTCAGAAAAACCTGGAAAGACTTAAATGAATTGATGCTGAGTGAAGTGAGCAGAACCAGGAGGACATTGTACACAGTAACAGCTACATTGTGAGATGATCAGCTATGATCAACTTAACTCTTTAGATCAACAACAATCTAAGACAATTCCAAGACTCATGATGGAAAATGCCATCCACATCAAGAGAAAGAACTATGGAGTCTGAATGCAGATTGAAGTATACTTTTTTCTCTCTTTTTTCCTTTCACATGGTTTTCTCCTTTTGTTGATTCTTCTTTCACAGCATGACTAATGTGGAAATATGTTTAACATGATTGAACATGTTCTCTGCTGATTGTGCTATTTTGGCTTAACAGTGAACACCAAGAAAACACAGGTGCTCCATCAGCTACCACCATACCATCTACACATGGAACCATTGGTTACAGCAAATGGAGAAGTTTTGCATGTTGTGGATAAGTTCACTTACCTTGGTAGTGTACTTTTCAGGGATTTACATGTTGATAATGAGGTTGACACATGCATTACCAGAGCTAGCTCACTGTTTGGGAGACTCCAAAAGAAAGTATGGGAGAGAAGAGGTATTAGACTAACTACCAAACTGAAGGTCTACAGAGCCATGGTGATGACCTCATTGTTGTAAGTCTGTGAAACCTGGGCAGGCTACCAGAGCCATGCCAAGAAGCTGACTCGCTTCCATTTGAATTGTCTTAGGAAGATTCTGATCACCTGGCAGGGCAGGGTATCAGATAGTGAGGTCCCTACTTGAACTAAAGTTCCAAGCATTCAAACTCTGCTTCAGAGAGCACAACTCTGATGGGCTGGCCATGTTGCTGGACTACCAACCATATGCTTGCCAAAAGACTGTTTTATGAAGAACTCACATAGGGCTAGCATGTTCACATGGTGGTCAGAAGAGGTGATAGAAAGACACTCCTCAAAGTCTCTTGTGAGAACTTTGGAACTGATTTTACTGGCACAGGGAGACACTGGCACAGGACTGCTCAGCATGGTGTGCCCACATCAGAGAAGATGCCTGTGCTTAGGAGCAAAGCAGACTTGAAACAACCCAAAGGAAATGTAGGATGAGCAAATTTAGAGGATCCACCCCACATAGTCACACGGACCATTTGTGCCTGATCTGTGGCAGAGCATTCCGAGCTCATATTGCTCTGATCAGTCATAGTCGGGCCCGCAGATACACAGACTCTAGCATAGTGATGTCATTTTGGTCCTTTTGGAGAACCAAGGACAACAACTAACCAACCACATGTGTAACCTATATCAGATTGTATACAATCTTGGGGAGGGGAAGAAATTTAAAACTCAAAATCTTATAAAAGTAAATGTTGAAAACTAAAAGTAAATAAATTAATTTTAAAAGAAAAAAGAATGTAAGCTTCTCTAGGCCAGGGGCTATTTTCATTTTGGTTTTGTAGCACCAACACCTTGGATGGGATAGGTGCTAAGTACATGCTTTGAATGGATTGCCTTATTAATCTTATGCAAATATATACACATGGAAAGATGATGTAGTGTAGTGAAATGGATAGAGGGAGGGTCCTAGAATCAGAATTCTGATCCTGCTTCTAACTCATCATGACGAGATCTTTTGAGAGTCCCAAGCAATTCTCTAAGGCAGTGGTTCTCAACCTGTGGGTCGTGACCCCTTTGGGGGGTTGCCTAAGACCATAAGAAAACACATATTTCCCATGGTCTTAGGAACTGAGACACCACTCCTCTATCCATCTCCAGGAGGGTCCGCCCACATTCAGATACACCCACATATGAGTATTAAAGGGTTGTGGCATTTGGAAGGTTGAGAACCACTGCTCTAAGGCTACAAGTAACATCTAAGTTGTTGATCTGCCACAGTGAAGGGAGTTTCTCCACTGGGAGCTCCCTATGCTGCTGAAATCACAGGTCTGGAACCTTGACAAAAAAGTTCTCTCTCTCTCTCTCTCTCTCTCTCTCTCTCTCTTTCTCTCTCTCTCTCTCTCTCTCTCTATATATATATATATATATGTATATATGCATACATACGTGTGTGTGTGTGTGTGTGTGTATTCAGATGACATTTTCTTTTTCTTCACGGTCAAAGGAAGCTCTTGTGGCATTTGGTGTTCAAACTCCAACTTCTGAACTTGGACTTTGTGTCAAGGACCTCTGAGAATGTCTGGCTTTCTCAGAATGTGGTCACATTTAAAAATCAGCTTTGGGATGTCACTTAGCTTTTAGGTCATAAAGAAAACACAGCAGCTCCTCCAATACCTGCTGCCCACTGATTCCATTAGGAGCCTTGAGAAGTTGAGGAAGGAATCGCTCAAAATCCAAAGAGTTATACAGATATACATATATAACCAGAGGGTTATCTAGACATACATTTAGTTAAAGTGCTCTATAAATGCTGCTTATTATTATTTCAAACAGAGTTAGTGGCAACAGAGAAATGGGTAATAGAATAAAGGAGAAAGCAAGAAGGTGGAAAGGCAAGGGGAGGACCAGGAGGCCCATGGCTGAGGGGCTGCCCTAGAGTAGTAGGGGCCTGACCCTAAGACATTATAGTTATCCTTCCCTCTAGTTTTCTTTGAACATGAGTATACAGGTAAAATCAAATAAGACAGAAATATTTGTAAATTGATTAACACAGTGCCTGGTCCATAATAGGCAGGATACAAATGCTATTTCTTATTATATCATATGATAATTGCATAATGTAGCATCTTTTTATTTTATAATGATGATGATATGAGTGTGGTGTAGTGGATAATGGACTACCCTCAGGGCCAGAAAGACCTAGATTCAAGTCTGGTCTCTGAGACATACTGGCTGTGTGGTCTTGGGGCAAATCTTTTAATTCTTCAATGCTCAAGGCAATTCTTCCAGAGTATAGTTGCAGAGAAAGTGCCAATGAAATCACAAGTAGAGTCTCTGTTCCTTTCATCCAGGTGAAATTAGGTTAGGATGAAGAATAAGGGTAGCCAGGAAAGGGAAGAGGAGGAGGTGGCATTCCAGGGAAGCCTTAGGGTACTGTGCAGAAGAGTAAATGAGGAGGACCTGGGTTGGAATACTGGCTCCAGGAGTCATTATCTATAGGATCTGAGGCAAATATCTCTGAATCTGAGTTTTTTCTTATGTAAAGTGTGGCTACTCAAGCAGAAGATACTAAAGAAGCAGCCCTGGCATAACAGAGGGCCAGTCTAGGAGTCAGAAAAACCTGGGTTCAAGTTCCTCCCATCTGACTCACACTGACTGTGTGCCTCTAGACAAGTCACCTCACGTTTCAGAGCTACTCTCTTAGACTATGAATTGTCACACAGTTTTCTCTAGGGAAACTCCTCCCTTGGAGAGCTCCATCAATGAAATTACAGTTTTGTGTCAAAAAACAGGCAAAGTGACATTTACAGGGTTATTTTGAAGAAGGTTTTGTGATAAAATAAGTTATCCATATTGTAGAGAGGGAAGCTCTGGGTGCTCCTTTCCTTGATCGGTGGCTGTAAAGCAAGCCTGGGGCTCAAGACCTGATTGACCAGAGGATCTAAGGATTTATAAATGGGGAAGACATAAGACCTTCCTCATTCTGACTGTTGCTTTTCCCAGACCTTGACCTGCCTGCTGTATGAAGGCATCCACTCCTCCCCTCTGCCTTGTAGAATCCCTAGTTTCCTTCAGGCCTCAGCTCAGATCCTACCTTCCACACAAAACATTTCCCAATCCTCCTAGACCTTAGTGAGCTCTTTCTCCTCAAAATATTGGCATTCACTTATCTTTGGGAATGCCGTATCCACCTAGTGCAACGTAGATTCCTAGAGGGACTTTTTGGCTTTTGTCTTGCATCAGGTTTAGAATGCACTATGACCTTAATAAAATTTGTTCCATTAAAGAAAATGGAACCCAGAGATGAGTTAAGGTTCCATCGGCAGTGAGAGGCAGAATCAGGATTTAAACCCATGTCCTCTGTCTTCAGTTCTTACGATCTTCCCTCTATTTCCACATGGTTCACATGGATTAATCCTATATGGTGGATCTTATAATAATAGCTTTTTTCCTGAACTGTTTTAGAACTCTCCTTGACAAAGCACTTTCCTAACCACAGCTGGGTGAGGCGGACAGTGTCATTTTTATTTATTCTCATTTTGCTGATGAGAAAACCGAGGCTCAGAAAGAACTCAAAGTTACAAAGCTAATAAGCCTCCAAGTCCAGCCTTCTTTCCATTATACCACATAGGCTCCACTGGGGGCTGGCCCAGCAACTGGATGTCTTGAAAACTCTTGCTATTTTCTCCCCCTCAGCTCCTTGGGCTCTTCACCATGTTTGAATACGCTGACAGTGACCAGCCCAGTTTCAGAACCATATTTGTTCTTGACAAAGATGCCATAGCGCCCACTGTCTTCACTGCAGACTTTTTCGATGGTGATGGTGACCACAGTCCCCTTTACTTCCATCCGATAGCGGTCATGGAAGGTCACAGGTTGGTCATTTTTCAGCCAGGTGATTTCTGGGGATGGGTCTCCTGAGATGATGCATGTCAAGCACAGGGTCTGTTTTGAGAGATGGCAAGAGCCCTGTGTCAACCTGGGAGCTGTCCAATTCCATGATGGAGAAACATGCCCTGATTCCTGGGTGAGCAGTGAGGGAGAGGGTCTACTTCTATAGTGAGGCAGTGGGGGAGGGTGAATGAAAAGTGGAAGACTTAGAGTCCTGGAGGCCTATGATCCTTTCTAACTCTAACAATTTGTTTTCTAAAGTCCTTTCCATCTCTGACATTTTAAGTTCCATGGTCCCTTCTGCCTCTGCCTTTCCATGATCTAAGGTCCCTCTCAACTCTGATATTCTGTGTTCTATGGTCCCTTCTACCTCTAACAGGCTATGTTATATTCCAACATTCTACGTTCAAAGATCCCTCCTTGCTCTGAGGTCCCTCCTAGCTGTGATATTGTGTGTTCCATGGTTCTTTCTAGTTTTAACATCCTGTGTTCTCAGGTCCCTTTCAGTTCTAACATTCTTCAGCCTTTCCCTGCTTAGGCATTCTATGACTTTATGAGAACCCAAGTGGATTTGCAGAATGTGTTTAGCCTTGATTGAACTCTCACCTTATCCTCCATAATAGTGGCAACATCTGGCAGGCCTTTTACAACTTTAGCACGATCTGGAAAGAAATAAATGGAATAAGAGTAAAATCCTGGTTTGTCTGGGTTTTCCCTGGAATGTTTGTTGCATGGAAATGAATTTTTCAAACAACTGATGCTTGCTCCTTTAAGCACTAGAACTTTTGAAAAATAGCAAATGTAAATCACATTTTACTTATTGCTAAGATTTTGCAGAATGGTAAAAGGTAATAGGCTGTCTGTATGCCAAAAATGAAGGAAAATCTGCTGGAGTCCACTTTACAACCATCAAATTGACAAAGGCAGAAGAAGACAAAACTCAGTGGTGGTAGGACTGTAGCAAAATAGTCACATAGAACAAAGCTGGTCAAGTTGTAGATTGATCCAGTTGGACATCACCTCCTTTTTCCATGGTGTTCAGGGTCATATTAATGGACATTAGTTTTTAAGAGGTGTGTGGTGTAGTAGGAAGAGAACTAGGTTTGGGGGTAGAGTTTCTGAGTCCTAGATCTGCCATATGTGGCCTTAGGCCAAATCCCATAATTCTCTGGACCTTAGTTTTTTTCATCTGCAAAATAGGGATATACTACCAACCTCAAAGAGTTGTTTTAAAGCAAAAATAAGCTGTTATAGGTTTCAAGGAAGCAGCTAGGTGATGCCATGGTGCACAGAGCACTGGGTCTGGAGTCATGAAGAATTGAGTTAAAATCCGGCCTCAGATAACTTACTAGTTATGTGACCTTGGGCAAGTCACTTAACCCTGTTTACCTCACTTTCCTCATTTGTCAAATGATTTAGAGAAGGAAACAGTAAACCACTCTGGTATCTCTCCCAGGAAAAACCCAGATGGGGTCACAAGGAGTCAGACATGACTGAAGTGACTAAATAACAAGATGTGACAGGGCTTGGCAACTAGCTGCACAGTGCTGCAGAAATGCTAGCTAGATCACAAGGTCATAGATTTAGAATTGGAATGGACCCCAGAGGCCATCTGTCCAACCTCCTGTATTTTAGAGATGAGGCATGTGAGGTCCAGAGAGACGACTTTCCCAAGGTTACAGAGGTGGCAAAGGAGGGGTCAGGATTCTAACCCAGATGCTCTGGCCGCTGATAACCTCAGGTTCCCCTGAGCTGTGTGGGGCTCTTTGTTCACATTCTAGATGGCTCCAGCCTGCTGAGCTTTGGGAGTTCTTGTTTCTGTTTCCTATCATCTCTCTGCATCCTCCCTCTCTGACATTCTCAGTTGTCACTTCTTTCTCTTGCCAAAGTACTTTTTTGTTTGTTTGTTTGTTTGTTTTGGAGGGCAATTGGGGTTAAGTGACTTGCCCAAGGTCACACAGCTAGTTTTTTGGTGTGTGTGTTAAACGTCTGAGGCTGGATTTGAACTCAGGTACTCCTGACTCCAGGGCCAGTGCTCTATGCACTGCGCCACCTAGTTGCCCCGCCGAAGTATTTTTGAGGGGCAGCTAGATGGTACAGTGAATAGAGCAC
>CM053596.1:45538034-45566224 GCA_028646575.1 Pseudocheirus occidentalis
ATTTGAACTCAGGTACTCCTGACTCCAGGGCCAGTGCTCTATGCACTGCGCCACCTAGTTGCCCCGCCGAAGTATTTTTGAGGGGCAGCTAGATGGTACAGTGAATAGAGCACCGGCCCTGGAGTCAGGAGGACCTGAGTTCAAAGCCAGCCTCAGACACTTAACATTTACTAGCTGTGTGACCTTGGGCAAGTCACTTAACCCCAATTGCCTTACCTTCACCCTGATAAAAAGACAAAAAATAAAAAAACGAAACAAAACAAAGTACTTTTGAGATGATTTTAGATTTTTTGTTTTAAATTACTGCTTCTAATCTGTTGCAAGCTGGGAAAGCAGATAACGAAATTTGCTTAAATTTTGCATAAAATAAAAATAAACAAGTTCTGATTGGATGCCCGAGGGGCTTTTCAGTGAGTAAAGCCCATGGGTTTTGTGGTAGCTATTTGAGGTGTTCAGAGGCTGCTAGGTGGCTTGGCAGATGGAGCACTGGGCCTAGAGGCAGGAAGACTTAAATTCAAATCCAGCCTCAGACACTTCCTAGCTCTGTGACTCTTGGCAAATCACTTAACTTCCGCCTTCTCAGAAACCTCTAAGAGCACTTACTTAGCACAGTGTCTGGAATAGTTGGTGCCTAACAAGTATTTCTTTCTTTGCTTTTTGGGGCTTTTCTTCCATATTCTTAGCTATAGTCTGATTTGGGGATATTTAAGACAATAATGATCAAACAAGGTAACACTTGTAAAGCCTGGCTTATGATAGAGGCTTAATAAATGATCCTTCCCTTCCCTTGCCTTGCCTTCTTTGCCCCAACCAAGTAAGTGAGGTGCCATATTGATTTTCTTGTGGGATCACCTGGGTGTTTAAATAGACCCAATTTTGGTCAAACCCTGGCTTCTGGACACCAGTCTTTGGAGTTCTCTGCCTCAAACTTCTTCCCCACAAAGCCCTACTAAGACCGTGGCTCCTTATTCTCTTCTTTTCTCTTTTTTCCATTGATCTTCCCTTTCCATACCACTTTCCCTTATCCCCCTGGTACAATCCTATTAACCATCTCCTTCATTTCTCTTCTACAGAATGATGTTGTACCACCAGCTCACTGGAAGAATAAGGAATGACAGGTGACTTGGCCGACCCAGGGGACATTTTCTCTTTCCGGGTAGTTTGCTTCTAAGATGACAATGGAAAGAAATGTAGACATCAGTAGACTTACTCTTCTCTATGACTGCAGCCTGCCTGAAAAACAGAAATGGGGGGAAAAAGGGAATGAATATCCATTTGTTCAATCAATTGTCCTGTAATCATATCTAACAGTCCTAACAATAACAATGACAATAAAAGCTCAGTCATGCAGACTCCTTTGTAGTTTATAGAGCATGTTTGCTACCTGTGTCCCAGGCAGCAATTGAAGCAAACATCCTTGGTCCGAGATTGGTTTAGGAACATATAGATCTGGTTGTGTACCTCTTCTGTCCCCAAGTGTTCAGTGGCTCCCTATTGCCAAATGGGTAAAGTTCAAACTCCTTTGGCCAATCACAAGCTAGCACTACCCTAGACTTGTGTTTGAATCCCACCTCAGACACTTATTAGTTGTGTGACTCAGAATAAATTACTTCAGGTCTCAGTTTCCTCATCTGTAAAATGAGGGAATTGGACTAAGTTGGATACTAAGGTCTTCTAGGTCTAAGGCCATGCTATGATACTACCTTTCTTAATAAGCCTTT
Source organism: Pseudocheirus occidentalis (assembly GCA_028646575.1). NCBI lineage: Eukaryota > Metazoa > Chordata > Mammalia > Diprotodontia > Pseudocheiridae > Pseudocheirus > Pseudocheirus occidentalis. The sequence goes on from CM053596.1 coordinate 45,539,756, forward strand.
TCTTATATTACTCCTCTCCACATACTTGGCACTCCAACCAAACCATAAAATAATCTCTTCCTCCCCATATGTATTGTATTCTCCCACTTCCAGGTCTTTGCTCCTACTGTTCAGATGCCAGAATGCCTTCTATTCCCTCTTTACTGAATAAATTCTTTCCAAAGCCTAGGTCAAATGAACCCTCTTACAAGAGACCTTCCCTGACTCCACTTATTGGCCATGACCTTTCCCCTTGACCTTCATAGGGAACTTTCCTCTGTACTTTTACATATATTTTTTATAATATAATATTTGCATTATGGTTGTCTGTGTTTGTGTCTTATTTCTCTACTAGACCATGAGTTTCATGAATATGGGTATCCTATCTTATCTATCTTATTGTGTTTCCCTACCCCCCCCAAGTCCCTCAGTTCCAATAGCATTGAACTTGGCACACAGTAGTTGTCTTAGGAATGTTTGTCAAATGACTAGAAGAATCAATGAATGAAACGTCAGTGGAAACTTACTTCAGTTTCTGATGTTCAGCCAGTGCATCATCAAAAGCTGTAAAAAGAAAAGATGGGTGAGAGAGTGATGCCTCATTTAATTTCATCACCCAATTCAGGACCTTCGATGAGAACATTTTAATACTAATTAATATATGATGATAATAACATTAGCTGATTTTGTAAAGTGCATTTTAAAATCAACAAAGTACTTTAAATGTATTATCTTTTAAATTTTTATTGTTATTTTATTACATATTATATTATATATTATTAATTTTTTTTAATGCATTGAGGCATTAAAAGAGGAGGTATAGTCTGGAAGATCTGAGTTCAAATCCTGCGTCTCAGGCACTTCCTAATTTTGTGGTATTCAACCTCACTCAGCCTCAGTTTCCCCATCTGTAGAGGATCATAATAGCATTTACCATCCAGGGAGGTTGTGAGAATCAAATGAACTAAGATTTGTAAAGCTCTTTGCAAACCTTCAAAGGGCACATGCTGGCTATTGTTTCAGTGAGTCCTTGGCTTTCCTTGTGTTGTGTCTTCCCCTTAGTTTAATGAGACAGCTTGGACAGGAGAACACTTTACAGTGATGACCTCCATAATATTAAAAGAAAGAACACCCAAAGATTCCCAGCTCCTATGCTCTGCAGATTTGGCTTCAGAGGACTGATGGTGGATAACAAAGCACGAAGCCCATCTTGGCAGAGAGGTGGTGGACTCTGGGTGTGGAATGAAGCATACCTTGCCTGGCATGGTGAATGTGATCATTTAACTCCATCTCTTTGTTACAAAGGGTATTGGTGGGGTTGGGGGTGGGGAGAATCATCGGGAAGCAACAGCAACAATAACACTCATGTTAAAAAAAAAGACTAGATGATCAAGATGGGAGGGGGTGAAAGGAAGAGAATGGGGGTCCAGAGAAGACCAGGGGCTTTTATGAAGACATGTTTGGACAGGCCAATGGACAGACGGACAGACAAGTCCTGCTCACCTTGGCCTGACAAGTCAGCTGTGAGTTTACGAATGTCCTTCCCGGTAGAGATTTCTAGGGTGTATTTGCCCTTATCCGAGTCTTTGGGATCTAGAATGTGGAGCCAGATTTCATCCAAAGTACTTCCAGTCTTCAGCCGGTCACTGCTTTCCAGTCGCTTTTCTCTAAAGATGAAAGTTACCAAATGGTCAACAGGATTTGTCTGATTGGGGATGGAGTGGGGTTAACTCCTCCAATTCCACCTTGATTTCCTCCCTAATAGATTTTTCAGATTGTCTGGATTCCTTGCTCCCCATGTGGCTAGACAAAAGGTGGGGGTGAGGGAGTAGTAGTTATCCATGTGGTGTGGTCTTGATGTCAGAAGGACCCGAGTTCAAATCCTGCCTGAGACACTTCAGCAAGTCTCCTAATCTCTCAAGGCGGTCTGTTTCTAATTGGGCTCAATGATTTGGACTCAGTCACTTCCACCTCTCAATCTAGGATCTTCTGATCAACAATAAGGTACCCTCTACATATTTCTGGCTGGGCCTCTCTGAAGAAAATAGTACAAGTCCCACCCCTGAGTTCCTGCTTTCCCTGGTTCCTAACTCTGGCCATCCCTGGTCAGAACCAGAAACCAATGCCAGAGACTCCATTCAAAACCAAGAAAACAAAGTCTGACTGGTCTTTCCTTTCTCCGGCCTTTTGCCCTCTCCCTCTTTCTTTGCCAGGGATTAAAGCATGGTAATGGTCAGTCATCTATACCAAAGACCCCATTTTTCAGAGGAGAGAATTGAGACCTCAAAAGGTGTGAAGTGACTTGTCAAGATAACATGGGTGGCCAAGTTGAGATTTGAACCCAGGTTTTCTGACTCCACATACTTCCAGGTCCACTTCCCCTCTTCCTTTCCTTTTCATCTTCATTCTTTTTTTCTTTCTCTTGTCCTTCTGTGACCTCTCCTGACCATCATCACCTGCTAGTTCTTTCCACTTATACAGACCCAATTCCATCCCTTAGTCCCAGCTCAGATTTCACTCTGAGAAGACTGTGGGGGATGGGAAATGGAGACCACTAGAATAAGTTACAGTCTGGACAACCTTGGTCTAGAGCAGCCAGGGCACCTGGACTTCACACTTGATCCTGGCCTCTGTTCATTTTTAAGAATATAGACAATTCAGTCCAATAGTTGGTCTCCATCTGTCAAAGGATGGGGGCAATAATGTTTGTTCCATCAGAGGTGTTGGGGTCATAGGCTGATAGGATCAAAGATTTAGAACTGGAAAGGATTTTAGATGTCATCTGGTTAACACCTTCATTTTACAGATGATTGGTGGTTTGAAATGTGGCGATCTGGAATGTGGTAGCAATGAGTCAGAGTCAGCAGGCCTGGGACCAAGAGTAGAACTCATGTGAGATCTAGAAAGCTTTTCTTCCCTCAGGGCCTCAATTTGTACTGATCTGTAAAACCTGATATTTTTAAGTCACTTAGAACTTTAAATTCTATACTCCCATAAAATTCCATTACTGAAGTCAGAGAAATTTTTTAGACCTAGCAAGGATTTGAGAAAAGATGGTCAGAATAGAAAATGGAGATTATAGATTTAAGAATAGAGGTCAGAGCTGGGAGGGCCCTTAGAAGACAAAATGTCAGAGTTGAGAGGGGACTTAGAACACAGAATGTCAGAGCTGGGAGGGCCTTTAGAACACAGGATGTGAGAGTTGGGAGGCCCTTAGAACACAGGATGTCAGAGCTGAGAGGCCCTTAGAACACAAGATATCAGAGCTGGGAGAATCCTTAGAACACAGAATGTCAGAGCTGGGAGGTATCTTATAACATCAGATGCTTAATCTAAAAGCAGTTTTTGAGCATGGGATGTTAGAGGTGGGAAAGACCTTTGAGGCTTTCTAGCCTGATCCACTCATTTTATAGATGAGGAAACCAAGGCACAGAAACTAAGTCTGAGCTAAGGTCAGATAGCTATTGATAGACACAATCAGAACCCTGTCCCCTGATGGGCCTGACTAGAACCCAGACTCCTGTCCTGTGTTTTTGCTCCTGGATCAGGTGCAGGTGTTCTTCCAGTTCTGGTTTTCCCATCCCATTCCTGGACCAGCTGCTGTGAGATACTTGTCTCAGTCTCAGAGGGATTTCCTGGTTGGACTGAGGCCAAGTCCTTCCCTTTTCTGTTAAATTGTCTGGGACGAACTGCTAAGGAGAACCACCATCCGTCCAACTAGTCTAGCCCAGTTCCTGACCCATGCTCGTCCATCCTTCCCGGATCTTTCTTGTCTAAGGGTAAGACTGTGAGATCTTGGGCTCTGCCTTTAGACTCTGATCCTCAGTTTCTGCTTCTGTAAAATGAAGGGGCAGGACTTCACTGTCTCCAAGTTCCCTTCTGCCTTTGACCTTCTGTGCTTTTGGGTCATTTTCCAACTCCCATGTACCAAGTTCTATATTATAATATTCTGGGCTCTCAGGTTCCTTCCAATATTATTGATCTGTGTTCTAACATTTCGTGTTTTAAGGTTCCTTTCAGCTTTCATATTCTGGTGAGTTTCCTTAAGATCTGGAGGTTTTGAGTCAGACTCCCCCTTCTCAGGAAAAGCCCAATAGAGACATGCTCAGAGGTTGTGGCCAGGGATCAGCTAGCTAGTTTCTGCTAGATATGGTCACTGGTTGGAGGTACTATGAAGAAAGACTGACGGATTTAGAGCCAGATGCCCTCAATAAGAATCCTGACTCGGCTACTTACAACCTGTGTGACCTTACAGAAATTACCTGACTTCCCTGGGCCTCAGTTTCCTCATCTGTAAAATGAGGGGGTTGGGCTGGATGGCATCTGAGCTCCCTTCCAACTCTAGGAGTCTGACTAAGCTGAAGTCTGCTAGTGACCCCTCCTCCCCCTAATCCTGCTAGTGATGTCTGGTGTCTGTGACCTGGCCTCTGGTCCATTCTTTTGGAAGTTTATCATTGAGGAAGTCCTCATTGGCTTATTAAAGAGACACACTTAGAAGGGTCTGTGTTCCCCCTTTAACCACAGTCAGGGATCACAGGGTAGAATGGGAGAGGGGCAGCATGAGTTTCCCTCCCTCCCCCTTCAAGGGGAAAGAGCATACTTGTGGTACCAGGAGGTCTTCATGTAGTCTGCGTCATAGAACCTCACTTTGCTGAAGATCCGGATGCCTTCTTCAGTGCCCTGGATTTTCAGTGGGGTGGCAGAAAAGGCTGATGGGAAAAACAGAATTAGTTTTCCATACATTGTTTTACACTTAAAATAAAAGGTTGCCTTCTCTGCCCCTTTTTTAAAACATCACGATGGTTTTCACCAGTATCCTTTCTCCTACTTAAACCAGAGAGCTATTGCAAATGACAAACAATATTTTTAAGACAAGAAAAAAGAAGAGAAAAAAATGAGCATAACTGATAAAAAGTTTGGAAATATGGGCAATGTACAATAATTGTGGACCTCCAATCTCTGCCATGGGGTGTATGGAAGTCAGATCAGACTGACTCCAGAAAGCTGATTTTTAGATTTCCTTTGTATTTGCACTTTACAAATCAGCCATTCAGGGCTTGATTTATTGTTTTGTTTACTGATTTAAGAAAGTGATGAATAAAATATAAAGAATTCAGAATAAACTTTAAAATGTGTCCATACCCTTTTTGGAGAGTTAGATTTTAAGCATTTGTGAGCATACCCTGGCATACAAATGTCTTCTCATATCTCTTTTTTCAAGCCATGCTTGTTCTTTGTAATTTTGTGCGTGGTAGTTCTTTCCATTTGCAGCGTATATAGTTATATATCATTGTGTCATTGTATATATCATTTTCTTGGCTCTGCTTACTTTGCATCAGTTCATGTAGATCTTCTCACACTTCTCTATATTCAACCAAATCCAGAAGATCTTACAGCACAGTAAAATTCAATTACATTCACATACCACAATTTGTTTAGCTGAGGGGTAGGGAACCTGTAACCTTGAGGACACATGTGGCTCTCTGGGTCCTCAAGTGTGGCCCTTTGATAGGATCCAAACTGCACAGAACAAATCCCCTTAATAAAAGGATGTGACCTCGAGGCTGCAGGTTCCCCACCTCTGGTTTAGCCATTCTCCAGTTGACGGGTCTCTACTTTGTTTCTAGTTCTTTGCTGCCCCCAAAAGTGCTGCTATTAAATATTTTGATGTATATGAAGACTTTCTTTTTATCAAAGAGCCATTCCCCAGTAGATAAGTAGTCAAAGGATAAGAACAAATAGTTCTTATAAATAGAATAGCAAACTATTTGTAACCATATGGGAAAATGCTCCAAATCACTGGTAATAAGAAAAATTCAAATAAAAACAACACCTCACCCTCTGTAAATGGGGAAAGATGACAAAATATGAGAATAATCAATATTGATTATTGATTATTATTGATGCACACTATAATGCATCGTTGGTGAAGCTGTACAACCAATGTACTGGGTCAGGACAACCATTCTGAAAAGCCATTGGGAATTATGCAGATATAGTGACTAAGATGTCCATGACCCAGAGACTCCATTACTTCTCTGTCTGCCTTATAAAATCCTTCCTGACTGGATTCCCAACCTACCGTTCCAACATTGTTACTATGATACTATTCTATATTCCATTTCCTATTGCTATTTTCCCTTCTCCTTATTCCTGTGCTTTTGCACAGGCTGCCTGCCAGTCTTGGAACGTGATTCTTCCTTCTTGCTACCTTTTTGAACTCCTGTTTTCTTCAATATTCTCCTAAGGTCCCCCAACATTCCCAGATGCTAGTGCCCTTCTCACAAAATCACCTATTTTGTACATATCTTTATATGTATGTATTATCTCCCCAGACAGAATGTAAGCTCCTTGAGGACAGAGACTATGTCATTTTTGTCTTTGCATCCCCAGAGCTTAGCACAGGGCTTGGTTCATACTAGGCATTTAATAAATGCTTGTCAATGGACTGACTGAAGCCTTAATTAGCCTTTTGACAAATCCATCTGCTGCTCCCAGTTTTTTCCCTCTGGGGTCACTATAGCAAATATATTCCCTTTATGTGGGGGCTCTTTTAAAAAATATTAGAGAGTTTTAAACCTGGGATCCATTGATCCACAAGAGTACATATGGAGATTTCACTTATGTCTTTATTTTTGCTAGCTTCTAACTGAAATGGAGCATTTCTTTCAATTATGAATTTTTTAAAACCACATTATTCTGTGAAGGGGTCTAGAGGCTTTTCCAAAGGGGTCCATGACACCGAAAAGGGGAAGAAGCCCTATTCTAAATGGTAGTCCTTGAACTATCTAAAGCCAGATAACACATCTCTCCTAACTCTTCTCTTTTCGAGGCTAAACATCTTTGGTTACTTCCAATATTCCCCACTGAATAAATGAGCAGAAGCCGTTTCTTACCCTGACTGACCTCCTAGAGATGCTCCCCACTTTCTCAATGTTTTTCCTAGATGACAATGCTCAGAACTTAGCAATTCTCATCCAACTTCATAGAATCATAAGACTCCTAGACCAATGAAGAGCCCTTAGAGGCATGAAACAAATGATCCTCATGTTAAACTGAATTGGATCAAGTTCAGTGGCCTCATTTTAGAAAAGAATATAATGAAGCCCAGGAAAGATGAATGAATGACCTCTCTCTCTCTCTCTCTCTCTCTCTCTCTCTCTCTCTCTCTCTTTCTGTCTCTCTCTTTCTCTCATTAAAAAAGGTGCCTCACTAGTACAAGATGGGGGCTAAAAGGCAGTTCATCTGAAAAAAAATCTGAGGTTTCCAGTGGACCACAAGTTCAGAATGAGTACACAATGGGATAGAGCAGCCAAGAAAGCAAGTGTAATTCTGGGCTACACTGAGTGGCATAGCATCTAAGACTACGGAGATGGTGGCCCCACTGTCCTCCATCAGGGTCAGAACACATCTGAGTGACTGTGCTCAGTTCTGGGTGCCACTTTTTAGGAAGAGAGTATCCAGAGAAAGAGAGAGGGTCAGAAATTTAAAGCTAGAAGGAATTTAGAGGACAACCAACCCTGTCATTTTATAGATGAGGAAGCATGAGTTCAAGCAAGACTTAGGAGAGTGGTGAAAGTTGTCTTCAAACATCTGAACTGAACATCATGGAAGAAGGATTAGACATAGTTAGTTAGGACAGAACTGGATCAACAGATTAAAGGGGGAAAAGGAATGTTAGACTTGAGGTTAGGAAAACAAGCAGAGTTAGCTGAAAGTAGAATTTGCTGACTTGGGGTGTAGCAAGTGAGTCTCTTCTCCTTGGAGATCCTCAGGATGAGGCAGGATGATCATTTGTCAGGTACAATGTAGGGGGGATTCCTTTTTGGGTATAGGCCAGAATCAGGGGTATGTTGGTAAATGTTTAGCAACTGGCTCTCCCCCGCCAAAATGTAAGCATGACACACCTTTAAACTTAATCTACATTATTGTCATATTCCCTCAACATTTTCTTATGTCTAGAAATCAACAAAACAATAAACCAAGCCCTGATTTCTAGCATTTGCTGATTTCTGTGGTGTAAATTCTCACACTGGATATTTAACAACCACCTCTCAGAAAAGTAGGACTTGATAGAATAGATGGACATAGAGGTTCCTTCCAACTCTCACATTCTGTGATTCTAGAATTCTGCCTTGGATTCAAATCCTGGCTCTGTTGGGCAAATCACTCCCTCTTCCTGATCCTCAATTTCTATCCAAAAAGATTATTGGAGTACGTGGGCTCTACGACCCTTTTCAGCCCTAATCCTAGAAAACTCTGTTCTGATATACTGCCTGCATCCCAGGGACTATGCATGTGGGTATAGATGCATAGTAATTATGCCAACTAACATGTACATGTACATAGCACTTTGGGCAGCAAGATGGTGCAGTGGATAGAGTGCCAGACCTGGAGTCAAGAAGACCTGAGTTCAAATTCAGCCGCAGACACTCAATAGCTGTGTGACCTTGGGCAAGTCACTTCACCTTGTTTGCCTTGATTTCCTCATCCATAAAATAAGCTGGAGAAGGAAATGGCAGATCACTCCAGTATCTTTGCCCCAAGTAGGATCATGAAGAGTTGGACACAACTGAGACAATGGAACAACAACAATTTAGGATTTGCATAACACTTTACATATGTTGTCTTCATTTCGGCTTCAGAATAACTCTATGAAGTAGATATTGTAATTATTCCCATTTTACAGATGAGGAGGTTAAGTGACTTGCCTGGGATCACATAGTGATTATGATTAAGAGACAGGATTTGAACTCACATCTTCCTGACTTCTGAGTCAAGCTTGCTATCTACTCCAGTCCCTAGCTTCCCCATAGGCAGTTAGCCTAGTATGTAAACAACAGACCCAGGGACGTTCATAGCCGCTCTGGGGCATTGCACTCATGAATCCATGCTCGACAAAAGGATAATTTCGTGTGGCTGTTATCCATGACGTTTCACCCTGTGCTCCATGTTCATCCATGCAATGGTTGAGTAAATAGAGCTTGAGGCTGGTCTGTCCTTTGGGGGTATAAGCTCACCCCTGGTATCAGGTGGCTGGACAGTTGGGGCTCCGTATGTACAATTAACTTTCTAGCAGGGCTCACATAGGAGATGGGACTTACCGCTGATCCTGCAGAGTTCATTAAGGATGGTGTCATATGCTGCACAGGAAAGAAACAGAGAGGTCACTGTTCAGGGCGTGTCCTTCATGGCAAAAGGGCATCGTGAGGAAATTACTTTGTATTTATAAAGTACTATAGGAATACAAGTGCTTTCACTGAAGTGGGGCAAATGCCTGGAAACTGGGAAATGGTAGGCTGACGCTACAACTAGGGTGGGGCGACTGAGGCTTCATCCCTGGGGGCCAACATGGGTAAAGGATCCATTTCTTTCCTTTTGGAGTGCTTCATGCTGCACAAGATGTCTGCCTCTACTCCCTTATCCTTCCTAGGTGGCAATCCCCTGAGGTTCTCTTTGGAATCACACTTTCTCTACTGGGCATTGATTGTGCCAGCATCTTCACTGAGAGTTTTATGGGTCCTGGATGGTAGAAAGGGGCTTGGTGAATACAGCAGTTAGCTGTCATTTGAAGACACGGAGTGGATGCAGCTGAAGGTTAATCATTCTGTGTGAACATGTTTTGTGAAAAGTTGGAGGAAGGGAGAGCAGGAGGCTTTTGGGGTGGCTCCCATAGCACTCTTCCTTTATATTATTACTGTGATATGGAGGCAGCTAGGTGGTTCTGTGAATAGCGCACTGTTATTGGAGTCCAGAAGACCCAAGTTCAAATTCAACCTTGGACATGTACTGACTGTGTGATCCATGGCAAATCACTTAACCTCTCATCTATACATGGGAATAATAACATCTACCTCCCAGGGGGGTTGTGAGGATCAAATGAGAGGATATTTAATATTTGTAGCTTGGCACAGTGGCTGGCACATAGTAGGTACAATCTCCCATGATGATGATGCTATGGTGGTAGCTGTTTGAGGGCATCTGCGTTGGGAGGATTTGTGGCCCATGCTGTCCTGGCACTGCCCTCCTCTCTACCCTGACTCACTCGGTGCACATCCAGATGAGAGGTGAGAGGGGGGTTGGCACAAGGGCCAGACCCATTCAAGTGCTGCCCTCCCTGTCGGAGTAGCATGAGCCTTTTAATTTCCTGTACCTAGAGAAGGATGTTTAGGGCATCAGGATAATGTGCCAGCAAGATGATAATAATAATATTGAGAGCTAACATTGACATATTATCTCATTTGACTCTCACAAAACCCCTGGGAGGTTGGGGTTGTGATCACACCCATTTTGCAGAGGGGAGAAATTGAGACTCAGAATGGTGAGGTGATTTGCCCAAGGCTGCACAGCTGGCAAGTGTCTGAGGCAGGTTTGGGATTCAGGTCTTCTTGTCTCCAAATCTAGTACTTTACTGACTACACAGGTCAATCAACAAACGTTTCTTAAGTGCCCCCTGTGTGACAGGCACTTTGCTAGCTGTCTCTAGCTGGGGCTGGGGAGGACCCAAGTGAGAATGCTCAGCTGGTCCCCTCCGTGGGGATGGGAACCTCTGGGGATGGGAACATCTGTTGTCTTTTGGTAGGGTTGCAGGGAGAGACAATACGTAGTCGGGGGACGTGGGGGAGGCAGCCCCAGCAAGGAGAACAGGGAAGCTAGGGATGAAGACAAGCTGTCTCCTTCAGAGTTTTGCCAGGGTGGGCCACATTAGCAGGGCAGCTGTTTGTGTCATGCCCCAGTGCAGTCCCTTCCTCCATCTGGTCTCAGAGGTACCTACCTTCACCTGTGAGGTCAAGGATGGTGTCATCTTCCCCTCGGTCATCCGAAATCACAGCTGTGTATGTGCCCTTGTCTTTTTTGGACATCTGGCAGGAGTGTTGAGAACATGTATGAGAGAGAAGGAAACAGAAACCTGGCATTCAAGGCTCCTCTGCCTTATTCGTCCTCTCTCACACAACTGCCCAGCAGGTAATCTATGCTCCAGACAAATCAGACAACTCCTGTCCCCTATCTGGAGGCTTTAGGTACCCTGCCAGGATGCCTTTCTCCTCATCTCTACCAAGAGGAATCCTTCAGAGTCAATACTAGCCTCACTATCAATTTTAATATCAAGACTGGGACACACTGAGCCTCTAACTCAGTGGTTCTCAACCTTCCTAATGCCATGACCCTTTAATACAGTTCTTCATGTTGTGGTGACCCTCAACCATAAAACTACTTTTGTTGTTACTTCATAACTGTAGTTTTGCTGCTGTTATGATCGTAATGTAAATATCTGATATGCAGGATGTATTTTCATTGTTACAAATTGAATATAACCCACAGGTTGAGAAGCACTGCTCTAACTTCATTCATATGGGGAACCTCCAGGTGAGGAAATTCTTTCCTGTTTGCACATAGTAGGTGCCAAATAAATGCTTATTGAGTGACTGATTCAATGCCTACCATGTGCCAGGTGATGTGCTAGATATACAAGACAAAAAAAGAAGCAGTTCCTTCCCTCAAAAAGCTTACATTTCCCAGGGCGCATGTGACATGTTCACAGACACACAGAGTTAATACAAAGCAGTTTCAAAAGAGGGAGGAAACCAGCTGTGGAGGTCAGAAAAGGTCTCCTGTAGGAAGCAGGGATCTTGTGAGGTTGAAGTGAGGAGGGAATGCATTCCAGGGATCAACTATGCCAAGGCAGAAGGGCAGGAGAGAAATTGGCATATTGGGGAAAAGCTAGCAGGTGCAGAGAAGTGTGGAGAAAGACAAGAATCAATTTGTTAAATGCTTTGTTGTTTTCAGTCATGTCTGACTCTTTGTGACCTCATTTAGAGTTTTCTTGGCAAAGATCCTGGAATGGTTTGTCGTCATTTCCTTCTCCAGTTCATTTGACAGATGAGGAAACTGAGGCAAATAGGGTTAAGTGACTTGCCCAGGGTCACACAACTATTAAGTGTCTGAGGCAGGATTTGAACTCAGGTCTTCTTGATTCCAGACCATGCACTGGTCCTTGCTAGCCCCCTCCTCCTGAATGTTTACTTGATGAAATAAATCTGGGAGCCTGACTGTGGAGGGTCTCAAATGCCAGACTGAAGAATTTGCAAGTGTTCTTGAAGCAACAGGGAGCCACTGAAGATGTTTGAGTGAGGGAATGACATGGCTTTAGGAATGAAGCTTTCTGTGACCTCTTTGTAGAGAGTAACTCTTTCCTTTACTAAGCTCCTGGAGAGTGTGTTTGCCTCTCCTACACATTTGCTTTTCCCCTCACCTCCAGGGCCTGGACCCAGGGCTTCTCTTACAGCACCACTCAGGAAAGATTTGCTCAACAAGTTCAGAGCTGGGGGCCTAGAGAGCCTGGGGGAAGACGGAGGAGAGAAGAGGCCAGGAAGACAGCAGCAGCTGTGGCAGAAGGTGGACAAGTCAGTTCCCTTCTCTGGAACCCAGTTATCCAGGCTGCAAAGCTGTCAGGGTGGGGGACAAACTAGATGAACCCCAAGGTCCTGCTCAGACGTGCCGATTTTACGGTTCACCACCAGTCAGCCAACTAAGGACCTCTCCTTTTTTTTTAAAAAAATGTATTAACAGAGGAATGCTTCTTTCAAAGGTATGGAAAGGAAAAAAACATACCAACATTTCCTCCAACACCTAGAAGGCTCACTCACCCCTGTACCACCTCATGCTCTGGGGAGTGGAAGGGGGATAAGCTTCACAGCCTTCATCAGTTCCTATATAGTACAGTCCCAGATTCCAAGTTCTAAGCCCCTGTGGGCCTGGGACCTGAGCCCCTGGCTTCTCTGGGCTTTCCTGCTGGGCTGGCAGGCTGCATATTTGGCCTGGCATCTTGGATCCAAGGTGACAATGGCTAGAGCATGATCTGCACAGTCCACCTAGGAATGGGGGGCCTGCTGCGTTTATTTTGCACCTTCACAGAGGTCCTTGATCACAATTTACTCTAGAACCCAAATTTAGAATTTGGGTTCTAAATTGCTCTAGAACCCTGGAATTTAGGAAAACAAAGAAATGGGATTTTTAAAAAAAGTCAATGATTTCCACATTTTCATGGTCTCAATACAGAAACCCCCAGAGGGTGGAAGGGGAGCTATTGAAAGTGTCATTGGATTTTGAGCAGGAAGGGACCTTAGGGGTGGTCTCAACCTGCCTCCTCATTTGGCAGAGGGGGAAAAGAAAGCTCAGGAAAGGGAAGGAATTTGAATAAAGTCACACAGATAGGAAGAAGCAGGGCCAGGATGTGGGCCCAAATCTTCTCAACTTGAAATCCCAGGCTGTCTGCTCCACAGGCCTCTGAGGGGGTGATGGGAGCAGTTGGGTAAGAGCCTGTGATGCATTCTGGTAGGGTGGGCAGGGTGTGAGAATATAGACCTCGGAGGAACCTGGAGATCAATATTCTCCCCTCCCTCACAGCTCCCTATCTCGATCCCATCCAGCTGGGCCTGTCAGCAATTTCTGTGGAGCTCCCCACCGGCTAAGGAAAACATTTTAGACCCAGAGACAGGGCTCATCACAAAGAACAAGGGCCAGGATGAGGGGGGAAGATTCATGACCATTTTTCTTTCCTTCATAACTGCCATATTTACTCAGCTCCCTTGCAGGAAAAAAAGTCAGGAGCAGTGAAGCAAAAGGTTTTTTTTTTCAACCTTTTCCAGAATAGAAATCATATTTCTTTCCTAACCAGACTTCTACCAGCGAGATTTCTTTGAAGCCACAGTGAGGCCTAGAAGGGGGAGTTAAATGTGATCAACTTTCAATTCTAGAGTCACTTGGCCCAGATATCAAGGCTGATAATATTTGAGCTGGGAACCCTTAGAATAAAGGATATCAGAGCAGGGAGGGCCCTTAGAAAAATAGAATGTCAGAGCTGGGAGGGCCCTTAGAACAGAAGCTGTCAGAGCTAGAAGGAACCTGAAAATACAATTCTTAGTGACAATTTAGACTGAACCCTTACTTTTTACAGAGCAGGAAAGTGAGACCCAGAAAAGGGAAGTGATTTGGCCAAGGTCACACAATGAGTTAGAAGCACAGCTAGGATTAACATCTATGTTATTTAACTCTACTTACCCTGTTTCTTCTGATTCATTCCAATGCCATTCATTCCATCACCCTAGCCCTGACTCCTTGGTATCATGCTTACCTGTGGAATCACTAAAAGGCCAGCCCCAGTCTCAGCATTGTACTGGCCCTTTGGATTCTCCTTCTTCTGAAAGAACCACTGAAACCGAGATTCCTTCTTGGTGTTTGTTACCTGGGGAATGAAAAAGAGCCCAGAGGACATGAGTGAGGGCTTCCCTTCAAGGAAGCTATGTCTTCTCTTGTTTTATAGGGGAAACTCCATTAATGAAAACACTGTTCCCTGCCTTTGGTCTTTAAGAACAGGGTAACAAAGCAAGCTCATTCTTCTTTATTTGAAGGACTCATCTGGCTTTTGACACAATACTGTTCAGTGCTGCCCTCTTCTGTGGTTGGGTCTTGGCTGTCAGGCAGTCCTGTAACGTTTCTCTGAGGTGGGGCCCAGACTCCTCATATCTCTTAGTCCTTACAGTGCCTACTACATTAAAAAAAACCAAAACTAAAACCAAAAAAAAAATCCAACAACAAAAAAAATTGATCTCCCTGTCTCTACTTAGGCTGAAAGGGCAGAGGCCATTCCCAGACCTGGTTCCACAGCCTCAGCTGGAGAAGATATTCACACCTGGCCTTAGTAAATATTTGTAACTTGTCATATCAGGAATTTAGACAAAAGAAACTTCTAAATCAGCAGTTCTTAATTAATATTTTGCTCCTCCCCTCCCTTTGGCAGTCTGGTGAAACATATGGACCCAGAATCTACACACACACACACACACACACACACACACACACACACAACATACACACATATTCTTAATTGAAGGGAATGCTATACTACAGTCAGAGGTTAACAAAAATAAAAATACAATTTTTCCTATCCAAGTTCACAGACCCCCTGAAATCTATCCAAGTGCTTACTGTGAACCCATTTTAAGAACTTAAATCCATTCTAGGGTATAGTTTAGAGTCAATGAAATTAATCAAAGAATCCACAAGCACTTGGTTTACTTTGGGTCAGTTGCTAGCCAAGGTGCTGGTGACATAAAGGCAAAAATGGGACTATTCCTGTCCTCAGGTGGCTTAGAAAGCTTCGAGGTTCACAAGGCAGTTTCCTCCCAAACATCTCTTGAGGTAGAGGACAGCAATGAGAGCTGATATCTCCACAGTGTTCTAAGGTTTTGCAAAATGATTTTTTATATTATCTCATTAACTTATTTTTTTTTTCTTTTTGGAGGGCAGTTGGGGTTAAATGACTTGCCAAAAGTCACACAGCTAGTTACTGTGTCAAGTGTCTGAGGCCGAATTTGAACTCAGGTCCTCCTGACTCCAGGGCCTACTCACTGCACCACCTAGCCGCCCCTTATCTCATTAACTTCTAACAATTCTGAGAGGTAGGTACTAGAGCAGGGAATGGATCTGTGATTCTACTGATATTGGAAACTCTATCATGAGGAAACTCCCTTTATGGGTATTATTATTCCCAATTTATAGACGGAGAAACTGAGGTTCAAAGAAGTTGTAACTTGCTGCTTCTTTCCTCTTGGGAAAGGGACCATAAGACAAATTCTCTACCCCTCTAGCCCCTCATCTTGGGGTTTATTATACCTCATTGCCTTTTTTTTTTTTGAGAAGTCCTTCTCCAAGTTAGACTGCACTTTACCCTGGAGTACATACCTACTTCATAATATCCATGGAAATCCCATTACCCTTGAAATAATTAATCTCCCACTCCCCCTTACATTGACTACTTCCCTTGATGTGCTCAAGAATCCCCCCTGCTTTATAATGGGACCATCCCTCTCACATTGGCTTGAGGCAGGAGCCCCTTGTGTTCTCTCAGATCTTTCCTGGATCCTGCTCTCCTCCCATTATGCCCTTTAGGGCACTTTCCCCAATTGTGTTAACTGTGTTGAGTTTTTTCAGTCATATCTTGTTCTTTGTGATCACATTTGGGGTTTTCTTCAGAAAGACACTGGAATGATTTGCCATTTCCTTCTCCAGCTCATTTTACAGCTGAGGAAACTGAGGCAAACAGGGTTAAATGACTTTATTTTCCCAGAGTCACATAGCTAGGAAGTTTCTGAGGCTTGATTTGAACTCATGAGGATGAATTTTCTTGATTCCAAGTCCTGTGCTCTATCTACTTTCCCCAATTGTTGTTCAGCTGTTGCAGCCAAGTCCAACCCTTTGTTACCCCCGTTAGGGTTTTCTTGACAAAGATACTGGAATGATTCACTCCTTCCTTCTCCAGTGGAGTCATTTTGTCAGACAATCAGAAGTTAAGTGACTTGCTCAGGGTCATACAACTAGGAAGTTTCTGAAGTTGGATTTGAATTCAGGTCTTCCTGATTCCAGGCTCCATTGAGCACTACCTGCCTCTTCTCCCCAATTAGCCTGGTTTATAACCCCATCATCCCTCGGAGAATCTCTTTTTGCCAACTTCCCTCATTTTCATTTCAGGGCTCCCTACTTTGCTTACCCTAAAATTTGCCCACTAGGTTCTAGGGCAGCAGTTTTCAACCTGTAGGTCGCAAACCCTTTGGGGGTCGAATGGGGTCACCTGAGACCATTGGAAAATACATATTTCTGAGGAACTGAGACACTGCTCCTCTATCCGTCTCCAGGAGGGTCCACCCACATGCAGATATTACAAGTACATACATACAAGTATTAAAGGGTCGTGGCATTAGGAAGGTTGAGAACCACTGTTCTAGGGAGAATTTCTTCCACCCCAAGGGCACACTCAGATATAATCTCTCTCCTGGGAACATATACATTATTTCTCTTCTCTTAGAAGGTGGAAGGACAAGTCCTTGAAAATGGACTCCTCTTTTTCCCTCCCCTCGCTAGTCACTCCACCAAGGGAAGTCAGTAACATCAGTTTTCTGGGTTGTAGGTTCAGCCAGGCCTATTTGGACTATTGCCTAGACTGGATTATAGACTAAAGAAACTAAATTCTCATCCTGGGAAAAAATCCACAGTAGAATCCCTAATAAAGAGGCAGCAAGAAAGACCATTGGGTTTAGATTGGGAAAATCTTTGTCTCCCACCCTGAAACCAGAAAGGAAAAGAACAGGGACAGAAGGGTCATGCTTACCTTGCAAGTCAGAATCACTTTACATTCTTCGGTGACCTTCCACTTCAAAGGTTCCACAAAATGAGGACCTGCCAATGCAAACGTCCCCACACATCCATGCACATTAGAGCTGGAGGACTGCCTTCTTGGCATCAGTCAGTCCATCAGCTGGCCTCTGTGTTTTAGTACCTATATATCACCCCTATATTCACTTTAATCTTCTGCTTTGTTGAGGCACTCCGAGTTCTGGGATCATGAAGAATTAAAGCCCACATATAAGTTAAAAAAAATAATTGAATGGATTTGTGAGAGATTGTTGAATAGAACTGAACTAAATTCTCTCTTAAGCCTAACAACAGGAACCTGATGCTCAGTAACTATTCACCAGCCATAACCATGACCATGACCATGACCATCACCACCATGGTTTCCTTCAAGACTCAGCTCAAATGATATCTTTTTCAGAAGACCCTTTCCAGTTCTTCTAGGTCTGATGCCTTCTCTCAGGTTACCTTGAGTATATCTTGTTTATATATATTTGTGTGAGTGCTGTCTTTCCCTTGAAGGCAAGGACTGTTTCTGCTTTTTCTTTGTATCTCTAGTGCTTGGCATGATGGTTAGCATATATTAAGTATTTAATAATTGCTTGTTGATATATTATTATTAGTCACATTAAAGAAAATAATGCAATAATGATTATGTTAAGGCTAACATAGGACTGTAAATCTAGAATTAGAAGGTACCTCAAAGGCCATCTAGATCAACCCCTTTATTTTATAGGTGAGGAAACTGAGGCCCAGTTAATTCACTTGCCTAAGGCCACAAAGCTAATAAACATTAGAGGTGGCATTTGAATCCAAGCTTCAGACTCTGGAATAACAACATGGATTGGCTTTTTCAAAGCAGTATTCCATAGATCCATGGTAGTCTGCTGGATGTAAAATTTAGGATCCAGTGATATTTTCCCTTTAAAATACTAAATATGAAATTGTGCACTTCAACAGACAAGTGACCTATGATTTTTTAGTGTGGATATTCTCTTCAAAATCCCTCTGTGACTCAGTAGATGGTTTTCAAGAGTTGCTGGGTCCAAAAAAATTCCATCACCCAAGGGCT
Source organism: Pseudocheirus occidentalis (assembly GCA_028646575.1). Classification (NCBI taxonomy): domain Eukaryota; kingdom Metazoa; phylum Chordata; class Mammalia; order Diprotodontia; family Pseudocheiridae; genus Pseudocheirus; species Pseudocheirus occidentalis. Next base: position 45,557,997 of record CM053596.1, read on the forward strand.
AACTTGATGCTCTTACCTTGTTTTCTCTTCCAGTCTCTCCGTTTGGCAGCTGAAGCCCTCAGAAGTTTATCAAAACCTGTGAAGGTCCAGATAGAGGGGAATGCCATTAGCCAAGTTGGAGAACCTCAGGTCAGGAGTAACAGGGAACATGGTTGCAACCAGTATTCTAAATTAGAAGATTGACTGTAAGCTCCTTGAGGACAGAACATTTAGTTTTGCCTTTGTAGGCTAAGAGTTTAGTACAATGCCTGGCACAGAGTAAATATATAATAAGGGCATGTTGATTGTGTCTGAGCTGAATCTTTGCTCTGAAGGAGCAATCCTTTGCTGGAAGGAAGCCTGGGCAGTCACAGGGATTTTTTTGGGAAGGTAAAATCAACTTAAATCCCACTTTTGCCTTCTTATCCCTGACACAGTGCCAGGAACATGCTAGGCTCTTAATAGAGTTGTTGGTTGATTGCTCATCAGCTAATGCATTGTAGTTGACAGATGATACACCTGGCCATTCACTTATCAGTTAATACATTAGCTAGGAGTGAAGACCTCAGTTCTCAGCTAACTTAAGTTCTCAGCCACAGTTTGGTCATTAATTGTCACTTTGGTGATCACCTAGCACCTTAGAGGGCTTTGGGGAGGTGGGGAGCTCAATTTTGTCTCCTTCCTAATTTTACCTGGGAAGCCTTGCTCAGAGGAAGGGGTAGCATGGTGGAATGGGATTTGCCTTGGGAGAAGGAGAGGGTACCATGTGTGGCAAGCTGGCCCAGGTGAAGTAGAAGAGGTTCCATGGGACCACACAGGATGCCTGGGAGGTTGGCCTTGTCTCAAGGATTGTAGAAGAGGGAGGGAGGGAGCACCTCCATCCTCACAGATTTGTAGACATTTCTAATGTGCCATGAACAATCCCTGCAAAAAGTCATCTTGGAGTGTGTCTGCTTTTACTTACTGTCACCAACCAGGGCCAGGGTGATCTGGTTCTTAGCTTTTCCATCCTGAAGCTGAGCTGTGTATGTTCCCATGTCTTCATCAGAGAAATTTTGAATAGTCAGTTCCACAAGTCCCTTTTCTCTGTCAAAATTGATTTTGTGTGTCTGGGAAAACAAAACAGAGCGGAAAAAGGACCACAATGGAAGTCAAGAGAACTGGGTTCGAGTCCCATTTCTGCCACTTATGAGCAAGCGACTTTGGACAAGGCATTTAACCTTTACAATCTTCAGTTTCCTCGTTTTTTAAGAGAAAGGGCTGAACTAGATGGTACCTAAGATCTAATTCCTTCCCCCTCCTCCCCACTTCAATTCATCTTCTGGCACACCCAATTCAGCAAACACTTATTAGGCCCTTACTACATGCAGGGAACTGTCCTGGGTGCTGGGGATGCAAAACCAAAAATAATATGGTCTCTGGCCCTCCCCCTTCCTCTGTAGTTTATAGTCTGTTTAATACATGTGTTGAATTGTTTAATATCTATTCCAGAATAAGAACTGCATTGCATTGCATGCTAATTGTCAGAGTACTGTATATGTAAAAAGATTACTCCTCCCCCCCAGCTCACACACACAAAAATTAAACCAACCCAGGTCCTCTGATTCCTGGTCTAGGCTGGTTTCTGTTATTCTACACTGCCTCCGTGCTGATCTCTGTTAGTGCTGATGCCTAGGGAGCAAAGGGAATTAGAGAGGGAGGGGGAGTTGGAGGAGGGGAAGCTGTGTTTAGGAATTCTGAGCACACACTTACTGGAGAGCTGATGAGCTCTTTGTCATTGAAGATTAGATGCAGCTCAGCAGCAGGAGATAATTTTTCAACCTCCAGCCACAGACGAACCTCTCCCTGGTCAAGGATATCAATGTTCCAGCCAGATATCAGCTTAATCACTAGGAAACAGAAGGAAAGGGTGTGTTCATTTGGCTCTGCCTTCCCTTACTTCTCCCTTCCTTCTCCTATTTCTCCTCCCTTATCACTTTGATACCACCTTGGAGCTCATCCTTAGCATTCAATAATTAAAATGCTTTTGGGGGACTTTTCTAAGTTTTGGAGTCCTGAGCTCCAGACCAGGGCTCTCAGATTCAGAACCAGGCCCAGTGATATCTCTGCCCAGGACATGCTCTCTGAGTCCTGAGCTGGACAGTTTTCCAGCACAGATCCATATACTCACCGGGGTTTTTGATCTCGTGGCTCAATTTCTTCAGCTTGTCCAGTTCTAGAGCAGGGAAGAGCAAGGGGGAGATCAAATTGAAGTCATAAATCAACAGCCCAAATGTATGATGGCCTATAATTTGTTGAATGCCTTCGAATACATAATAAGACCTCTGCAGACTCCAGTCCTGATTCTTTGGATTTTCTCTACCGTCCTCCTCTTTTAGGGATCTTCTCTGCTCCATATCTTTTCTACTCTGCCCTTTTCATTTTTCTTTTTATGTGTTGTCTTCCTTCATTAGAATGTAAGTTCCTTGAGGGCAGGAACTAGCTTTCTTTTTTGTTTGAATTTGTAACCCCAGCTCCTAGTAGAGTCTAATAAACACTCAGCAAATGTTCGTTGATTTGCCTTAATGGAAAGAGTTTGGGGTTTGGTGTAGAACTAGGTCCAAATCCAGGTCCTGATATTTGCAACCTGTGTGACTTTGAGCAAAGCATTTCATTTCTTGGAGCCTCTATTTTCTCATCTGTGAAATAATACGGTCTCTAAGGGACTGTCTAGTCAGTTCTGTGATCCTATGTTCTTGTATGATCCTCACAGAATCTCAGAGTTGAAAGGAACATCAGAATCCATTTGGTCCTACTGGTACCTGAACAAAAATCCCTCCTAATGCCCATCCATCAAGTGGTCTGCTGCCTTTTCTTGGACACTTTCAGAATGGAAAGGATTCCCAGGAGATTAGGGGGAGGACTCACCCGAAGAAACCTGTTCCACTTTGGAATAGTTCCTTCCTACCTGCCTACATGTCCATTGCTTCTGGTTCTGCCCTCTGTGCCAAGCATCTCTCTCCTATGTGATCCCTCTTGAGGTACTTGAGGACAGCGATCATAGCCTCTGTTGACTCCTACTCCTACCCACCTTGCCCTGCCAAATCTTATTTCTCTCAATGCTAAACATTCCCAGTTCATTCAATGGATCTTTCTGTGATGTTATTTTTTGGCCAGTCCTTCATAATAAATGACTTGGAGTCAGAAAGACCTGAGTTCAAATGTGACCTCAGATACTAGCTGTATAACTCTGGGCAAACCACTGAACCTTGTTTGCCTCAGTTTCCTCATCTGTGAAATGAACTGGAGAAGGAAATGACAAATCACTCTAGTATGTTTGCCAAGAAAACTCCAAAAGGGGTCATAAAGAGTCAGACACAAATGAAAATGACTAAACAGCAATAACGAAAATCATCCTGGTTGCTCTCTCCTGGACACTCAGCTGCTTATCAATGTCCTTCAGCAAACTGGTACCCAGAACTAAACGTGGTCTACTCTAGATGTGGTCTGACCAGACCAGATTACAGCAGGACTGTCCCATCTCCAGTCCTACACACTGGGTCTCAATTAATGCAGTCTTGGGTGGCCTTGACTTTCTTCTGGGCTTTTAGACTCCTACTAATTGAGCTTGACATTGATCAAAATGCTCAGTCAGCCAGGTGTCACAGGACTGAATTGGAGTCAAGAAAATCAAGGTTCAGATCTGGCCTAAGATGCTTATTAATTGTGTTATCCTAGGCAAGTCACTTAACCTCTTTCTCCCTCACTCTCCTCATCTGTAAAATAGTGATAATAGCAGCACCTACCCTGCAGGGTTGCTGTGATGATCAAATGAGAGAATATTTGTGAAGTGTTCAGCACAGCGCATAGTAGGTGTTATATAAATGTTCGCTATTGTTATTATTAGATCTTTCCTCAGATGGACCACTATGCCTGTTGTAGAGGAGAGTGTCAGACTTTACATTGATCACTATTAAATGTCATCTGGTTGGATTTTGCCTAGTGTTCTAGTTTCTTGAGATATTTTTGGATTCAGATTCTCTCATCCAGCATGTCAGCAGTACCTTCCACCTCTGAGTCATAAGGATATTATCTATTTCTTTTTTCAAGTCAACGACAAAGATATTTAATCTATTAAGATTAGATCCCTGGGGCACTTCACTAAAGACCTTGAAAGTTGGCACTGATCTGTTAATGACTACTCTTTGAGTATGACCATTCAATCACTTCTGAATGCACCTAAGAATGTTATAGCTGAGTCCATATTGTCAATAAACATAGTATGAAGTATTTTGTTAAGTATTTTGCTAAAAATTTAGGTAAACTATATCCGTATCATTCACTTGATCTACAAATTTGGTTATCCTGTCCAAAAAAAAAAAGACAGGAGACCAGTCAGGTATGAATGATTCCTGAAAAAGTCATGCTGGTCCTTACTCATCACTACTCTTTTTCTACTATTTATCCCTTTATTCAGAGCTGTAACTAAGATGAACTGGCCAGGCTTTTGCCCAAGGGTGCTAAAAATTTACAGGATACTGACACGCTACCCAGGGCATGCTTCTTTCCTCTGATGACTGAGCCTCTTGTCCCATCTCCCCCTTTGCCACATCCTCCTCAGCAGCTGGTCCTTTAAGTCATGTAGAAATCTGATGGTATTCTGGGATGCACACCCTCTATCCTAGCAGCCACAACCCTGGCCCCTTGTACTCCTGCCTGCCACATGCCTCCCTCTTGCCCCAGGCACACACATTTCTAGTTATGTCTTTGCCTTTAGTAATACAATCACAATCTTTCTAGGAATCCTTATAACAGCCCGGAAAAAGAGGCAGGTCTAGTAACGTTATACTGTATTCTTTTCCTGGCCCACATTCCTGACTTCCTTTGGACATCTAACCTTACTACTGCTGGCTTAGCCTGGATTTCCTGGGGTGCCAGGGACCCCCCTGCCCTGGAGCAGCCCACCACAGCCAAGGCCCTCACCATGGAATTGCCCTCAGCAACACCTCTACTTCTCCCATGAATGAGTTCTTCCTGGAGCCTCCGTTTTGTGAAGGGGCTGGGCTGGGCTCCCTTCACTCTCCTCCTAGCCCTACTGCCAGTTTCTTCTGGTCCTCAAAACCTTGCCCTGTGACAGCTACCTTCATTCTCTTCTTCCTACTGCCCTCACTTTTCAGCTCACCTTTTAAAATCTTACCTCCTTAGAATGTAAGCTGCCTGAGGGCAGGGACTGTTTTTCTTTTTACTAGTATTTATGTTCCCAGCACTTAGTAAGAGAGGGCATTATACCCGGCACGTAGGTATTTCTGCTTCATAAATATTTATCTCATTTCGTTCATTTTCATGATCTCCATTTTACAGATGAGGAAACTGAGGCTGAGTGTGGCATCACTCAATGAATTAGGGACAAAGGTAGGACTAGAACCTAGGACTCCTGAGAGCAGATGCTTAGGGGATCAGTGCATCTTCCAGACTGAAAGTCAATTGTTCTTTTGTAGAATCACATGTTAGAACAGGAAGGAATCTTGAGGGTCACTGAGTCTAATGGTCTTATTTTATAGACAATATGGGGAAGGTACTTACCCACGGTCACGGTCACGCGGCCAGGATTCCAGTCAGTCAGATAGCATTTATTAAGCACCTAGTGTGTGCCAGACCCTGTGCCAAGCATTGAGAATACAAAGAAAGGCATAGGACAGTCCCTGCTTTCAAGGAGCTCATAGTCTAATGGGGAAATCGTTTAGCCATTTTTCAGTCATGTCTGACTCTTCATGACTCCTTTTGAGGTTTTCTAGGCAAAGATACTGGAATAGTTTACTATTTCCTTCTCCAGTTTATTTTACAGATGAGGAAATTGAGGCAAACAGGGTTAAGTGACTTGCCTAGGAACACACAGCTAGTAAGTGTTTGAGACCGGATTTGAACCCGGGAGGATGAATGTTCCTGACTCCAGGCCCAGAGCTCTGTCCACTGCATCACCTCTCTGCCCAAAGTGGGAGAGCACAAAGCATCATGTACTAGGCCAGTGTCTTTTTCACTACCCCATGCTATCAGGGGTGGGGGGCAGCTTACCTTCCTCAGTCAGAGTATGACTTGCTGAGATGTCTTCATCTGCATCTGTGACTGTCACTGAATAGGTTCCCAGGTCCTCTTTGCTTGGTTCCTTCAGGATAATCTTTGAACTAGAAGGGATGAAAAGAAGGCTCCACTATTAGGCTCTTGGATACCCAGAATGATCATTTTCCTGGGTTCTTGAACACATCTAGTTATCCCTCACCTCAATCTCAAGGTACCTTAGCTGGCCCTCCAAAGCCATGAAGGCAGTGTGGTACAGGGGAACATGTGCTGACTTTGGGGTCTGGAGTATTAAATGAAAATATGGCACCATCTTCTGTGCTAGAAGAATAATCATGGAGGGAAAAGGGGAGGGGAAGGCTGTGAATCAGAAATCCCAAGTAGAAATCCCTAACCTTAAGGACTGTGGCTATGCCTGTCTTGTTCGGCAAATCCTAGATGAGCCCACATCTGGGTCAGCTTGGTGGGGATAGAGCATCAGAGCTACACGCTACCTCACAGTGTGTGGCTGCCTACTTGGGAGAATCTTAGGGCACCCGATGGCCCCACCTGTCCTAGAGTGCTGCCTGACATGCTCACCCAAACATTATTCTGAATCTCCTTGTTAATAATAATGAACACAGAAAATGGTGCCATATTTTCATTTAATACTCTGGATGAACAATGCCCATGGATGAATCCTTGTGTGTCTGCTGCATTGGCTCCTGGAAAGCAGGGACCTTGTCATGCTCGTGCTGTCGTCCCCACCTTTCCAGAGCCTAGTGCACACAAAGGGAGCTCAACAGATGATGTAAATAACAAGACTGGATTTTTCCATTTCACTCCTTGTTTTTTGTGCTGACCTATTTACTGCTGCTTGAAACCCAGGACTGGACACACAAAATAAAAAGATCTGTTTCAAAAGGATCAAATAATAAAGTCATAGGATGGTCAGACATGGAAAGGACTTTAAAGGAGAATACAGGAAGGCTGGAGAAGAATATAAGTGTTGGAAGAGATCTTAGATGTAGACCTGGTAGTGACCTGGGAGTTCATCTCATTCAATTTTCTTCCATTCTCCACCCCAATTTGTAGATGAGGAAACTGAGACCCAAAGAAGTGATTTGACTTGCCCGAGGTCACATGTAGGAGTGTTTGAGGCAGGATTCGAACCTGTGCCCTCTCGTGCTGAAATCAACTCTCTTTACACTGTGACTACCCTTCTTCTAATAGAATAGTTTGGAATGGAAGGGACCTTAGAACATAGAATGTTCAGCTGTACATAGAAGGTTAGTCATTGGAAGAGACCTTAGGGTAATACAAGTTCAGAGCCAGAAGGTGTTTTGGCAGCCAAGGGGACAGCCTGGGCTGGGGTGAGGAGGAAGTGGCTGGTTTCAGTCTTAGGAAGCTGGCCGATGATGCTCCTGGTGGTCTAGAAGAACCAGGGAAGGCTGCTCTTTCATTTCCTCCCTAACCTTTGTTTATTAGGAGACATTTCTCTGTTCTAAGGGTCATCTGGGAAATGGAATAGATTCAAGAAGAAAGGAAGCAAAGGGCAGTAAGGGGCAGGAATTAGAGTTGCTGCCTTTTCTGGGAGGCCAAGGAGGGACAGTTCTTATATAAACAAGGTTTATCCCAAAGACAGAGAGAGAGGCAGGGCTGTGCCAACACAAGCCAATGACTACGTAGTGATGGTAAAGTAAGTTGAGGCAGGATATTTGGGACTGGTGACTGAGCTGGGAAGAACAGGGGAAGCTAACCCTGTGAGCACCAGGATGAAGGAGGAGAGGGAAACATGGCTTGATAAATGTGAGAGCCGCTGTTCCATTGTTAAGACTTGAGCTGTGTGTGCAGCAGGCCCAGACCTCCTCACTTTCATCCAGAGCTGCAGGGGCTCAACAAAGGGCTTAGAAACCCAGGCTTCCTCTAAGTTACTTTGTGTCCTTAGAAGGCAAGGTCAGGGAGCAATAGATAATACCTAAGAACACAGAATGCTGGACCTGAAAGGGATCTTAGAACAGGCTATTAGAGCTAGAAGGCACCTTAGAATATAGAATGTCAGAGCTGGGAGGGCCATTAGAACACAGGAAGTCAGAGCTGGGAGGGCCCTTAGAACACAGAATGTCAGAGCTGGGAGGACCCCTAGAACACAAGATATCAGAGCTGGGAGGGCCCTTAGAACACAGGATGTCAGAGCTGAGAGGGCCCTTAGAACA
>CM053596.1:45566724-45591887 GCA_028646575.1 Pseudocheirus occidentalis
AGTAGTAGTAGTAGTAGTAGTAGTAGTAGTAGTAGTAGTAGTAGTAGTAGTAGTAGTAGCAATAGTAGTAGTAGTAGTAGAAGTAGTAGTAGTAGTAGTAGTAGTAATAGTAGTAGTAGTAGTAGTAGTAGTAGCAATAGTAGTAGTAGTAGTAGTAGCAATAGTAGTAGTACTAGTAGTAGTAGTAGCAGCAGTAGTAGTAGTAGTAGTAGTAGCAATAGTAGTAGTACTAGTAGTAGTAGTAGCAGTAGTAGTAGTAGTAGTAGTAGTAGTAGTAGTAATAGTAGTAGTAGTAGTAGTAGTAGTAGTAGCAGTAGTAGTGATAGCAGTAGGGTACTAATAGTAGGTGACTAGTAGTAAACTATTACTAGCAGGGTAAACTATTACTGCTGGTAGTAGACTAATGGTAGTAGTAGACAGTTACTACTGGTAATAGTATAGTAGGAATAGTAGTAGTAGCTGCAACAGCAGTATTCATATAATGCTCTACACCTACTATTTCAATTTAATTCTTACAACACTCCTGTGAGGTAGGTGCTACTATTATTCTCATTTTATAGATAAGGAAGCTAAGGCAGACAGAAATTAAGTGACTTGCCCATAGTCACACAGCTAGTGAGTGTCTGGGGCTGGATTTTCCTGATTCCAAAGTCTAATACTCATTGTTGGAGTGACATAGAACTAACTAGCTAAGCTTTGGAAAATTGTGGAACTAAGACCAGCCTGGTGATGGCAACTGAGTATCAGGCTCTGAGTACCTGAGATGGTGTGCTTCCCATGGGGCTGATCTCAAACAGTTGCCCAGGCCCAGGCTGTGGCAGGGGGTAATGGGTTAGGCCATTAACTGGCAATGGTTTTGTTTTATTTTATTTTTTTTCACTGTGAAACTCACCACTTCATCTGTGGATTGAACCTACAACCTTGACCTCCGGGAGATTGTAAGGTCTTTGAAGGGGATGATTTTTCTTTGTATTCTCCTGGACTATCACAGTGTCTTGCACACAGTAGTTATAGAATGAATATTTGTTAATCTGAAGTGAGCTTAGTTAATGAATTCAGAACCATGGACAGGAGTAGCTTGGTTAGAGGCACAGAGAAAGAGAGGTAATGGGACCTGGTGGCCTCCTCCTCATTTGGCCCAGGGAGTTGTATAGGGCTGAGGCAGAGCCTTACCTGGCTGGGCCATGGTCCATTCCTTACATTCAAACAGGTCACTGGGCTCTGAGAGCTCACCCACACCTGCCCAGTTGGTTGCTCGAGCACGAAACTCATAGAAATGTCCCTCCTGGAGGTCAGTGATCTTCAGGGAAGTAAAAACATGGAACACACAAGTATGAAGGCAAGAAAGCGCTTCAGTGGAAGAGGTATGGGAAGATTAGGGATAAATAAGAAAGGGCAGGTAGATTTATGGGAGAGTTCAAACAAGCCTCTCAAAGTGAGAATCTGTTCAAGGCTCAGATCAAGGGTCATTGTATATACAAGTCATTCCTGATTCTCCCAGGAGTAGTTACTTTGTATATATCTAGTACTGACTTCTTTGAATACATACATACATATATATGTATATATATATATATGTATGCACACACATATATGTTTCCTTGTGTGAGGAACAGGAAGGAGGTCAATGGTATGGGATCTGAGTTTATATATATATAATCCCCCCCACCTCCCTCAGTAGAATGTAAGCTTCTTGAGGGCAGGTTCATTCATATGTCAGAGGCTAGACTTGAATCCAGGACTTACCTTCCTGATTGCCCATTATGTACACTCCCTCTCACCTGACATGTAGTAGACCCTTGATAAATGCTTTTTGAATTGAGCCCAAATGTTAACTTTGGGATGGCTTCCTTTAGTTCAATCAAGGTGAATTAAGAGAAGACAGATTTATGGCAGTAACTCAGACAACACACACCTGAGTCCAATCTGAAAAACTTTTGATCTCTCTTGTCTTAGAGGACTCCCATCACAAGAACTAGCACAGAAAATTGAGAGTTGGCTAAGGGGTTCTCTCTGACTTCCTGGATCAGATATAAAATCATCTGCTTGGCTATTTAAGTCTTTTTAGCTAGGCCCTTCCCTATCTTCCCTGGCCCCCTTTTACCTTCCCTGGCTTCTTACACCCTTAGGTACCACTGACCTCCTTCCTGTTCCTCACACAAGACGCTCCATCTCCCAATGCCAGGCCTTTTTCCTGCCTGTCTTCCATGCCTAGAGCTCTCTCCTCTGCCCTGCCTCCTGTTTCCTTCCAGTCTCTGTTAAAGTCCCACCTTCTGCAGGAAGCCTGTGCTAGTCCTTAATCTCAGCATCTTCCCTCTGCTGCTACCTCTATAGGAACCTGTGTGGTGCATCTTGTTTGTACTTGGTTGCTTGTCTGCTGTCTCCCCCCTTACAAGGCCCTTGAAGGCAGGGACTCTGTTCCCTTTCTTTGCACCCCCAGCATTTAGCACAGGTTCTTAATGCATGCTAGGCTGCTTTTCGGGCTGAATACCTTATAGACGCGGGTAGGCACCGGCTGCTGGTTGACTGGCTGCCACTTGGGCTCTGACTCCTCGTGCTGGTCCAGGAAATAGCCCAGGATCTTGCCTCCCCCTCTGCGCTTTGGGGGCTTCCACCCAATAACCATGTCATTCTTTCCGCAGGCCAAGAGAGCAAATCCATAGGGGGCCGAGGGAGTGGCTGGAGTAGGGGGTGGTGAGGGAACAAGGGTGAGAGAGGAGAGACAGATTCAAGGCCAGCTCTTTTCTCCAGACAGCAGCACTGGGGGCTGAGAGAAATCTTGTAGAATGTCAGGACTGGAAGAGATTTTTTTTGCTTCTCCTGTCCACCTTTTCACTTCAGCCCCATTTTACAGAGAAAAACTGAGTCCCCAGGGAGAAGGGGAGCAAGCCAAGTGCAGTGTCATGGAAAATGAACTCAATTTGGAGTCAGAGGCAGTGGGTTTGAACTCTGGACCTTCTACTCATTGATGTGTGACTGTGGCCACATTACTTCTATAGTTATTCCTTCCACTTCTTCGGGTTTAGGGGTGGGGCACCCGTATGATCTGGAAAATCTGCATAAATTTTTTTGGCCTTCCCTTCATACCAGAGAAGTCCGATTTTCTTTTTCTTTTATGGGGTGTTTACAGTACCTTATTATAAAATTTGGGGTGATCTTATGACCTTCTCATGTCACCTGAAGCTTCCACAAAACTCCCCCCAAATTCCCATTTAATTTTTTATGCTGACAACCTGTGATATACCCAAACCACAGTGGGGAGAGCCATGATGTGAAGGGATAACTGTACTTTCCAGGGCCTTATTTTCCTCATCCAACACAAGATGGTCTGGCCAGATGATCTCAAAGGTGCCTTCCAGCTCTGAACCTCCAGCTCTGAACCAAGAAATCACTTGCCCCAAATCATGTAAGTAATAAGAGACAGAGCCTGGATCAAGCCCAGCTCTCTTGCCTCCCAGCCCAAAACTCTTGCCTCTAAACCTCAGGATCCTTGATATGCAACTGGGAAGGCCCCCACACCAGGAGGCTCAGGGAGATTAAGTGACTTGTGGAAGGTGAGAGATCAAGCTGTTTTCTCTATCAGCAAGACCTCATGAGCAGCAGTATAGACTTCACTTGTAACCTCTGAAGGGCAACTGGAACCAATACAGGCTTCTAAAGTCTAGGTAGTATAGAGAGGCAACATCTCCCAAAGCCAGCCAAGAGATCAGATCACAGGAACCCAGGAATTCTGCTACTCTCTGCTCCTCATCCCATGAGAAAGGGTCCCCAAAAGGACTGCCCTGCCATTTACCAGAGGGAAGACTGGACCCCCTTCCAGCTCTCCTTACTCTAGCCTCTTACATACATAGCCTCTACCCATACAACCCCCAGAGTGGATCTTCTCTCTCCTGCCCTATGGCTCCCAGACTTGGGGAAACGGTCACACTGTCCTGGTCCCTTGTACGTACCGATGGCCTGTTTGACAGTGATAGGGGCGGTTTCTTCTGACCTCTCTCCCACTCCAGCTTCACTGACTGACCGGATGCAGAACACATATTCTTTCCCTGTTTTTAGTCCGGGGACTGAAAACCTGTGAGGGGAATACATGACCTTCAGGAGCTCTAGGTCTGGAGTCTCAGAGCAATGTTGATGGTCTTAGTGTGGCCTGATTAATATTTGGAGAAATGTGAGAGCTGCAGTCAAGGCCAAGCTCCTCACTGATCCCACCCTGCCTGTGACTGCCAAAGCCCATTTCCTCAAAATCAGTATTTTCCCAGAGCTGTCTTAGATCTACAATTCACAGACCTCTTTGGCCTCAGATTTGTGAAAATGGCAAATAGCCCAAACATGCATGGTGGGGGTGAGCAGGCACTATCATGCCTTCAATATGATGACCATCATTTGGAGATGACTAGAGAATAAGGGGCAGGGCATTAGGGAAGTCTCTGCCTCTGAAGGATTGTAGATGTAAACTGAGGAAGACCTTAGGGCCATTTTACAGATAAGGAAATTGAGCCCTGGAAAGGCTGCATGATTTGTCTGGGGTGTGGAAAGGATAGGATTCCAGTCTAGAAACTCTGACTCCAAATCTGGCTTTCTTTTTGCTATGATACACAGGCATGTTTTCTAAGGCCCTTCTGCTATAATGTGTTCTGAGGACCCTCCCAGCTCTGACATTATGTATTCTAGGGTCCTTTCCAATGCTAAATTCTATAGAGTAAAAATGCAGGTATAATTCATAGACTCCTAGAATAATGGGCAATTTTAGAGCTAAAAGGGACTTCCAAGGCCATCTAGGCCAATCTTCATGTGAATAGAAAGCCTCAGGTAGTACCTTGATGTCCCTAAGATACTAAGAAAATAAGAGGGAGCCCACTGATGCCTTTTGTAGATACTTATTTGGAGAGTCAATGGGAAAACTGGAACAAAAATTTTAAAAGGATGAAAAGGGGTGTAAACTCTACTCCCTAAAAGATCAAAAATGGAGGGTAAAAATTCTACATGTACAAAAATATTTATTTAAAGCAGTTTTTTTTCCTGTGGTGACAAAGAGCTGGAAACTTAAGGAGATGTTTTTCTTTCAGGGGAAAGGCTGAACAAATTTTGGTATATGGATAGAAGAGAATACTATTGTGTTGTGAGAAATGATGAAATGGACATTTTCAGAGAAACCTAGGAAGATGTGCATGAATTGATGCAGAGTGAAGTGAGCAGGGCCAGGAGAACAATTCACATGATAACAACAACATTATAATAAGAAATAATTTTGAAAGACTTAAGAACTCTGATCCATGCAGTGCCTGACCATAATTCCAGAGGACCCATGATGAGTTCTGCTACCCACATCTCTTGACAGGAAGAGGATAGACTCTGGGTACAGAATCCTGTCCTATATTATTTGTATGCCTTCTCAAGGTTCTAGCACACTGAATTGGGCCTCAGGAAGCTTTTCCCATATATGTTTTCCTGGGAGAATGGAGAATCATGCAGGAAGTTCCCTTGGGAGCTATAGGAAAGAGCTGGGGAACTGGCCTAAACTGGTCAGATTAATTGGGGTGTGGGGGTGTGTCTCTGATGTTAAATGTTAAACAACCATATCTCTGAAAATGCATGACACACTTTAAAGTTTAACCTATGGTTATTAACATGTTCTCCATCGTTTTCTTAAGTCTAGATTCCATACAATCAACAAAACTAACTCAGGCCCTAACAATGCAGACTTTACTGATTTTCAAGGTGTAAATTTCCAAGGGACCTGTAGGGGGTGCTATAGTGCACAGAGCACTGGGCCTGGAGTTAGGAAGACTCATTTATTTTCCTGAGTTCAAATGTGGACTCAGACACTTACTAGTTGTATGACCCTAGTTGAGTCACCTACCCTGTCTCAGTTTCCTCATATGTGAAATGAACCAGAGAAGGAAATGTCAAACTATTCCAGTATCTTTGTAGAGAAAACTCCAGCGGGGGTCATGAAGAGTCAGGCAAAACTGAATGACTAAAGAACAATTCAATTGAAACTAGATTTGTTAGTATGTCAAGTCAGCTTCAGTGGAGGTAGCCAATGGTCTGCTCCAGGGCAATGTCTTTGGTTCTGTGCTGTTTTGTAATTTTGTCAATGTTTTTGATGATATGGCATGTTTATTAAATTTATTTCCAAGACAAATCTTGAAGAGTCAGTTAACATATTGTTATGGTAGCTAGACTCAGGACCCAAAAAGATCTCAAGATGTTATAATGATGAGTTGGATCAAATGATATGAAGCTTATTAGAGAGAATGTCAGGTCCTAAACTTGGGTTCCAAAAAAATTGACTTTATAAGTACAAAATGGGAGAAGAGTTTGAAAAAAATCTGGGGGCTTAGTTGCCTTGAAGTTCAATATGGTCACTGTGGAATGCTGTCTTAGGCTTCACTGAGAGTCCTAGGGTCTGTAATAAGGGAGGTAATGGTCCCACTGCACCTTACTCTGGCCAAACCACATTAGGAATACTGTGTTCATTTTTTAGGCATAGCATTTTAGGAAGTATGTTGACAAATTGGAGCATGTAGAAAAAGGACAGTGAACAGAATGGTGAGAGGACTGAAAACAATGTCTTATAAAGATCACTGTCAAAGGGGTTGGGCTTGTTTAGTCTGGAGAAGAGAAGGCTGAGAGAACACGTGATAACTATCCTCAAATATCTAGAGGAGGATTAGATTTGCTTTGCTTGGACCTAGAAGGTAGAATAAAGAGCAATAGAGGAGACACTGATTTAGGCTCAGTGCAAGGAAAAATTCCCTCATGGTTATAGTTGCCCAAAACATGGAATAGGGCTAATGAGGGTCTCCTCATTGAAGGCTTTCAACTGGAGGCTGGAATTCCATTTGGTGGGTGTTTAGAAGGAAGTCTCAGTGGGAGTAGAAGGATATTCACAGGCAAGCAAGGGCTGGACTAGATCTCAGAGGCCCCTTTCATCCTTGAGACTCTATCATTCCATAATCCTGTGAGGCAATAGGGAAAACTGGAAAAGATGTAGTTAAGGTAGCAGCTGTTTCTGACCCTGTGCCATAGATTCATCACCACCCAAGAACTTTTGGTGTTTTGGGTACCCCAAACCTCAGGAAGCTCACAACAAAACTTGGCATTGATGACTTCCCCAGGAAACTATATGTGTGTGCCTACCTGTGCATGTGCATTGCACACACATACACACATACACACACATACATGTACACACACTGTAGACCTATCCCCAACCCATTTTGAATCCCCAAGATTTGAGAAAGGTCTAAAACCTGGATTGGTCATTCAGGAGAGGCATTGCGACCCACTCTGAGCTTAATCTACCATAATGCTTTGCAATACTCTGGTGTAGCAGTCATGCCTTGCTCTCTGAGTAAACTCAAAATACCCCTTCTTGTGTCAATATATAAGGTCACATGAATCTGACCAGAGCATTCTTCTGTTAATGACTATTAAGGACAAGGCACCTTGACCAGACACTACCTTGAATAACGGGACTTTTCTCATCTTAATATTTTATGGACATATATTATGTTATGTCATGTTAATGGTAAAGGAAACACAGATATCCTGGGTTATAATTTCAACTGACACTTTGTTAACTCTCCTATCTTGTTGTATATACAATTTATTCAATGAAGAAAATTCCTTTCTCATATTATGGTTAAACACATATGGAGATCATAAATTTGAGCAACATAGACACCCTGAGTTGGGATTGTTCTAAAATGTATATAAGACTTCTCATCTTTTTATCAGGCAGTCATAATTAAAGCTCTGGCTCCATCTACACACGTATTTTGTTAGCTTTAAGGGAATAAGTAATATGAATTTATATACCACCTAGCCTGTTTGCCTCTTTTAACCAAACTTTCAGGTCCACAACATACACATGAACACACTCACACATGCACACAGAGAAACACAGACAGGGAAACACTCCTAAATACATCAGATCCCCACCCAGGGCCTTAAGGCCTTGCTGTGAAGAAGTCTCACCTGGTTCATTGTCTCTCACTCCATCCATGACAGCCATCTTCATGACAATACAATGAATCATTCTAACAAGCACCAGCCCAGAGGTTCTTCTTCTTATGGGTTTCAATTCCAACACTGTTTTCTGCATGATCTTGAGTCTATTATAAGCTCTAATGAACCTCAGTTGTTTTTTTTTTAATGAGCATAAAATGAGGTTGGACTATGTAATCTCTAAAGTCTCATCCAAGCTCCAAGTCAATAATCTAAGTCAATAATGTCTGTATCTGGACTCCATTCTAGAATCCAGAATTTTGGGTTCTGTCTGCTAACTCCAGAGTGGGAGAGAGGCTGGTGCCCTCTTCAAAGCTACTGCCCCAGTTGCTTCTAACCAGCTCAGATGCCCTGGCTTCCTTCATGTGGAAGTGACATACTTTGGAAAGGAAGGACATAGGGAAAACTTACCTGTTATTCTTGATAGGTTTGTTGTTAACGGTTTGCCATTCAGAAGCACCCGCTTCCCGAGAATATATGTAATAGCCCAGGAGCTCAGAGTCTCCTGTCACGTGGTCCCAACTCAAGGAGACAGAGGTTTTTGTGTCTCTGAAAGCTAAGACTTGAGCTGGAGGGGGAAGAGTAGCTAAAAACAAAATAAACCAAAACCACAACATGAGTAAGGATAGGAAGGGAGAGGAGGGTTCTGGGGCTATGGCAGTGGCAGTGGAGGTAGAGAGCTGGCCTGTCCTCTCCATCCCTGTTCTGAGGCAGGGTGTGCCCTCCTTCCCTCTGCCCACCAGTAATACCTGGAGGACTCCCGAGGGTGATTGGTTCACTGGGCTCTGAAGGCTCACTCAGGCCATACCGGTTTGCTGCTCGTACTCTGAATCGATACGCCTTCCCTTTCTCCAGATCCAGGAGTGCAAATCTTGGGGACTTCACAGGGGTCTCTGAGTTCACTGCCTCCCAAGCATCGCTGCCTACAACTGACTATAAAGTAAGCAGTCAATCTCTGCCTTACTCTTCAAGGTGATGGGACAATGCACAGTAGTACGACAAATAAAGAAAAATGATGGATTGTCCAAAAGTGTTTCTACTGAGCTTTGGAGGTTAACCCCAGAGTCAAACATATAGAAAGAGTCCTGGATTTGGTGCATGAAAACATGGGCTCAAGTCCTAGCTCTGAAACTGTCTAGCTATGTGACCATGAGCAAGTCACTTAAGCATCTCCGAGACTCAGTTTTCCTTCTCTAAAATGGGGATGATAGTATTTGCACTGTCTCCTTCACAGGGTGGCTATAAGAAAAAATGCTTTTCAACTTTAAAATTCTATAGAAACACAATCTAACACTATTTTTCAATCACTCTAGCCCAGCAGAGTGGGATCTTGTCTTAGGTTGATTATTAGAGGCCTGGATATGAGAGACTTCTGTTTTCTAAAGGCCTCCTCAGACAAACACTCTGGCTACCCTCTTGGATTGCATGGTCCCACCCTCCATCTTAGTGAGATGCCTGCTAAGGGGGGAACTTCAGGGTCTCCTCACCTTCTCCAGAAGGTAGGTTAGGTCTTCTTTGCCTCGGGGGCATGGCTCATCCCAAGACAGGAGGACATAAGCCTGCCGAGTCTCACTGGCTCGGACATTGGTGGGAGGTGAGGGGATGATCACCATATCTACAAGGAATTAAATGAAAGTGTGAGTCAGCTGATGACTGGCTATCTTGAAGTGGACTCCTCCCTCACCATCTCAAACATATTATTTGGGCCCATTTTATCCTTTTGGCTTTGGCTGTTTAATTGAGTAGGTTTCATGGAGGAGGTCATTCAATGTTTGGGGAACAGGATATTTTCATATTTCCCAGTGTGAGTATTGGAATAGATGATTTCTAAGTCCTTTACCAGAACTCAATAGTCTATGTTCTGACTAGCTCTGACATTCCATGTTCTAAGGTCCTATCTGGTCTAAAATTCTATGTTTTAGAGATCCTTCTAACATTGATAATTTATGTTTTGAGGTCTCTTTCACCTCTAACAATTTATTTGCTTAGATTCCCTTCAGTTCTAGTATTCTCTATTCTGAGGTTCCTCCCAGTTCCAACATTCTGTGTTCTAAGGGCCCTCCCAGTTCTGACATCTTGTGTTCTAAGGGTCCTCCCAGCTCTGACATCCTGTCTTCTAAAGTCTTATCTAGCTTAAAATTGTATCTTTTAAAGGCCCTTCCAAATTTGACATTCTATGTTTTGAGGTCCCTTTTACCATTAACATTTCTCAAAGGTTCCTTCTAAGGTTCTACCTTTATGGTTCCTTCCAATTCTATCATTCTCTTGTCTGAAGTTCCTCCCAGTTTGGACATTCTAGGTTCTCAGGTCTCTTCCAGCAGTAAAACTCAATCTCCCTCAAGAGAATCTATGGTTCTTGAGAGCAGGGACTTTTAAAATTTTTTTCTCTGTCTCCAGTGCCTGACATATAGTATAAACACTTAATAAGTGGTCTAGAGAGAGACCCAATAGCTTGCTTCTTCCTAAGAGATTCTGATCTGGGATGAAAACCATCTGTAGACAATTGAGAATTGACAAGTAGGGATAAGGAGAGGACCCATTTTTTGGTCCAGGGGTGATTTGTGGTCTAGAGGATTTCTGGGTGAAGAAACTCTCTGTACCAATCCAAGCCAGTTGCTTTTCTGCAAAGTAGAATCTTAGAGAGAGTGTGGACAGTGAGGGAGACTTGCTAGATTACAAAACTAGCAGAGGTCGATCTCTAAACCAGGTCTTCCCAGCTCAGAGGTACATTCTCTATCCATCTTGCCACACTACCTTTTTCATATTCTCTCTATCACTGTTCCAATAATTAGAAATGGAAAAGCTTTTTTTCCCCAGAAATTCTATAAAGCTGCTTGTACCTAGGCTCCTGGAACCTTGCCCCACCTGGAAATACTTCTCCATTCTCATCCCTAAACACTGTCACCTCCCTGGGAGTAGTCATGACTCAGAGGAAATGCAATTCTAGCTAAAGGAAAATCTCCTGCCCTCCTTCTGGGCATCCACAGCCCCCTGAGTCAGCCGGCTGGCATTCCTATGGCCTTTGTTTTAAGATCCCATGGCTCTTCTGGTAGAATGACAAGAGCCTTAGTCTGGGAATGGAAAGCTTCAAGTCCTGGCTCTGAAACTGGGAAACTGTGCGACTGTGGATCAGTCATTTTTAACTCTCTGAGCCTTAGTTTTCTCCTTTATAAAATGATTACAAATGCTTGTCCTGGTTCTACTCTGTTGTGAAAGTCAAATAGGACAATGTAAGGCTTTGCAGTCTGTTAAGTGCTATGTAACTATGTACCACCATCATCATCACCATCAACATCAATACCATCATCACCATCACTACCACCACCACCACCATCATCATCTCAGTGTCGGGGCATTGGTTTGTTCAGAGCATGCTAGATTCCCATTTGCTTAGGTCTGGGCCTCATGCTTGCTGTGAATGATGCTGGGCCCCACACTTCCTCAGTATCATTCTAGACTACATTTCTCCCTAGGGATGGTGTTAAAATCTCATATTCTCTGCCATGGCTTGATGTTACCTTCAGTATCGGCTTTGTTGACTGCGATGTTTCTCCCAAGATCAAAAGGGATCACTAGGACAAAGAATAGATTTGCATTAGGGGTGTGTGTGTCTGTGATGGAAATCAAGGCCATTAGTTCTGCTAAAGTTGATTTGCTCTTTCAGTGATCTCCTCTGTAAAATGAATGGACTGGTTAAGGTTCCCCTCACCCAGCTCTGCAATTCTGTGTTCTAAGGGCCTTCTCAGCTCAGAAGTTACGTATTCTAAGGGCCCTCCCAGTTCTAACACTCAGTGTTCTACTCTGAGAACCTCCCGGCTCTTACTTTCTATGTTCTAAGGACCCTCCCACCTGACATCCTGTGTTCTAAGGGCCCTCCCAGCTCTAACAGTCTGTGTTCTAAGGGTTGTCCCAGCTTTGACATCCTGTATTCTAAGAGCCCTCCCAGCTCTGTGTGCTCTAACATTTTAGGATTTTAGGATTTAGAAACAGGCTGTTAGGATAGGAAATAGAATGAGTGGAATAATCATATTGGAAGGTTGTAGGGCAAACTCACCCACTCTGAGAACATTCTGTGCCTACAGCAGCCTTGTTTTCTTTATAGTTCTTCTTTTATTAGTCACATATTAAAATATTACTTGTCTCACTGTTTCAAGCGTGTGTGTGTGTGTGTGTGTGTATGCGTGTGTGTGTGTGTGTCTCATATCTCCAACGAGAGTGGGGGCCCCATGCAGGTAGGGACTATGAAGGACTATGAAATCCCCTTTAGATAGGGAGCTCCTCTGGCATTACTGTACCTACCTGTCTTCCTCTCAGCTTCCCTGGGGTCTTGCATGGTGACCAACTCTGTGGCCTTGGAAGGAAGGCTGGTGCCTGCTTTGTTGATGGCTTTCACCCGGAAGCGGTAGCTCTGGCCTTCAATGAGTCCTCGAACCGGGCACCGGCAAGTTCCTCCAGGGGTCTGATGGCAGGCCTCCCATACCCCAGACTCTCCCTGGCACCTATTATCAGAGATAACTCAAATTCTAGGTTCTCCACCATGGGCCCTGTGCCCCAGTCTGAAAAAACAAGTCCCATCTTTTCTATACCCAGAGCCTTTATATATAACACTAACAATGGGTGTCTCTTCCTGGAAATCCAGGCCATTTCCCTCTCAGCTTCCCAGTAACCAAGGCCCCTCTTACCTTTCCAACTGTGGATTAAATCTTACCTCCTCTAAAGAAGTCCTCCCTCTATCAGCATCCCTGTTTACATTTCTGATCTCAGTTTGCCCTAAGATACATCTTAATCTGTATTTGCTGCTTTGGTCTTTTATAAGTGAGACCCCACTCCTCCTGCCCTTGCTCCCTACTGTCAGGTTCTAGAAGAAATAGCTCTAGGGCAGAACAGCACCCCCCTCTGGTGACTTCTCCCCATTAAGCATCCCTTTTCCCCAGATCTCCAGGGATCTCCACGACATCCTCTGACTTTATCCTATTCTGCCTTTGTAGAAAACTAGCTTTTTTGTAAAGACCTAAGAGTTAGGGAAGCCGTTTTCATTTTCTGATTCTTAATTTTCACATCAGTAAAATGAGGGGTGAGTAGTCAAAATGATCCTTGAAGTCCCCTCCAACATTCTGTGCTCTAAGGTCTCCAGCTTCTACATTTGGTGTTCTAAGGTCCCTCCCAGATCTGATATATTATGTTTTAAGGTTTGTCCAGCTCTGACATTTAATGTTCCAAGTTCACTTCTAGGCCTGACATTCTGACTCCTTAGGGCTCTTCAAACTCTGACATCCTGGATTCTAAGACTCCTCCTTCCAGTTCTGACACTCTCTATCCTAAGGTCCTTCCCAGTGTCTACATTCTCTGTTCTATGGTCCCTCCCACTCTCTACATTCTATGTTCTGAGGTCCTTCCTACGTCTGGTATTCTATGTTCTAAGGTTTTTTTCAAGTTCTGATATTCTTTGCTCCAAAGTCCTCCTACACCTGACATTCTGTTCTAAAGTCCTTTTCAGCTCTGTCATTCTGAGTCCTCTTCCAGCAAAGATTTTGTCCTCTGTTTGTTCCCCCACAGCGCAGAAGAGACAATTTTTCCTATGTATAGGGTAGGCTCTTGCTTCTGGTCATTGGCCCTTCTGCAGCACCCACCTCTCAATGGTATAGCCAATGATGGGGCTGCCCCGGGTGTCACTGGGTGGGACCCAGGTCAGAATCAGACAATCTCTATTCACATCATGGCATTGGACGTTCAGTGGCGATCCTGGAGCCCCGGCTTTCTCCGCAGGGGCATCTGAAACAGAATGTTCTTCAGACTGACTTTCATTTTACAGCACATCTATAATCCCTTGCATCATTTCACCCTCACCTCCACCATCATCCCCTCTATTGTCCAGATCATTGGTGCTTTAGGAGAAGGGACTGGGTGGAGGCAGTGATGTTTGTGACAAGGCTAGAATCTATCCCACCTTTATCCTTGGGCCATCCCCAGTTCCTACCCTGTCCAGAATTCTTGGTGCTAAACATCTCAGACCTGCTCCCTCCCCCAGGCCAGGCCCTCCATTGCTCCTTTCCTCTGTCCCTAGAGCTCACCTCTGACAAATACATAGGCACTTTGTTCCTTGGAACCAAAGGGAGAGGGCACTTGGATTGAGTACAGTCCTTCATCCTCTTTATAAGAACAGGACACTCTCACAGAAGCCTGGCGATCCAAGTATTGGAGCTGGCGCCTCTTGGAGATCTGTAGCAGCATCCCTGAATCCATCAGAAAGCATTTAGTCAGCACTTTCCATTTGCCAGCCACTAAGCTAGCTGCTGGAGACACAGGAGCAAAAAAAAGGCAAACAAAATCTCTGCCCTCGAGGAACTTACATTCAAATGTGGGAGGTATTTTTCACATATAATTTCTATAGAATAAATTTTTATAGAAATTTGAAAATTTTCTTAGGGGGTGGAGTGGGGAGGAAGATCTAGAGACTTTCTATTAAGTGTAGTATTTGAGCTGAATTTTTAAGGAAACAAGTAGTCGAAAGCAGAAGTGAGGAGTTAGTGCATTCCAGGTATGGAGGACAGTGGGGGGAGATGAAGTGTTGTATGTGGAGCAACAAAAGGGCCTATCTGACTGGACCACAGAGAGTGAAGGGAAGGTGATGCCTAACAAGGCTGGAAAAGTAGGTTTAGGGGCAGATTGTGAAGATGAAGAATTTCTATTTGAAGGAAAGGAAGGTCCTGCCTTTGGGATGGGGAGAGAGGGTGTCTCTGTCCAGCACAAGCAGGAACCTTGTACCTGTCAAAGACAAATGTGGAAGCAAAAATACCAGCGTCTCAAAAGTAAACATTATTGAAAGTCAGGCAATTTACTAGGAATCTACATGTATAAACCACTGTCTATTGATGAAAGCAAAAAAGCCTGCCTGCCAAAGCAAGCTTGCACACACTGCAAGACACCAGAAGGGAACGCCATTTTAAAATGATCAGACAAAAATGAAGTTTGTGCTCATAAGACTCCTATTACATGTATATTTGTGACAGCCTTTGCTCATCCTATAACTGGGAAGAGAAGGGGAATAAGCATTTACAAAGTATGTACTATGTGTCAGACTCTGTGCCAAGTGCTTTCACAAATATTTCATTTGATCCTTACCACAACCCTAAGTGGTAAGGGCTATTATTATCCCCATTTTACAGTGGCGGAAACTAAGGCAAACAGAGATGAAGTAGCTTGTCCAGGTTCTCACAACTAGTAGGTGAGTGAGGCCAAATTTGGACCAAGTCTTCCTGATTCCAAGCCCTGCACCCTATCCACTGTGTGAGCAGTTAGCTGCAAGTCATTGAAGTTGTATGATACTATTATGATCTAATGTCACAAAATGTATCTTTGGCTTGTTTTCCTTTTCCAGCGCACTGTTCTGGATTTGTAACTTCAAGGCAAGCTCCATTCCTCAATGTGAAATAATTTCTAGAACTTTCTATAACATTCTGGAAGGATTTCCATGATCATACGTCAGACCTAGACTTCTTGAGGCCACTTTGCCTCCTCTTTATCAGATGGCTGTATTTCAAACTGCATTGGATTTAACTGATAAAACTCAATTCTAAGAGATCTCATCACCGAACACAGTTCGTTTTACTTGTTGCAACAGAATGGTGCCTTAGACTCACATTGGTCTACTGTCAAGGAAGATTCTGGCATAAGCTTTTCTTCATTGAACTCCACAGGCCCAATTATCAGAGGGCCAAATCTCTTTGGATATTTTTCAAGTGGAAAGTTGTCTAAATTGTTGTCCAAATGCTCAAATCTGTGCCAGACCAGTTTTATACTAATCAGGTCTGTTGGAATCAATGTTGAAATGAAAAGTTTAAGAGAGTATTTCACTATAGCAGGATATTGAGCTTAGAGCTTGGAGTCTAATAAGGATTTTTCTCTATAGTAGGACATTAAAATCATGTTGATTTCCTTCAGGTGTATTCAGTGAATGTTCCTCCATTTGAACTGAATTTTCCTGATCTGTCACTAATCTTAAGTGAAATGAGTCAGGAGGGCAGTTAGATGGCACATTTGCTAGTTTCCAGGTCTGGGGTCAGGAAGACCTGAGTTCAATTCCAGTCACTTCCTAGCTGTGTGACCCTGGGCAAGTCACTTAACCCTGTTTACTTCAGTTTCCTCATCTTTAAAATGAGCTGGAGAAAGAAATGGCAAACCACTCCATTAGCTATGCCAAGAAAACCCCAAAATGGGGCCATGAAGAGTCAGGCATGACTGAACAACAACAGAAAATTTCCAAATAATTTTTCACACCAGTGTGAATTCTATTTTATCTGAATGAATTGAGGTTATACATCTTGATGTTGACCATGAGTGATTTACCTTTTCCAGTCTGGGAATGAGTATCTATCCAGGGGTGGGCAATCTGCACCCTTGAGGCCACACACCTTCCAGGTCCCTGAGTGTGACTTTTTGACTGAATCCAAGTTTTACAGAACAAATCTTTTTATGAAAAGTATTTGTTCTGTGAGGTTTCAATTCAGTCCAAGGGTTGATCTTAGAACCTAGAGGGCCATGTGTGGCCTGGAGGTTGCAAGTTCCTCATCCTTGGTACACTGAGAACTATATCTCTAATGACTTTTCTTTTAGCAATATACACTTTGTGACCAGATTTGACTCAAATTAACATTTGACTTACCTATCTTCTTTGATCTTGAGTGTCATGATCAATAAGCTAGAATTCAAGGGACATGAGTGGAATCTGGTGACCTGAGAGATAGGGAATCTTTTTTCTTCCGTATATTCTTAATTTCACTAAAAAAGGATATTCAGTCTAGGACTAAGAGATTCTAGGTTAAAAGTAAAGAGAAATTTTACTCTCCCATTATTTCCCAGCACTGACCCCTGTGACCTTCTTGCTCAGATGACCCCAGCATATATGGTTCCCACAATCTTCTATCTCCTGGACTTAGCATCAGTAAACTCTAAAGGGGTTTGCTGGCTCTACCTGAAGGAAACTGCGCTAATTCAGCATCTTGCTATCAGAAAAAAAAAATGGACAGCAGTAGTTCTAAGGTGCTAGTTGTTGAAGAAACAAGATGCTTCAGCCTGGTTCACATATTTACACCATGATTCAAAGGTGTGCAAATTAATAACACAGTAGGATTCTATCACTCATGATGATGTTTCCAATTATTTGCTATTGCAAAGTACTTTTGATTTAGAGAAAATTAATTATTTGAAGGAGGTAGCATAGAATAATCAGTGGACAGAGAAGACCTGGCTTCAATCCTTGCTTCTCCCACATGCTGATTGTGTGACCCTGGGCACATCGCTGAGCCTCTCAGTGCTCTAGGCAAGTCTCTAAGACCATAAGTTGCAGAGAATAATAAACATTTATATAGTACTTTTTATGTGCCAGGCACTAAGTGTCTTACAATTATTATCTTATTTGACCCTTACAACAATGCTGGGGTAGAGGCTAGTGTTATCCCCATTTTATAGATGAGGAGACTAAGGAAAACAGATTAAGTGACTTGCTTAGGGTCACACAGCCAATAAGTGTCTGAAGCCAAATTTGAACTCAGCTCTTCCTGACTCCAGGCCCAATGCTCTATTCACTGTGCCACCTAGCTAAAGAGAAGGGGCTGACTTTGGTAGAGGGAATTTCCTTGTCTGAGAGTTCCCACATAAATGAAATCACAGGTCCAGTCTCCAATCTTATTATTTGAAAAGAGCATTTGATTCTCAAGATTCTAAGATTCCAGTCAGTGGATTTTTCTCCTGGCACAAAGTTTTTTTAAAAGACAGAAGGAAACAAAACCAACTGAAATCACGTGATTTATCAGTAGATGGAGAAGAAGCCTTTGGCAAAACACAACACTCATTCCTATGAAAAACACTAGAGAGCATAGGAATAAGTGGAGCTTACCTTAAAATGATAAGTAATAGTTATTTAAAACCATCAGCAAGCATTATCTGTAACAGGGATAAACTTGAAGCCTCCCATAAGATCAGGGGTGAAGCAAGGATGCCCATTATCACCACTATTATTCAGTATTGTACTAGAAATAATAGCTCTAGCAATGAGAAGAAAAAGAATTTGAAGGAATTAGAATAGGTGACAAGAAAACAAAAGTATCATTCTTTGTAGATGATATGATGGTATACTTAGAGGATCCTAGAGAATCAACTGAAAAAATACTATTTAAAATCATTAACAACTTTAGCAAAGTTGTAGGATATAAAATAAATGCACATCAATTATCAGCATTTCTACATATTACCAACAAAATCTAGCAGCAAGATGGAAAGAGAAATTCCATTTAAAATAACTGTAGACTATATAGGAATACTTGTAAATCTATCTACTAAGACAAACTCAGGAACTATATAAACAAAAGACTTTTCACATAAATAAAGTCAGATCTAAGCAACTGGAAAAGATATTAATTGTTCATGGATAGGCTGAGCCAATATAATAAAAATATCAATTTTACCTAAATTAATCAACTTATTCCATGCCATGCCAATCAAACGACAAAAAATTATTTTGTAGAGCTAGACAAAATAATAACAAAATTCATATGGAAGAACAAAAGGTCAAGAATGTCAAGAAAATCAATGAAAAAATGTGAAGGAAGGTGGCATAGCCGTACCAGATTTCAAACTGTATTATAAAGCAATAATCATCAAAATAATCTGATACTGGCTAAGGAATAGAGTGGTGGACCAGCGGAATAGATCTGGTATCCAATATACTGTAGGAACTGAACATAGTAATTTAGTGTTTGATAAACCCAAAGATTCTGGTTTTGGGGACAAATACTCCCTATCTGACAAAAACCACTTGGAAAATAGCATAGCAGAAATTAGGTATAGACCAACATCTCACATTGCATAGAAAGATAAGGTCAAAATGGGTATACGATTTAAACCTAAAAGGTGATACCATAGACAAATTAAGGGAGCATGGAATAATTAACCTGTCAAATATATGGATAAGAGGATTATTTAGAATCAGACAAGAGATAGAGAGCATAACAAAATGTAAAATGGATGCTTTTGATTACAGATAATTAAAAAGCTTTTGCACAAACAAAAGCAATGCAACCAAAATGAAAAGGAAGGCAGAAAACAGAAAAAAAAATTTAAAGCAAGTGTCTCTGATAAAGGCCTTATTTCTCAAAAATAGGTAACTGACTCAAATTAATAAGAATACAGGTCATTCCCCAATTAATAAGTGGTAAAAGGATGTGAACAAGCAGTTTTCAGACAAAGTAATCAAAGTTATCTATAGTCATATGAAAAAATGCTTGAAATCACTATTGATTAGAAAAATGCAAATTGAAACAACTCCGAGGCATCACCTCACATGTCATATTGGCTAATATGATAGAAAACGAAAACAAAAGAATGTTGGAGGTGATATGGGAAAACTGGGACACTCAAGCCCTATTGGTGGAGTCGAGAACTGAGCCAGCCATTCTGCAGAGCAATTTGGAACTAAGCCCAAAGGACTAGAAAACTGTGCATACCCTTTGAACCAGCAATATCACTACTAGGTCTGTATCTCAAAGAGATTTTAAAATGGGAAAAAGAACTGTTTGTACAAAAATATGTATAGCAGCTCTTTTTGTCATGGCTAAGAACTGGAAAGTGAGGGGATGCCCATCAATTAGGGAATGACTGAACAAGTTGTGGTAATGTGAAAGTAATAGAATACTATTGTGGTATAAGAAATGACAAAACAGGATGATTTCAGAAAAATCTGGAAAGACTTATGTGAACTGATGCAGAGTAAAGTGAGCAGAACTAAAAGAAAATTGTATATAATAACAACAATGTTTATGATGAACAATTGTGAATGACAGCTGTTCTCAGCAATACAATGATCTAAGGCAATCCCAAAGGACTCATGATGAAAAATGCTATCCATCTCCAGAGAAAGAACTGATGGTGTCTAAATACACACTGAAGCATATTTCCTCTTCCTCCCTCCCATCCTTCTTCCTTTTCTTTCCTTCCTTCCTTCCTTCCCTTTCTTCCTTCCTTCCTTCCTTCTTTCTTTCCTTCCTTCCTTCCTTCCTTCCTTCCTTCCTTCCTTCCTTCCTTCCTTCCTTCCTTCCTTCCTTCCTTCCTTCCTTCCTTCCTTCCTTCCTTCCTTCCTTTCCTTCTTTCTCTCTTCCACAAAATAATTAATACGTAAATTAACCTATGTCATATTATTTACTGACTCAGAGAGGGTGAAGGGGATTGAAGGAGGAATAGAATTTGGAATTCAAAATAAAAAAATGTTAAAAGTTGTTTCCAAATGCAATTGGAAAAAATAAAATATTATTTTAAAAAAGATAGGAGACCATATTTTGTCATTTTATAGACTTTTAAGATAAACTAAAAGATAAAGACTTTAAAACAAAATTTACTAACAAACTTTGTATTAAGTTTAATAACAGTAATATCCAGGATTTATAAAGCATAGTGCTTTATAGCATTATTGTAGCCTCAGTTGCTAAAATACATCAACACCAAGAAAAACAGCAATAGTAACAGTCGGAGAAGTAGAATTTTGAAAAATTTTGCCCTGCTCTTTTAAGCAATCTGTCTAGGTGTTCTGAAATAGACACTTCTAAGATAATTCCTACTGCCTTCTCTTCACCTTAACCTGTGCCATCCTATAGAGAATGTGACTTCAGTCTCATCTCCCTGCCCTGCTGTGGAAATGCTACCTTTTCTTGACAAAATTTGGAAAATAAAACAAAGTAAGAACCAAAACAACAACAAAAGCAAATAAAAAATCTCAACAGAACAAAAAGCTCTTTCAGTGGCTCTCAACCTGTGGGTCGGGACCCCTTTCACAGGGGTTGCCTAAGACCATCAGAAAACACATATTTCCGATGGTCTTAGGAACTGAGACACTGCTCCTCTATCCATCTCCAGCTGGGTCCAGCCACATGCACATACACCCACATATGAGTATTAAAGGGCTGCGCCATTAGGAAGGTTGAGAACCACTGGCTTAGATAAAGGAAAGAAGAGATATTTTTCCCAGGCTACTAAGACCACAGCTCAGCTGTTTCAGAATTGTTCTGGCTCTGAAGTGCTGAGGATTTGATTAAAAAAGGAAGAAAAGGAGTTTAGTAGGTAAAATAGTCTGCTGGATAGAGTTGTATAATTTGGCTTATGGCCCCAGAAAGAGAGAAAACTTTGTAGCAAAGTCTATATTTTATGTGGAAACAAAATACAAATGTTTGTTTCTTCACAGTTTTCTCTTTTTGTTTTTGTTCATGGTCTGCCAGTTTTAAGGGAGACCAAAGAGGTCTGAGATAGTCCAGATTTGCTTGCTCCCTCAAAACCATATATTTTTATAGCATTTTTGTATTATTTTATAGTATTTTTATATTTGATCCTATTTTTACAGTCAGGGTTTGAAAGGAGTTGTGAACTCAACAGACTCTGTCTTTCTGATATTGAGAACTTATGGTATTAGCCAAAAGAAGGTGAACAATGTCAGAGTGGAATGTTCATAAGGCAGGGTGTGAATATTTGAATTTCATTGCTTAAATGTGATTTTTCCTACAACAGATGAGGCATTTTTAGGACTCTCTCTGCAGCAGAAACACTGGAGTATGTAATTCATCCCTAGAAACTATGTAAGGTAATTTCATCATGTGACTAGCATACTGATTGCATTAATCCTCATTTTTCTTTGATGATTACTTGTATGTTACTTTAATGATTTACCTTTGAATTGGGATTTTGAAAAGTGTGACCAGAACATATTTTG
Source organism: Pseudocheirus occidentalis (assembly GCA_028646575.1). NCBI lineage: Eukaryota > Metazoa > Chordata > Mammalia > Diprotodontia > Pseudocheiridae > Pseudocheirus > Pseudocheirus occidentalis. The sequence goes on from CM053596.1 coordinate 45,588,488, forward strand.
TCTCTGAAAATTTTTGTTCTTACCAAATTCATACACACATACAGACAACATAGATGTTCTTCATATCTATGTATTTATGTGTATACCATAATTTCCTGCCATCTCTGAAAATTATATGTATGTTCTGGACAAAGATTTTGAAAGTTGTGACTTTAAATGCTTAGATCATAATTCCCAAAGGAGAAAGCAAATGGTCAGGAGCCAATAATAATAAATTAGACCAAATCTATGTGTCTCTGATACAGACATTTAAAAAGTTATCATGGGGGCGGCTAGGTGGCGCAGTGAATAGAGCACCGGCCCTGGAGTCAGGAGTACCTGAGTTCAAATCCGGCCTCAGACACTTAACACAAAAACTAGCCGTGTGACCTTGGGCAAGTCACTTAACCCCAACTGCCCTCCAAAAAGCAAAAAAAAAAAAAAAAAAGTTATCATGAAAAAAGTTATCATATGGAAAAATTAATAAGTTTCAGAAAATAAAATTATGATGGAATTATTTCCTCCAACAATACAATTGCATATATTTGGAAATGTGTTGCCTTCTCTAAGAAGTTGTCTAAATATTAAAAAATATATTAATATATCAGTTTCAACTAATTCTGATAAAAATACACAAACTATTTGAAAAATTAAAATTTTTAAAATAATTTTCTAATTTTGAGAAACAATTTCTGTAAAAATAGAAAGCATTTTATGATGTGAAGCCTGAAACTAATTGAAATGAGAAATTATATGTGTGTGTATATAATTCATGCACATTTAAGACTGAATCTTCACCAGTCCTCTACATGATGATAAAAAATTGTCTTTTGCCTAATTGTGGTTGAAAGACTATGTAGGGGGCGGCTAGGTGGTGCAGTGAATAGAGCACCGGCCCTGGAGTCAGGAGGACCTGAGTTCAAATCCGGCCTCAGACACTTAACACAAAAACTAGCCGTGTGACCTTGGGCAAGTCACTTAACCCCAACTGCCCTCCAAAAAAAGCAAAAAAAAGAAAAAAAATTAAAAAAAAAGAAAGACTATGTAGATGTTAAAAGTAGGACTATGAATAATATGTGAATATAATTGAACATATGTCCATAATATGAATATAATTATAAGTTGGATGTGAAATGTTTAAATTTTTTTTAAAAGAATGACTTTGTATCAACAGAATGGACCTAAAGATGGATATTTAATGATTATCAGGTATCGTTCTATATACGCAGTCCAATCCAATCCTTGCTCATACTGATGTTAATTTAAAGGATAATTCAGTCAGTCATTTTTTCAGTTATATCCTCCTCTCTGTGTCCCCATTTGGGGTTTTCTTAGCAAAGATACTGGAGTGATTTCCCATTTCCTCCCCCTGTTCATTTTACAGATGAGGAAATGGAAGCAAACAGGGTGAAGTGACTTGCCCAAGGTCATGCAGCTAGTAAGTGTCTAAGGCCAGATTATGAACCACCCAAAATGAGTCTTCCTGACTCCAGGCCCAGTGTTCAATGCAGTATGGCGCTACCTAGCACCTCAAAGGAGGCTAGGTAAAATCTCTTTTGAGTGCAAATTTTGCTAATCTATTGCCTATAATTTCATTTTAATCCAAAAAAAAAAGTCATTAGGCAAACAAATCACCAGACCTGTAAGTAACAACAGAGTGTTTTCATGCTCCATATGGGATATCACAAAGAAGTTTGGAAAGTACTTCTACGTAGATATTCTGAGTTGCTGTCATGCCCTGTAAATGATGTGGAATTTCAATACATAAATTGGCAGCCTAATTTCTCAGATCTTTGCCCAGAATCCAACAGGACTGAGAAAATTTTGTTCCGGAGTACTGGGGAGAGGTCATTCTATGACTTTTAGACTTAGACCTGATAAAATAATGTCCGTTTTCCTAGGTATAGTACAGTGTCCCAAAAGTCTTAGTGCAGTTTTGTACTTTAATAGCTTAAGCTGTAACCTTTAATAACAGATTAAGGCTGTTGGGACACCCTTTATACAGCTTTATTATAGAATCAACTGAGAAAACATATGTAAAGTGCTTTGCAAACCTTAAAGCACTATATAATAGTTGTTATGATTATTATTAATGCCTAAATGTTTTATATGTTGAGTTTTACTGTGTCCTTAAATTCACTGTGATCAGAATATAGGGGCAGAATACTATTCTTATAAAAAGTCACATATTTCCTAACTGTTGTATGTGCCAAAGATTGTAATATCCCTATGCTCAAAGAAACTAATGTGGGATCCCCGTCTTAGCAAATGAAGCCTTAGTCCCTAAAGTGGCTCAGAGGAACCTAGGGAAGATGTGGAGAACCTGCTCCTTGAGGCCACATGTGGTCCTCTAGGTCCTCAAGTGTGGTCCTTGACTGAGTCCAAGTTTTATAGAATAAATCCTTTTATTAAGGGGATTTGTTCTATGAAGTTTGGATTCAGTCAAAGGGCCACACTTGAGGACATGTTCTAGAGGCCACAGGTTCCCCACCCCTAGTCTAGGATCTGTCCTGATTCCAGAACCCCTTTGTCTCATCTCCCCTCAAAATTTCATTTGCTCTTGTTTATTCTGAAATAGCACATGTGAATAAAGGATGGAGCGAAGGTGGGAGAAATGACTGAATGTGCCTTGACAGTCATTTGATCTTGAAAAGAGTTAAAGAACATTAATTTGGTTCAGATTTCTTTCTGTGACCACTCCCACTCTCAAAGAGCCTTGTATAGAGTTAGGTACTTATTTAAAATTTGTCCAAGGTCCTTGGTTCAATCCATGTGGGCACCCTCTCCCCTTATAAAGAGTGAAAGTCTACCCACCACCCCACCATGACTTAGAAGATCTTCATGACTTGTTACAGCTAAAGATATTCTCCCTTGGTGGCCCACCTTCTGATGATGAATCCTACTCAGCTCATCCTTGAATGTCAGACCCAGACCATTCCAGTTGGGTAGGACCTGCCTGGGACAGCTAGGTGGCACAGTGGATAGAGTGCCACGTCCAGAGTCAGGAAGACTCAGATTCCTGAGTTGAAATCTGGCCTCAGATGCTTACTAGCTGTGAAGTGGGCAGGAGCTAGTTAAGTAGAAACTTCATGGACTTAAGAATGAAGTAGCCAGGAAATAGTTAAGTGATACTTCTGTGAAATTAGAAATCAGCAAGTTAGAAGACAATGAACCTGCCTAAAGGCCAGGCTGGGGTATGGGAACCAAGCTAGGTATTCATTTTTCTTCTCCTCTGTGCTCAGGTCATCACGCCCCATACCCCTCTCTGCTTACCCTACAATCCCCTATCTAAAGATGTTCCTATTGTTCATTCTTCTTCATGTTCTGTCATTATGCCCTGTAATCACAAACTCCCTTACTTCAGCAACTTATCAATTGGTTTTGGTTAGGGATTGTTTCTGGATACCAATTTAGTTTTAGT